>MNCI01036520.1:63042-92521 GCA_015680685.1 Gnetum montanum | reverse complement strand
TTTAAACTTCAACTCATCCCTTGTTGGTTTTGGCTTTAACCCATGCATTAACACTCCAGGGGACTTAATGGAATGCCGTGCCAACAACATAACTTAGTTTAATTGAGAAGGTGTATAAGGATCATCTTGAGCTACTTATGCATAGTCTAATGGGTGTTTATGTTTGATTGTAGATGGCACCCAAATTGAGGCATCCAAGGGGCAAAGGACCATCACAATCGAGGGACAAGTGCCCATGCACGGGAAGGGGATGAGGTGTGCAATAGCTAGAGCACATGGAGGGCTCTCATGCAACTAGCCCCCTCTACAAAGGACCTGATGTGAAATATTTCCATCAGATTCCCAAAGAGGAGATTCCCAGTGAGCAATCGTAAGGGGATGAGACTCTGGGGATAGCACCATGGCTTGAGATCACCTTGAACCAAGCCTATCTTGATGCTATCAAGTCACACGAAGTGCAACAGATGGTCCTCCAAGAGTTAAACTTTGGACCATTCCTCGAGAACGCACCAGAAGATGTGAAGCTCCAATTGCAAAACTTTCCGATGTGGCCAATCATCATAACTAGTGGTGAATGGTACTTAGGAGAGACCTATCTCTTTTGGACGAATCGGCAACCGGGGTCCAAAGTAAGAATCAAAGACATTTATGTCTCTTACTCTTCAGAGGCAATAGCGTAAGCTCTAGGGTTGACTGAGACTGGAGCAGATGTGGTGGAGATCCCAAAACAAGCAGACCCTGAGGTAAAAGGGAGTGGATCAGGCGGTGCTATGGGGTAGACTACAGGGAGTTTGGCTCTCTAACCACAGTGGAGAGGGTATATTCAAAGATCGCGTCTTACCACCTGAATCCAATGGTAAGAGCCAACAAAATCACAGCCTTCTCCGCTCATGCATGTGTTGCTCTAAGTGGAAAGTTCCTGATGAGTCTTCCACAGTTACTATTTTTGGAAATTGAAAAAAGGTTCACCGAAAGCGAACATGGAAGATGAGCTCTCCCCTTTCCCTACCTAATTAGAAAGTTATGCAAATAGGTAGGGATAACATGATACACCAATGACACAATTTGACACGCCCCGATTACCTCATGGCATGAAATGATGAAAGATAGGACTCTAGCCACAATGCAGATAGAGGAGGAGTAGCAACCACCTCCACCACTTGTGCAAACAACAAGGTTGGGTTCACAAACCATTGCAGAACACATTCACAAGATTCGACAAATGCTCTTGAGCTAGCAAAAGCAATCTGGTAGGACTGGTGGATGGGAAGACCCTTCGGTCTATCACCCTACAATGAGCCACCTGGAGAAAGTGGCTCAATTAGTCAGCTTGCTGGAAAGAGCAAAGCCGATGTTCTTCACCACCCGAATGCAAGTACCAGCAAGGACAGATCCTAGCGTTTGAGAGGTAACAATATCAACCCAGCAACTATTTCCCAAAATCTCTGGGAATGCTACTACCTTCTCGGTATACTTGGAAGATGGTGAAGGGGCAACAGTCTTGGTGATGCATTACCAAGGACAGGAGATTATGGCCGAATTGGTTACTGATACAATTGCTACAGCTCTCAACGCACTGACAACACTTGTACCAGATATTCATGGACTTCAAGATGTACAGGCATCTATTGGAACCTCATGTAGCAAGATCAATGTAGTGCAACATGAGAAATTGTTGGACCAACTGGTGGGAACCGGGCAACCACTTCTGGATGTCTTTGACCTTCCAGACAACATCACTGCAACCAAGTCGAAGCTATTCTCGGCAAGGGGTAAGAGCCTTATTTTGGAAGGGCAACTTGAAACTACTCAAGCCGCCTGTCAACGCTTGGCAATAGAAGTGGCCTAACTAAGAATCCAACTTGCCAATCCAGCTCTCCTCAACTATGAAATCACTAGAGATGAAGCTTCTCAATAGCTTTAGCTCAAACTTCAGATAGTTGAGGATGAGCGAGAGTTGGCGATCTTCGATAAGTCCTTAGCAGACATTCAAGCATATACTTTAAACAAGGACTTGACAAAGGTTTGCTAGGAGAATGTTAGGTTAATCGCGGAGGTTCATCACCTGCATAATGTTGGTGTGGAAAATGAGCACATGAAAAAATTTATCCACCAATAGTAGGAAGAGCTGGCCAGGGTGAATGCTGACGTGAGAAGGTTGGAAGTTGAAAACTGAAATCTATCCATGGAGGAGGTTTGGCTTTGTGACAAGAATCTTCCATCGAAATTTCCGCTTGGAAGAATGAGGTCCTAAAGTTTGAAAAATTTAAGAATCATTACAGGGACCAAGTGGGACTACAAAAGGAAGTAAATGAGAAGCAGATTCAAGTCGCAAGGGCCAAGCTGAACCAAGTGCTCCAGCAACTCAAAGAAGGAGGTGAGGTATGGCAACCTATCTTTGATGGGTTGAATGCCTACAATCAAGCTGAAATCTGCCTCAAGGAGCTACAGATTGAAGAAATGACGAAATATATGGAGCTCGCTAACCTTCACTATGCAAACCTGGTCATGCTTATAGCTGGGAGACCACGGTCCAAATTGGAGAAATAAGTGGCTACCTCGTATTCTTTATATGAGGGTGAGTTCCAAGCACACAAAGCAACGAAGCAGAAATTGGAAACAACAAATGCAGAACTCGAGGTGCTCCACACGAGCTTTGAAGGATAACATGCAATCGCGAAGAACTTGGCCCATCGGATGAATGACTACCTACAGCTACAAGCATCAATCGGAATGTTCGACATTGAAAAAAAGTAGTTCATAGCCTGGTTTGTCAACCTGAAAGAACTCTTCTCGATGGTACCATGCCCTTGGGAGGTTCCAATTCCAGCACACATTGGTGAAGCTGCCTGGACAATGAATGATTCCAAAAGTAAGGAGGAAAAGGTGAGGGCTCTTCTAGAGACTTTCCAGTTGCCTCCAGAAGTTGCAGCTGCTACGGGGCATCCATCGTTCATGCCAGCACCACCACATGGGCTAGAGGCTGGTGAAGGTCTGTCGGAACCACCTCCCCCAAGGACAATGTGATCTTCACTGATAATTTTTGCATCCTTCTTCATGGAAGAGACTCTAGGGCTGGCAAGGTGTTCAATTTTGTCTCTGAACACCACCATTTTTGTAACTTTTTCTTCTTTGTAACTCCGGCACTTGGTAAAATTAATGTGTGTCAAGTCATGTGTGTTGTAAATAAAAGTCCATACCTTCCAAATTGTAAGAGGAACTTGAGGACAAATTTTTACTCAGTCATGGGGGTATGATGAAGTGTTTGTTGGTAGCCACATTTACTAGGCCTTGTATATGGGGCCCTGTATACGTAGCCCCATTGACGCATCCTTCCATGCGTCGACGTGGCCCCATTTACACAGCACCTATTTTGGTCTATAAATAAGAGGGCCTTCTGCCTCATTGAGGTACCTTTTTGTCAGTTGTAGCGAAGCTCTTGCAATTTGTTCCCGTAGAAGATATAATATTTTCCAAGTGCTCATAGTAGGTGTAAAGAAGGTATCTAGCTCTTTATTCGAGCATTGATGTATCTAAGCCCATTGACGTGGATGACAATAAAGATGAGCTTTTAAGCATTCCTTGCAGCATTTGGACTTAGTCATTTATTGCATTTAATAGTTTAATGTTTCTATGCTTTGATAATTACTTAAGTTTCTCTTATTACTAGTTTAATTGTTATCACTCATTTACAGTTCATAGAAACCATAAGTACGACCATCTCAAATGTAAATCCAACACTTGGTAAGCTAGTGACACCTAACGTTTGGTAACCCAGTAGTGGTTAGGAAACACTCAGGACGTGCCCAGAGGATGGGATTAGATACTTATGCTAGGAATAATTAAGATATAGATTAGGATAATTATAGGTTAGATAATATTTCATTCCTTACTTTCCGTACATTAATTAGATGCCAAAAGATAAAGTAAAAACTATAAAAATCAGTTGCCTCAATCTCACTTAACCATTGCCACTAGATACTGACAAGTGAGGTTGAGAAGACAACGACCGTTCTAACAAAGGGTTTTGCTGGTTAGAGGTCTGGTGTATGTTAAGTACTTACAATCTACGGAATTTGACCAAGTCGCATGTGAACACCCATGATTCGCATGGTTGGGCATAGTGGTACCTAGCCACTCATCACCATGTTCAAACATAGTGGCAAAAATCCTACTCATGGGGGAGGCCACCCTCAAGCTAGTCACACCCTTCATACCATCCGAACCTAAGCACTTACTAGGTTCAACATCTTGTTTCCCCAACTAGGTCAACATCCTCTATCTCAGCACATCATTATCATTCTCCTCAGTATTATCAACCCATGTCCTCTCACATAAGATCACCACCTCATGTTCCTTGCACTTCTCCTCGCCCTCAATATTCTCACCCTTCACCTCCTTCTACCTTGCCATCGGTTGTGCGAGAAGGTTTTGCACCATAGCACCAACCCACGGACATGTGCTATTACGGTCAATAGTAATGGAGGTCCTCCACAATGTTGAAAGCATCATTTCTTTAGGCACAACCAAAGAAGAGACAACACGCTTCCAAAACCACTACATCCTCTAACCTAGCGCAAGTTCAACGCTATGATGCATTTGCCTCCTCGAACACAATGCCTCCTATTACCTTATCAGGGGAACCAATCAATACTCCAACTACCATGTGGCCCAATGAATATAATCACATAGGGAGACATATTGATCCTTGCATACCATTTTATGTTCACAGGTGCCATGGTGGGTTAACTCTTTATCAATTAACCACATCTTATAATTTTCCCCACTATGCCTACTTTAATCAAGTGTGTGAACCCCAATTTGGGTACATTCCAACCACCACATTAAAGAACACCCAGTGGTTTGGATATGACCAGAATCCAATGTTCCCAAAATGCTTAGATCCAAACCTTCCATTTATTAATTCTTTTCATGATTAAAAGTTAGTTATGGGGGATATCTTCCATTTTAATGAGTAGAATTAATAAATGTTTTTTCCTTGTCTTTAATTTTACAATTTTTTATTTTTCATTTTTTCATCTTTCCATTTGTTGTTTTATCTTTTTATTTATTGTTTATCTTTTTATCTTTTTATGGGTAATCTCATCTATGAATAAAACACTCATGTGACTCGTTGGTTGAGGTGTTGTTCTATGCTATCAAGTCTCAGGTGACTAATTATTTGGATAGCAAGCCTACCATGTCCACCCAACCATTCTACTAATAAGAGGTTCTACTTTGGGTACGATGATATTCTTGTCTTCATGATAGTAATTTTATGCTCATTATTTCTAGAACGAAAAATGATGGACTAAGAGGGAATGGCCAGGGTGTGACATCAAGGGGACTTGTGGATTCTCTTTGGTGACATTTGTAGGTGCTATCATGCAGCCTAGTTGTACTAAGATCCTTGTAGATCTAATAAAAAATGGGAGTAAGAGTAATAAATGCACTCAATCAAGAAACTCAATGCTATTCTAGGGGTCCCACTGGAAAGACATGTATCCCTGCCTGAAGTTTGGAGACTTCTCTGGTTCACTGTTAGAAAAGGAAAAGTGCCAAAGTAGCTAAAAGAAGAAAAGGAAGAGAAAACATTAGAAAAAAAAACATGCCACCAAGTAATTCCAAAATACTCCTCCCTTGGACAAAATGCCAAGTGATTGTACACCTTGTTGTCATGGTGCTGTTATGGTTGTCCATCATTGGATGATACAATGCGATGTCACTAATCGGAAGAATGGACTTGGTCTTGATTTTGGAGTGATGGGCTAATGACACATTAATCACACCCTACACTCAGGATTCATTGTGCCTTGGGATAGTTATCTCATGTCCCAATCTCTACAATCCCTTCTATAATTCACCTCATCTCGCTGTTCGTGTATTTTTGACTTGTGTCTTGTATAACATAGAATTCCTACCTCATCATGGTAGTATCTACATGTGTGTGTTTGGTGGAACTGGTGTGGATTACATTTAACCCTTTTAGTGCCTATGAACATTTTCAGGTGTGGTTACATAACGGCATGGTAGGTAGGAACCTACTTTGGGGAGGACCCACTTGCATAACTTTTGTAATTTGCACTCTTTGCACATGACCACATCATCTTACAACCTCCAAGTATTACATTGCTACAATTATCTTTTCCTTTATCATCATTCTAATTCAAATGTTCCTATGCACCACTACATGTCCTTTTTCCTCATCCTATTCATGAATTTCATTGTTACATTCCACCTCATTACACTCTTGGTGCCTTTAGGTCTCTTTACAAGTTACCCTAGATCTTTCAGCTCAACCTTAAATCCTTCATTTTTGGCCTTGGAAATTTGAAAATTTATCAATTTTTCTAAGTACCCTATTTTAGAAGGGTTGCGACCTCGGGTACCCAATATTAGGTTCGATGCGATATTGGGTACATGATATTGTGTCTATAAATACTATATATATGGATCCCCAGATATGTCAACATCATTCTTCACTGTTCATGTGAGGGGAGTTGAAATTTTCTTCCACTAGTTGTTGAGCTTGCGCACCCACTAGTTTCTATTGATTTCTTTACCAAAGCCATTTCGAAGGTGTTGAATCTTCCAAACACTTGTCCACTCGTTCCGATGCTGATGCACGAAAGATATGGTTGGAAAGGGTGTACGATAAGGAAGACAAAGCATATGGAGAGTTGACACTTGAAGAGAGAATATACTTCAAAATCAGCACATATCACATCTTTCCCACAAAGGGTTTAAATAAAATCTCCACATATGTGGCTAGAGGAAGTGCCATCCTAATGGGCAAGGTTAATGTCAACCTACCCCATCTATATCTTACAGAAATTTTAAGGTGGTTCAAAGAACATAAGACAGGGAAGTTCGCATTACCCTTCCCCTGTCTCATTAGGAAGTTGTGTTGATGTGCTGGAATTTTGGGGTATACCAATGATGTCCCCAAAAAGGCCCAAAATGCTTCATTTGCTGAATTACTAAAGCCACCAGCCCCAAGGAGAAGTATTGGTGAGACACTGGAGCCTGAGCAAGAATAGGAAGTGGGGCCCAACACATAAATTATAGGCTAGGAAGACTAGCCACCATTGCTGCTGTAGGACTATCAATCGTCGATGAGCCATCTTAGGGCCATCGCTAGAATGGTCAGTTGGAGAAGTTGTGATGAGGCTAATCTCTTTAGGGTTATCGATGATGTCATACAGCCCATGGTCTCAATTGATCGTACATGGGGCAAAGTATCTATCCAAATAGGAAGAGGAGAATCACACTGGTGACAACAAATCTTTGGAAATGCTGCATCTTTTTAGGTGCAAGTAGACACTGGTGAAGGCACCATAGTAGTGGTCATGTAGTACCAAGATGCAACGAGAGCTATAGAAGTGGTCATAGACCACATCAAAGAATCATTCAATATTCCTATTGATTTTACACACAATGCTCAAACTTTGGCTGGTCCCTTGATGACTTCTGCAGAGCATGAGGATGTTCTAGATCAGTTGCTATAGCCAAGACAAGTGATGACGTCTTTGTTTGACATCCCTCAATATGTCACAACAACTCAGTTAGACCTCATCTCCACAAAAGGGAAGCTAGTCATGGTAGAGGTTAGGGCCAAGCATGTAGAGAAGGAGTTAAAAAGACTCCAAGAAAAGCTCATCACCCTACAAGCTGCACAGCAGGATCTATCCCACTTCATCCTTGTAGACTAGCTAGAGTTCTTCCAGACAAAGCAACTGAATAAATTACTGGTAGAGAATAAAAGAGTGGCAGAGGAAAAAGAAAAGGCCAATTGGGATGCTTCCAAGGCACAAGCTCAAACATAGGCACATGCCAAAGCACTCAAGGCCAAAATAAATAGCTTGCCGCTAACAATCTCCAGTTGACTATAGTGGAAAAAAAATAATGTTTTCAAAGAAAATTTTTAGAAATTGTGGGAATAATTAATAAGGGTCAACCAAGACATGAATCGCTTGGCCAGAGAAAAAAGAACCCTCTCAATGGAGGAGGTACGTGCAATCCTTCAAAAGACGATAATTGAAATAAGTGCGTGGAAAAATGAGGCCAAGCAACATGAGAAGCTCAAAGAGCACTTCAGAGATCAGGTGGGGATGTACAAACAGTTGATAGAAAAAGAAATCCATATGGTCAAAGCCCATATTAACACTCTCAGTGCTCAAAACACTGATTGGTGGACCGTATTGGATACTTATGCCTTTGCCCACCAAGCTGAATTGAAAAGTTGGGACTTGCAGATACAAGACCTTACAGAGTACATGGGGTTGGTAAATCTACGATATGCCAACTTGGCCATGTTGACAATAGGATGCCTGAGGATAAAATTGGAAAAGTAGGTAGCAACCACCTACGCGAAGTATGAAATAGAATTTGCTAAGCACAAAAAGACGTTGCAGAAATTAGAAGTGGAAAATTCTGAATTAGAGGTGGTCAAGACTAGCTACCAAAGACAAAAAGATGTCATGGCAGACTTGGCTTGACAGCTCATAGACTACCAGGAATACAAGGAAAAAGTTAGAGCCTATAAAGAGGAATGACGGCTATTCGTAGCTTGGTATGTTAATGGCAGCTAGATGTTTTTGCAACTGCCGTGTCCATGGGAGGTGCCAACTCCATCAAACATTGGAGCATTAGCATGGATGGCATAGGATCCCTGAACCAAAGAAGAAAAGCTCCAGGAAATCCTTCAAAGACATCAATTTCCAAAACCTGGAGCACAAGATAAGGGAAAGAGACCCATTTAGGAACCACCACCATCAAGAATCAGATGAGTCCAATAAATTTTATCTTTTGAAAATTCTGTGTATGTGTCCCAATTTTGTTTTGTTCAATTCCACACTGTGGCATGAGTAATTCCTAGTTAGTCAAATAATCCCATACCTATCCACTATGTAATTAATCAAATTCATTCTCATTTTGTCTAACTTGAGGACGAGTTGTTATTTAGTCAAGGGGGTATGATGAATCGTGTTTTGTCAAGCCTCAATATCGGATCCTTGATATTGAATATGTGATATCGTGGCCTGGGCAGCGATATAGAATACATGATATATGATTTCTGTGTAAGCTTATAAATACACATTTGGGTGTACAGGAACAAAGAGAGTCAGATAGTGTTAGAGTAGAGTCTTTTTGTCAATTTTCAATTCATTTCAATTCTTTCCCCAGTGCATGCCCGCAGTGTGATGATTGTAATTGTACAAAGCCTTTATTCAAGTGTGATGTACTTGGATATGCACATGATCGGCAATAAAGATTGAGATTACTCTATCATTGCAGCATTCAGTTAATTTTTAATTATTATTGTTATTTCTTGTTTTCTTAGTTAATATTTCTGTACTGTCATTTACTATTCTTATTGTTAAATGCAGAATGAGTACAACTTAATCACAAAAATTGAAGTGTAACTACTTGGTAACCTAGTAGCATATTTAGGAGTGCTTAAATAATGTGTGCTTGGTAATCTCAGAAGTAGTACATGAGGTCCAAGATGCGTATGGATGATTAAGGATGGATGCTCATCACACTTAGGCTAGTTTAGATTTTCTTCGCATTGCTTATTATCTTACAACAAGTTTATTTTCCATTGTCTCTAGGAGTAGCACCAGTTTAGGATCACATCATTCACCTTACTTTGGACTAAACCATACTTGACCAAGTAAGTACTAATCTAGGTGGAAAGACAGCGAACTGCGATCAACGTGTAACTATCTAGATACCACAACTAGTTTGTCTGCAGAGTTCGATCGGATTGTGCGTGAACACTTGTATTCATATGGTTGAGTGTAAGGGTACCTCACCACTCATCACCCAGTAACATTAAATGTTTTTAGGATGTGTACAACAAATGGGAACTGATACCTATGTTAGGATCAGTTAAATATCAGCTAGTTAGATTAAATTAGCAATTAAATATCTTTAATTCTATATTCTTTATTCTTAGGCAACTTAGAACATAAAACATAAAAATGACAAACATCATATGCCTCAATTGCACATAAGTATACATTTGCATTTCACAAGTGTAATTGGGAATATAATGATTGTAATGGTTAGTTTCACTTCCTAGAGATGAGTGTACTTAGAAGGCTATAAGTTTATGGAATTTGACTAGATCATGCGTGAATGCTTAATGATTTGTATGGTTGGATGTAGGGTTTACTCATCACTCATCATTGGTGCCATTGACTTGTAGTTTGATATGTGCACTATCTAGGACTTAGTGAATATTATTTGAGATCATTGGAATGAACCTTGAAGTTGCAATCGTTTAAAAAATAAAAATAATAATTATAATTAACACATTGAAATTTTCTTTTAATCTAAAATGTCTTCTTTGCACAAGCATGATGAATCAAAATCGCTAGTGCCCCAAGAATTCAAAGTAGTATACACTCATCTAGATGAATTTATACTTGATTTCACCCTCATCTTGCATCAAGAAGAAAAACTATAGTGAAGGAATATGAAGGGCAACATTGTGTTGCCTCTTGACTAATTTGTTCCAAGGATGCTACTTCAAACTCTTAAGAGGTTGGATGTCTAAGATATTCATGATGAATATATTGTGTAGGACCATGACTATTGGGACTATCATCTCATTGAAATAGAACGCAAAAGAGATTGGCACCAAGAGAAGTGCCATGAAGCTATGAAGGGGAAATGGTTCACTAACCCCTTGTTCCTATTGAACCAAAATGACAAGGAGGATCCTTCCTTTAGGGATTCTCAACATGAAGATTCTCCACACCTTGACTTTGGTGAAGGGTGCTTGAACCTAGACTTATAGGCCACTATTTAACAATTCGAGTTTAAGTAGAAGTTAGAGTTAAGGTAGGGGCTTGGGCAAGCATCATGATGATGATAAACTTAATGATCATTTCTGTGACAAGCAGAGAGGAGGTGGTAGACCCCTTGGTGGTGGTAGTCCTCATTCTTCTTTGCCCTCTTCATCTACATCTTCTTCTTCCTCCTCTAAATTTTACCAACACTATAGAGGGTGAAACTGTGATGAAGGTGGATCATAGATTAACAATGATCATCAAGTCCACCATGAACAAAGGGGTAGCAAAGGACATCATAGGCATCATTAAAATCATGATGATGATGAACCTTTTCTTGCAACTCAAAGCATGTTAAACATTGTAGAGGTAGTCAGAAATCCAACTAGACATGTGAAGGATAGTAGAATCAAGATATTGGATATGAATAATATTCCCAGATTTGAGGGGAGATATAACTTCGATTTGCAGAACCATCTTCAAGCCTTTCATGATGCTTGGGCCTTGCAAAACATAGAGAATAATTGGCATAAACTTAAGTTGTTTCCTAGGACACTCATAAAAGAAGAAAAAATTTGATACCACTCTTTTGAGCTAGAATCAATTCACAGATGGAGTATGATGCTTGAGCTATTCAATGACAAATATTAGACGTACTCTAGAGTGTCCAATTTGAGAAAGCAAATCCAAGGCTGGTGACAAGAAACATATGAACCCTTGGATGTAGCCATGGGTAGGTATTATTCCCTTTTGTCCTAGCCATGGTTATTCTCAATGGTAGAAGCTTCACCATATCATAGATGGACTCTAATCTAAAATGAGGAGAACTTTTGGGGTCTATGCCTAAGGGAGACTGTCACAACTAAGAGCCCATCATATTCAAAGGCTAATTGAGCAAGTTGTAAAAGAAGAAGGTGAGTTGAAAAAATGAAAAAGTGTGGAGGAGTATAACTAGGATCCTTTCATCAAAAAAGGAAGGTTTGATTCTATGATAGTGAGGGGGAGTCACCACTTGATGAAGTGGTGCAACAAAAAACCTTTCCAATTCAAAAATCTATGTTTGAAATTTTGGCTAAGGTTGATAAAATGTGGGAATATTTAAATGAAAAATTTCAAATTGCTCTAAAAATTACAGAAGAATCTAAAGAGCAAGGTAGTAATCATGATTGTAGAAGAAAAAATGAAGCTGAACATGCCTACCAAAGGGGTAAGGGTAAAGCTACAGCGGCAGAAGAGGTTGTGGAGTCAAAATTAGATGATGATGGTGGGTGTGACATTTGCCAATATGAACATCCCAAGGGATGTTGTCCTATTATGTCATACTTATAGGAATCTAAATTCTAGATTGGCATGAAGGTCAGCATCTAGAAGGTTGCTTTATCCTCAAGGCAACCCAAGGTAGTTCCACCAGTAACAACAAGCTTATTATCCAAGTGGAGCCCCATCACAATTGTATGAGAAATACCATTAGTGGCAGCACCCATAGTCATGGGACATGCCACCACCAAGGCAATAGTACCCTTACAAACAACCCAATCCATATGGGTACTATGTTAAGAAACCCATGTCTCTACATGACTCTTCTAGTCACACCTCCTTTCAGCATTACTACTACCCTTTGGAGTACTATAGAACTCATTCTCCATCTCCTAGAGGGGAATCCCCATATCCTTTTCATCCTCCTCATCCTTCAACACATGCCCCTTCACCCTTAACCTAATTACTACCTACTCCAATCATGCATGGAAAATTCCTACAAAATGTCCCTTCTACCTACTAGGGCTATTAACTTACACTTGGTTCCTTAGCCGAGTGGGTTGGAAACTAGATTTCGTAAAAGACCATTCTTCCAAACCAAGAACCCCACAAATCCCTCACTGACTCATGTGACCGATTGCCCTGTGTCTCCTTTAGCCTCTGCATTCATTCTTTTTAAGAGCCCTTCAAACTAAACACCTCCAAAGATCCACACAGTCATGTTAACCCACACTATATCTGATTAGATCAATTTTGATAACCTTCTCATGAAAAGGGCTAATCATGAAAATCCTCTCATCTACTTGTAGATCATTGGAAATGATCCATGTTAGGCTCTTCTTGATTTATGTTCTGGTATCAACCTAATTTCCCATGAAATGTACCAAGCCTAGAACTTGCCTCCTCTCAAGAAGAGCAACATTCATTTAGAATTGAAAGATCAATCCATCATTTTTCCCTTGAGATTAGTGAAGGACATTGTGACCATTGTCTATGGGTGGTCATATCCTACCGATTTCGTGGTGATCAAGGTTAACAATTGCAAGGGGAACTTCCCAATCATTATGGGAAGGGCTTGGTAGAGCACTATTGATGTGTGAGTGGGCATCAGAGATCTTTCCCTGGAGATTTCCAAGGAAAATGCATTTGGAAAGATTAAGAAGAAGAGAGTTCCATGCATCATGTACAATGATACCAATTGCAACTGTGTGCAGAAACTCTTATCTATTAAAAGCACATCAATCAAAGCATGTAGAAAGTGTGCAGATGAATTTGAAATCCAAAAGTGTTTGTATGCAATAGCCACAAAATAGGAGGGCACCCAGTGACTGACAGTTGATTTTGAAAGTAGCACACTTTGCATGGAACCTAATAAGAGCCTAACTTATGCTTATGTTAAAGGCAAGGATAAACTGGAGCAAGTTCAAAGCCAAATATTTTATGATGAACCTAATGATACTAATTGGGAAGAGTTGGAAATCCCTAACAATTTTAAATAGGAGCCCTTAGATTTAAAAACTCTAGCTACCAGCATGGAATATGCATTTCTAAAAAATGGTAAGCTGGTGATAATCAATGCCAACCTTGCTCCTAAGTAGAAAAGGATATTGTTGAAGATGGTCAACAAATGGCCAACTACCTTTACTTGGTCTTATCCTAAACTCATAGGGATTGATCCTTGGATATGCCAACATCACATCTATATTGCTCCAACCATGAAGCCAAAGAGGTAGTCGTAGCGATGGCTAAACCCCAAATTGAAGTAGATAGTCAAAGAGGAAATTGACCAACTTCTCAAGGCATGGTTCATTTATCCAATTGTGGATAGTGAGTGGGTTAGCCCACTTGTGAGTATGCCAAAGAAAGATGGCAAGTGACAGGTCTGAACATAAACTAACAACATCCTACCACCTTTAAGACAAAGGTTAAGTAGAGGTTACTAATAGGGAGATAACTAAGATATTAACTTGAACGATGACCTTTGGGCCTACTACTCCACATGGAAACTCCTCATAGGCTCCTTTCACTAATTCAACAAAAAAAATGGCAAGTGGTAAGTTGTTGAAAGTTTACTAAGTTCCAAATGTTGTGGGAAAGGCCTTATATCATTTATGAAACCTTTTTGTCTGGGGCCATGTTGATATAAAAACCTAAGAGTCCAAATAAGAAATAGTTGATCAACATGCAACAACTAAAACCTTTCCATGAGCCCAAGCAAGCCAGTGAAATCAACACCTCCTTGGATGGACAACCTTGCTCAATTTTTTGGATCTCCTCCTTCCAACTCAGTCATGGGGGAGATGGTCATCCATGCTAATCATTACAATGGCTCTCTAGTGTTTCTACTTTTTTGTTTTACACTTTCTTTGTTTTGATACCTTTTTGTCTTACACTTTGTTATTTTTCCAAATTTTTATTTTACAACATTGTTAGTATGTTTTATTTCTCTTGAATATTTTACAATTTCTTTTATATTTTCCTTTATATTAGTGTGGATTTTCCTTATATTCTAATAAAATTTCTTTATTGCCAATAGGACATAGTGATGCTGTAGGTGTTTACCAATGGTGGTTTGTACCTAATGTTTTTTATTGCTAATGTCTGGTTTCTATTTTTGAATTTTGATGACGAATGACTAAGATAAAGTTTCTTTTTCATGAAACAAGCAGTGAGTCCACATGATCCACCCATTCACAAGCTCTATGATTTTCCTTATTTTGGAGATATGAGGTCCCTTTTCCATTAATGAAACTTTAATAAACTTGTGATCTTGGTAGTTTTCAAACTTGGGAAAGATTCAAAGGTGTGAAAAGGATGTGACTTCAAGGAGACTCATTACTCTTTGTGCCTCTCTACTCACTTGTGTGCATGAGTGTTTTCATGGATTTCTTACCATTCTATGTCGACCAATAACAAGAAGTTGAATAATTCTTTGCATGGTGTGGTTCCCATAAAAAAATCCATAAAAATATAAAATTCAAAAAAATAAAAATAAAAAAACAAAAACATGATGGGAATTTAAAGCACATCCCTTAGATAAAATAATGGGCTACAAGCATTGGTTATGAGACTAGAAAGACATGTTACCCATGCCTGAAGGTCCTCTCTAACTAAGGCCCTTTTTCACTTCCTACTTCTCTTTTCTTCTATAATAAAGAATGGTGATTGATCTGTAGGAACGTTCTTGTATTTCAATGGGGATGGTCTAGTCTTAGAGTAGCGATGTGAAGTCACCAAAAGTGGTTGGTTTTGATCTTGACTAAGGATGGACTTTATTGAGTCATTTAACCATAAAATCCACAAGGGACTTCATGTGACCATGATTAGGAATTATGTTCCACTTTCTCTTTCATTCATTAGTGCTTTTCATAACTCACTTCACTGCCAATTTTCATGTTTTGCTCAATGTCTTAGTTTGATGTGTTAAAATTCTTAGATGATTCTTCTAAATTCAGTCCTTAACTTTTCATAACTATTAATCAACTATGAGGTCCATGAAATCCTTAGTTGAGGGTATGCAAGGGCAAAAAGGGCATACACCTAATATGGGGAGGACCCACTTTCATGTCTCTTGGTTGGGGTAGTTAAGTCTTTTATCCTTAGGCATTTTTGTAATGAAATATTTTGCATTTTCCATCAATTGTATCCAATTATGTACTCCTTACTGCATTTCTCCAATCAATCTCTATGTTTTTTGAAATATCAAGCCCTCTTCATGCATCTCATTATATTCTTGGCTTATTGGGCTTCCATTTTATTCCAATTTTGCTCAAAAACTTGTATTTTTTGAATTGTGACTTGATCAATTATGGTTAATAGTTACTTCGACTTGGCCTTGTCAACATAGCTAATCACATCGGCAACACATGGGAAAAACTCTATATATAGTGCCCATCACTTAGGAAGTTTTTGCCATTTTCTTGAAATGTAAGAGGAGCTTTTGCAATTTTTTAGAGCTCAAAAACTTCCAAAGCCCATAACTTTCAAACCGTTTGTCTGATTCACTCTGTTCTTCAATCCTATAGCTTCGAGAGGTATGCTCTATGTTGTAGGGGCCACAAGTTTTAGGTTTTCAATGACCAAAATTTTCAAAAATTTTCTAACTCCCCCATGGGTTTAACAAATTGATAATATTAAAATACTAAGTAATGAGAGTCAATTCCTTTCAACATACTCCAATAACCTATTTAATCAAGTAATAATAAAACAGTATTAAAATAATCAAACCAACCATGATCACAAGTTAGCCAAGTATAACTACCCCAAGAGATAAGGTATTCCAAATGTTTCAAAGTTACACATTAAGTGCCAATCCTTTGTTATGTTGTGATTACAAATGGTACCTAAACCAAAATACCCACAAGAAGGAGGACCATCCCAACCAAGGAACAAAAAACCTAGATTTGGAAGAGATTAGGAAGAATAGGCAATAAAAACTCATGTGAAGGAATCTCTTCAGGAGGAGCCCGAAGTGGAATTTGTTTGATAGATTTCTGAAGAAGTGGTTATAATTGAACAATCCCATCAAGATGAGGTGCTAGGACCAGTTCCAAGGCTGAAGGTTACATTGTCTTAAGCTTTCCTTGATTAGATCAAGCCTCATTACATACAACGTTCAATTCTTTAAGAATTGAACTTTGGACCATTCTTAGAGTATCCTCTAGTAGAAGTCAATAAGCAATTGTAGAACTCTTCGTTGTGGCCAATTATCACTTCCAATGGGAAATGGTACATGGGAGAGACATATCTCTTTTATAATAGTAGGTAGGTAGGAGCGACTATGAAGATCAAGGACATTCAGGTGTCCTACTCATTAGAGGTCATTGCATAGACCCTTGAATTGCCTGATACTAGAATATATTTGGCAGAGATCTCCACACAAGAAGATCTAAAGGGAAAGAAGGAGTGGACCCAATCGTGTTATGGAATGAACCATAATGAGTATGGTGCACTCACCTTAGTGGAGCACATATATTTCAAGATAGCAACCTACCATCTCAATCCAATGGTGAGACCTAGCAAGGTGACCAATTTCTTCACTCGTGCACGTATCACTTTGAACAAGAAATTCCCTATAAACCTTCCATAGTTGATCTATCTAGAAATAGAGAAGTGATTTAAGAAAAATGAATGTGGAAGGAAGGCGCTGCCCTTTTCATGACTCATTTGAAAACTATGCAAAAGGATAGGGATAGTCCACTACACTAACAACATAATCAAGCATGCCTCTTTTACCTTTTGGGTAGAAATGATGAAGGATAAGACCCTTGTCATATACAAGGAAAAGGAGTAGCAACCACCACCTCCACCACCCACTCATGAAATAATGTTGAAGGCCTATGCTACCCTTGAGAGAACATGTGTGAGATCCAAGAGTAGCTCTTGGAAGAGCAAGAGCAATGAACTAGCATGAGTGGTGGTGACCCATCTTTGTATCACCCAGCGATGAGTTACCTTAATGAAGTGGCTCGAACCATTAATTAGATGGAGGTAGGTGGGCCAATTTTATCAACCTAAAGAATGTAGTTGCCCATGAGATCAAATCTTGACACTTGAGAGGTAACAATATCTCTCTCATAATAGCAGCAATTCCCAGAAATCTCTAGGAATGCTGCTACTCTTTTGGTGTGTCTAGAGGAGGGCGAGGGGGTGATTATCTTAGTGATGCAGCACCATGGGTAGGAGATAGTGGCAGAGGTGGTTGTTGATAGAATTTCCAAAGCATTTAATGCATTTGTAGCATTTGTACTAGACATTTCTACATTTAGAGATGTGCAGACATCTACAAAAATTGTTAGCGGTAGATTGAGCATAGCTTAGCATGAGGAGTTGCTGGACCAATTGGTGGTAACCAGGTAACTGATTCTAGATATCTTCAATCTTCTAGATACAATCATTGCAACCTAGTCAGAGTTGCTAGAAGCAAAGGGAAAGTGCATTATATTTAAGGAGTAACTCAAAATAGCCTAAGCATAAAACCAATGCTTGGCTATAAAGGTTGTTGAATTAAAATCCTGTCTTACTGATCCCACATTTCTCAATTTTTCTTTGATACATGATGAAGCTTTCAAATAGCTTCAAGATAAGCTCAAAAAGATTAAGGATGCCAAGGAGATAGTGATATTTAATTAGTCCTTGGCCAATGCCACAGTGCATAATATCTAAAAGGGCTTGAACTAGATTCACTAAGAGAATGTGATTCTGATTGCAGAGAATCATTGCCTTCAAAATGTTGATGCATAAAAGTGAACATTGAACTAAGGAGATAGTAGATTTCATCCATCAACAACAAGAGCATCTAGCCAAAGTGAACATTGAACTAAAGAGATTGGCAGCCAGAAATAGAAATCTCTCTATGGAGGAAGTTCGAGATCTTCACCAAAAATCTACAATAAAGATAGTTGCCTAGAAAAATAAGGCTCTCAAATTTGAGAGAGTTAAAAAAATCACTATAGATATTAGGCTAATCTATAGAAAGAGATAAATGAAAAACACATCTAGATGGTGAAGGCGAAACTTAATAAGGCCCTCTGGTAGTTTAAGGAAGGAGGTGATGTCTAGTAGCATATCCTTGATGTCCTCAATGATTACAACAAAGTGAAAATCTTCTTGGAAGAGCTACAGATCAACAAGATGATGGAGTATATGGAGCTTGCTAATCTCCATTATGAAAACCTAGTATGGCTAATTACTAGATGATCATAGTCAGAATTGAAGAAGCAAGTAGCCAGCTCATACTTGTTGTATGAGGTAGAGTTCAAAACCCATAAGGAGACCAAGCATAAGATTTAGATTGCTAATGTTAAACTTGAGGTTCTCAGCGCATGATTCACTAATTAGAGATCAACTACTGAGAACTTGGCCAAAAGGATGAATGACTACTAAGAGTTTTAGAATGTTGTCAAGGCATTTAATGTTGAACACAAACTTTTCGCTACCTAGTTTGTCAACATGAAGGAGTTGTTCTTGGTAATGCTGTATCCTTAGGATGTTCCCATGCTAGACCACTTTGAGGATGTTGTGTGGACTATGCATGATCCCAAGGGTAAGGAGGATAAGATGAAAGCACTATTGAATGCTTTCCATCTTCCAATAGAAGTTGTAGCTATCGTAGGTCATCCATAACTACCTCAACCATTGTGTGCACTTGAAGTAGGAGAAATCCTTTCGGAGCCTTAGGAACCTCCACCACCTAGTACCATTTAAGCTTCTTCATCATCTTTACATTGTCAAAGGAGTTGTGTGTGTCAATTTTATCCTAGTATGCAATTTTGTTATCTTGCACACTGAATGTGGAATTATTGTAATCATACACTTGGGTATTTTGTTTTTATCATGCTGTTTATGTGTTGTTTTGTATGTCAATAATTCCATACCTTCTTAAATATTTTGTAAGAAAGTTCCTTCTTTTTTTATTCACTTGAGGATGAGTTTTCATTCAATTGTGGGGGTATGATGAGTCATGTCATGAGGCTTTATTGTTGCGACCCCGTCAACGTGGGATTTGATGCGTTAACATGAGCCCATTGATGTAATGTCTATTTTTGCCTATAAATACATGGTTGCCAACTGCATTTAGGGCATAAGTCTCATAGTTTTAGTGAAGCTCTTGTAGTTTTCTTATTCAAAGTTAGAGTATTTTTCTAAGTGCCTGTAGTAGAAGTCAAAGAGTGTACAGATCTTTATTCTAGTACTATTGTACATGAGCATGGTAGTGTGTGCAGCAATAAAGATGAGCTTTTTGATAAACCTTGCATTACTTTGAAATAGATTAATTATTTCCTTTATGTATTTAGTATTTTATGTAATTTCTTTTAATGATTTAAGTAATTAAATAATTAATTAAGTAATAAATTAACCTAAATTAAGCTAGATTAAATAGTAATAACTTGAGCACATAAGTACGACCACTTTGAGCATTTGCTTTATGCTTGGTAATCCTAGTAATGCTTAATGTTTGGTAACCCAGTAACTTAAACGTATTCAGGATGTGTACAATGAATGGGAACTAATGCTTATGTTAGGATTAGTTAAATATCAACTAGTTAGATTAACTTAGCAATTAAATATCTTTAATTATTTATTCTTTATTCTTAGGTGACTTAGAACATAAAACATAAAAATGACAAACATTATATGCCTTAGTTGCACTTAANCTCTAATAATTAGAATAAACTGCTAGAGTAACTGCTTTAATAATTAGAATAAACCGCTAGAGTAATTGCTTTAATAATTAGAATAAACTGCTAGAGTAACCGCTCTCATCACATACGAATTACTAAGTGTTCACGCATGATCCGATCAAATTCCATGGACTTATAGCCTTCTAAGTACACTCATCTCTAGGAAGTGAAACTAACCATTACAATCATTATCTTCCCAATTACACTTGTGAAGCACAAAGTATGGGTAAGTGCAATTGAGACATATGATTTTCGTCAATTTTATGTTTTATGTTCTAAGTTACCTAAGAATAAAGAATACNGTCTTTCAGCAATCAAGTAGTGAAACTCTTGTAGTTTGTTTGAAAGTTAGAGTATTTTCCAAGTGCCCGTAGTAGGAGGTCTAAGTTTGGATGGATCTTTATTCAAGCATTGTGTACTTGAGCACACCTTGTGTACGATAATAAAGATGAGCTCTTCGCTTCATCCTTGCATCACTTGAGATTTGTTTTCTTACGTATTTCTTTTATTTTATTTTCTTATGCATTTATTTTATTTATTTTAGTTTATGCACTTTACATTTCTGTTATTAGAACAATAATTCATTTTGATCAATTAAGTAAATCGTTAAATTACACAAGCATAACCACTTCAAGCATGCATGTAATGCTTGTTAACCCAGTAACGATTAGCGTTTGGTAATCCTAGCAGTGTTGCACTGGTTCATGATGTGTTCGGGAAGTGGGAACGGATGCTAGTGTTGGGATTAGTTTGTAAGGAACTCGAGGATGAGGTTTCATTCAGTCGNTGGGGGAATGATGAGAGTGGTTACTCTAGCAGTTTATTCTAATTATTAGAGCAGTTACTCTAGTAGTTTATTCTAATTATTAGAGCAGTTACTCTAGTGGTTTATTCTAATTATTAGAGTAGTTACTCTAGCAGTTTATTCTAATTATTAGAGTGGTTACTCTAATTATTAATGTAGTTGCTCCTAAGCCTATAAATACAGTTCCCAGGAGCATAATTGAAAAGGAAGTCTTTCAACAGTCAAGTAGTGAAACTCTTGTAGTCTGTTTGAAAGTTAGAGTATTTTCCAAGTGCCCACAACAGGAGGTCTAAGTGTGGATGAATCTTTATTTGAGCATTATGTACTTGAGAACACCTTGTGTATGGTAATAAAGATGAGCTATTCGATTCATCCTTGCAGCACTTGAGATTTGTTTTCTTACACATTTCTTTTATTTTATTTTCTTATGCATTTATTTTATTTTATGCACTTTACATTTTTGTTATTAGCACAACAATTCATTTTGATCAATTAAGCAAATCGTTAAATTACACAAGCACAACTACTTTGNAAAGACAACGATCAATCAACTCGTCCTTGTTCCACAAGGACGCATAAGCACTTAGTCATTGGAATTCAACTAGATCATACATGAAATGCTCGTATTCGTATGGTTGAGCATAGGATTACCTCACCGCTCATCAGTATGGTTGGGCATAGGGCCTACTCACTGCTCATCAGTATGGTTGGGCATAGGGCCTACTCACCACTCATTATCCATAAACTATATAATATCTTATTTCATAACATGAATCCATAAACTACATTAAATGCTTAGGTAAAATCATTTAGACAAGTTAAAAAGTATAGTTGATCTATTTATAGGCCTTAAACAAAAATTATATTTTGAATTGAAATAAAAACATTAAAATAATTATTCTTTAACAACTACAAACTTGAGCATGCCCAGCAAAACCTTTGTTCTATACATAACTAGCACTATCTACATGGAGCACACAGAAGAATGATTATCACACCTTCAAATAGATAAAAACATCCTTGGTACCAACTAGAACAAAATTGAAAGATAGGGCCCATAGCTACGCAAAAATATTAGCTTAAATTTCATTTTAACAAACATTGATAGATATCATTAACATTACTTAACCATCCAAATATAATATCAAACAAAGATGTAAGGAACATAGAACAACCATAAGATTAGTACTAAACAAAAGCTAACATCATGAACTGTTGAGCTTTCTAAAGAAACTCTCATAATCTAGGTTATTAACAGGAATTATTAGGCTTATTCCCTCATCCATTTCAATGCTTAGGCCAGACACAAATCTTATAGCTCATATACTTTTTAGGATCCTAAATCTTAAATTTTCCTCCAAGATCCTTTTTAAATTTCAAATAATTTAACCTTTATAACTGCTAAATAAGATATGTAAAGGATTTGAATATTGTAAAACAAGATAAGCTAAATTAACTCACTTATGATAAAAAAAGATTCTTATATTAATTTTATCCAAATGGTCACCTAATAAATAGGTACAAACAACCCAAATGCTTACCAAAATTTTCTTCCATGAAATACTTCATAGTCATGATTCTAATTCATAAATACCCTAAACTAAGTTGTTTTTAACAAGCCAACCAATGCCATGACATTGAGCAAGGTTATTTACATCCACAAATACAACAAGCAATATTATAGGTCAATGATTACATATTTCTAAAGTAGATGTCAATTATTAATCTACATGATAAATGAACTAAGCTGACAATGTAATGAAGGAAACATCACATACCAGCCCCTTGCCATGCTCAACCATACAATGGTCCCACTTCTACCTTCAGCTTCTTAAAATAGTGAATTTTTTTGAAAAACATCAAAATACATATGGAGCTTACATGAATTTCTAAAATCAAATGAAAAATAAAAGCATATAAATCAAGATATAAGTATAGCATTATCTAGCATTATGGAAACAAGGCATGAAAAGAAGAAATGTCATAACTCAAGATTTTAAAAATAGAAACAAAAATCATTTTCCTCTACCTCAACAAGATTATAGGCTTTTTTCCAATGAGGAAAAGCTTTGCAATCCAAGATCCAAAGGCTTGATGTAATTTGGTTTCACTACAATCTCCAATCTTCAATTAAAACCATGTGGATCTAATTTGATAATGAAGACAGTAAGTGTTGTTAGCTTTTATAGGTACATGGAAGCATGGGCTACAATTCTAAAGTTGGGGTTAAATCTTCAAAAATATGTTTATGAGATAAAAGTCATGGTTCTAATTAAAGAGGTTTAAGATGCACCATCATACCACTTATTAATACCATTAAAATTATATATATAAAAATTTGTTTAAATCATGACACCTAATTTCTAGGGATATAATCAACTATACACATTGTTTATAAGCATGGTGTAAAACCTCAGGTGCCATGACCTACCTCCTATTTTCTTAAGCTAGTAAGACTAATTTTATTATAACTTTAGTTTCTTCTTTTCCAAAGCATGAGATTTGTGATAATATCATGAGTTAAAGTTAAATTATTTTAAATGATTCATTTCATTTTATGTTGAGGGTTTACTTAACTTTATTTGTATGTATATTGATTGATAACTTTTTAAGTGTCATTTCATGTTAAGAGAAACTTTTTTGGATTCATAGTTTCTAAAATTTTAAGTTAGTCATCAAAAATTATCTTTAAAAGATAAGTTATATTTTGATTAATTCTGTGAATTTATTCCTTAGGAAATAAGCAAAGTAGGTAACTTAAAAAATATGTCTTAAAAGATCATATCAAAGCTTTTAAGACATATTGTTCAAATTATACTAAAGGGATTCTCAAAAGTGCATTTACAAGTTATGCTATCTTTTTATAAAAAGATAGCTTAAACAAAATTTATGATGAGTGGTGAGTAGACCCTACACCCAACCATAAAAATCACTAAGGATTCACATGTGATCTGGTCAAATTTTGTAGACTTATAGCCTTCTGAGTACATTGGTCTCTAGGAAGTGAAATTAACCGGTGTAATCATTATCTTCTCAATTACACCTATGAAATGCAAAGTTATGGTTAAGTGCAACTAAGGCATATGATTTTTATCATTTTTTGTGTTTTATGTTCTAAGTTGCCTACGAATAAAGAATAAAGAATTATATATTTACTTGCTAATTTTCTCTAACTAACTAACACTTAACTAATCCTAACATAAGCATCCATTCCCACTTGTTGTACACATCCTATACATGTTTAATGCTACTGGGTTACCAAATGTTAAGCAATATTGGGATTACCAAGCACCAAGCGTATGCTCCAAGTGGTTGTACTTATGTGCTTAATTAATCGCTATTTGATTTATCTTATTCTAGCTTAATTTAGCTTAAATTAGTTTAACTTAATTACTTTAATTACTTAAAGCATTTAACTAACACTTAACAAATATTAAATGCATAAATAAAATAATTAATCTATTTCAAAGTGTTGTAAGGTTTATCAGAAAGCTCATCTTTATTGCTACATACACTATTGTGCTCAAGTACAGTAGTGCTCAAATAAAGATCTGTACACTCTTTGACTCCTACTGTGGGTACTTAGAAAAATATTGTAACTTTCAAGAAGAAAAACTACAAGAGCTTCGTTACAACTATGAGACTTATGCCATAAATGTGGCTGGTGAGTGTGTATTTATAGGCAAAATAGGGAGTCTCATCGACAGGTATGCATCAACGGGGTAAACCCTATGTCAACAAGGTCACATCAACAACATCCCATCGATGTGGCCAACTAAACGACTCATCATACCCCCATGACTGAATGAAAACTCATCATTGAGTTCTTTACAAAATTGGGAAGGTATCGGATTATTAACATACAAGAAAAACAAACAAAATAAATAACAAAAACCAAGTGCCTAGAGTGTACAATTTTACAATAATTACAAAATTTTGATGTTTAGGACAACAAAATTTAACACCAAGAAAAAACTAACAAGAAAAATTGCTCAAATGGTGTGAAGAAATTAGAGAAAATTAGATGGTATTAGGCAATGGAAGCCCATGAGGCTCTGAAGGACCTTCTCCCTCTTCAAGTGCATGTGGTGGTTGAGGCAATTATGATTGTCCTACAGTAGCTGTAACTTCTGGTGGAAGACAAAAGGTGTCTAATAGTGCCTTCATCTCCTCCTCCTTTCCCTTGGGATCATTCATGGTTCATGCAACATCTCGAATTTGGGCTAAAGTGGGAACATCCATGGTATAGGTCATTGTTAGGAATAGCTCCTTCATGTTGACAAATGGCACAACAAAAAGTTTGTGTTCAACATCGAATGCCTTAAGAGCATTTTTCAACTCTTGGTAGTCATTTATCCTTTTGGTGAGGTTCTCAGTAATTGATCTTTGATCTATGAAGCATGCCCTTAAAACCTCGAGTTCAACATTAGCAATCTCAAGCTTTTGGTTAATCTCCTTATGGATTTTAAACTCTACCTTGTATAGCAAGTACGAGCTAGCCACTTACTTCTCCAATTCTAACTGTGGTCATCTTATAGTTAGCATTACTAGGTTTTCATAACAGAGATTTGTAAGCTCCATGTACTCCATCATCTTCTCGATTTGTAGTTCTTTCATGCAGATCTCTACTTTGTTGTAGTCATTAAGCCCATCAAGGTTAGGCTACTAGACATCACCTCCTTTCTCAAGCTGCTAGAGGGCCTCATTAACTTTTTCCTTCAACATTTGGATGTGTTTCTTATTGATTTCTTTTTGTAGATTAGCTTGGTCTTGGTAATGGTTTTTGACTTTCTAAAATTTGAGAGCCTCATTTTTCCAAGTAGCTATCTCTATTGTAGATTTTTGGCGAAGGGCTTAGACTTCCTCCATGGAGAGATTTCTATTTTTAGTTTCCAATCTCCTTAGTTTAATGTTCATTCTAGCTAGTTGCTCTTACTATTGATGGATAAATTCTTGCATCTGCTACTTCTATACATCAACATTCTATAGGTGATGTTTCTATGCAGTTAGGATTTCATTCTCATGGTGCATTTGGACCAAGTCTTTCTGAATGGTGTATGTCTTAGCACTGGCCATGGATTGGTCAAAGACAGTAGTCTCCTTTACATTTTCAACCTATTTGAGCATATCCTGAAGCTGCTAAAAATCTTCATCATGTGTCAACGTAGGGTTAAGAAATGCTAGATTGGTGAGGTGGGCTCTTAATTCTACAACCTTTGTAGCCAAGCATTGATTATGAGCTTAGGCTATTTCAAGATGCTTCTCCAATATAATGCACCTATCCCTCACTTCAAGAAACTCTGACCAGGTTCCAATGATTGTATCTAGAAGATCAAAGACATCCAAAATCAGTTTCTTAGTTCCCACCAGTCAATCCAGCAACTCCTTGTGCTGGGCTACACTCAATCTACCACTAACTTTTCTTGTAGATGTCTATACATATCTACGTGTAGAAACGTCTAGTATAGGCACCATAGGTGCATTCAATACCTTAATAATTCTATCAACAACCATATTTATTTCTATTCCTTGGCCATGGTGTTGCATCATCAATATAGTTTTTCCCTTGTCCTCCTCGAGATGCACTAAAAAAGTAGCAACATTCCTAGAGATTTCTAGGAATTTCTATTGTTGAGAGAGAGATACCATTACCTCTCAGGCATTAGGATTTGATATTTTAGGTACCTATGTTCTTTGGGCTAAGACAATTGGCCCACCTCCTTCCATTTGGTTGATTGTTCAAGCCACTTCATTGAGATGACTCATTACTGGGCGATACAGAGATGGATCACCATCACTCATTCCTACTCACTACTCCTACTCTCGCAAGACCTACTCTTAGATCTCATGCATGCACTCAAGGGAAAAGTAGGTCTTTGAAATTATTTTGTGAGTGGGTAATGGAGGTAGTCATCATTACTAATCTTGTTGGATGACTTTAGTAGGCAACTTATCCTTCATCATCTCTTTCTAAGAATCGGAAGGAGCATGTTGGATGACATCATTTGTATAGTGTGTTATGCCTCACCTCTTGCATAATTTATAAATGAGGCATGGAAAGGGGAGTGCCTTCTTTCCATGTTCATTTTCTTTAAATTGCTTCTCTATCTCAAGATAGATCAACTGTGGAAGGTTGACAGGGAATTGACCACTTAGAGTGGTACATGCATAGGCAGTGAAGGCTATGATCTTGCTTAGCCTCACTATTGGATTAAGGTAAAAGGCCATAATTTTGAAATATGCACATCCCATCGTGGTGAGTGTGCCAAAATCCTTATGATCAACTCCATAACACTGCTATGTTCATTACTTCTTGACACTAGGATTTGCTTGCATGGGGATTTCAACAAGGTTTGCCCTAATTTTTGGTAACCCAAGGGCCTCTATGATATCATTCACATAATAGGACACTGAGATGTCCTTGATTTTGACTATTGAACCAGCTTGCTGATTGTTCCAGACTAGGTATATCTCTCCCATGTACCACTCCCCACTAGAAGTGATTTTGGATCACATGGGAGAGTTATGTAGTTGAGTCTTTACTTCTAGAGGTGCAAACTCCAAGAAAGGTTCAAAGTTCAACTCTTGAAGTACGAATCTTTGGAACTCCTTGTTCCCGATATGCCTGAGGCAGGCTTTTATCAAGTTAGCCTCAAAGTTTAATCTGGGTTTTGGTGCCTCATCTTAGTGAGACTCTTTTGTTGCAACAACTTCTTTAGGAATCTATTAGATAGATTCCACTTTAGGCTCCTCCTAAAAAGGTTTCATGGCATCGGTCTCTGCTTGTTCATGTGGCTGTTCTTGGCCCCTTCCTATTTGTGGTCATTTGTCCCTTAGTTGGGATGGTCCTCCTTCTTGTGCATGCTTTCCCTTAGATGCCATATGTGGTCACATCATGACCAAGAATTAGCAATCAATGCATAAATTATAACATTTAAGTACCTTTCTCATTAGGCAGTTATACTTAGGATAAGTTTGGACCATGATAAATTGATTATTTAATTATTATTTTGATTATTTGTAACTTACGATGTTACTAGAACTTGTTGAAAGGGTTTAACTCTCATAAATTAACATTTTCATGTTAATTTCTTTGTTCAACTTTTGTGGGAGTTAGAAATTTTTTGAAAAAATTTTCATCAAAAACTTAAGGTTTGTGGCCCCCATGACAAAGAGCTTACCTCCAATAGCTATAGGGTCGAAGAAAAAAGTCAATTAGATAAATGGTTAGGAAGTTATGGCTCTTGGAAGGTTCTAGGCTTTGAAAAATTCAAAAACTCCCCCCTTGTTTATGAGAAAATGTGAAAAATGCTAAGTGTTACCACCTATTTATAGGTGGGCGGACCACTATGTCGATGGGATCCCATATATGGGATCCCATTTACCCATCGATAGAGCCTATGCCCAAAATTTTAACATGAAATATCTTTGAAAATATAAGGAGTTTTCTTCTGAAATTAGTATCTATGGAGAGCTAGAAAAGCTATGAACATGATGGAATACTTGAAGAGGGCTCATGAATGCTCAAAAATTGAAAAATTGAAGAATGAAATTTATTGGAGAAGATGCCTTAAGGAGCACACAGTTGGATGCATTGATGGGGTGCATGAAAGATTTAATTATGGAAATGTATAAGGATAAGAAACTTAACTAACCCAACCAAGAGATATGCAAGTGGGTCCTCCCCATAGTAGGCTCATGCCCTTTTTGCCCTTGCATAACCCCAACTAAGAAGTTCATGGGCCCCATAGTTGATTAATGGTTATGAAAAGTTAAGGATCAGATCCAAAAGAATCTATCTAAGAATTTCAACACATCAGACCAAGACATTGAGCAAAAACATGGAAATTGGTAGTGAGGTGAGTTATGGAAAGCATTGATGGATGAGAGAGGAAGTGGAATGGAGTTCCTGATCATGGATTTTACGATTAAATAACTTGATAAAGTCCATCCTTAGTCCATATCAAAACCAACCACTTTCAGTGACTTTGCATTAAGACCAGATCATCCTCTCAAGACATAAGAATTCTCCTATAGATCAATCACCATTTCTTATTACAGAAGCAAGAAGAAATAGGAAGTGAGAAAGGGCCTTACTTAGATGGAACCTTTAGGCATGGGTCTCATGTCTTTTTAGTCTCATAACTAGTGCTTGTAGCTCATTATTTTGTCAAAGGGGTGTGCTTTAAATTCCCATCATGTTTTTGTTTTTTTGAATTTTATGTTTTTATGGATTTTTGGATGGGAACCACACCATGCAAAGACTTATTCACTTTCTGATGAGTGGCGAGGTACCCCTACACTCAACCATACGAAACGAGCGTCGCACGCGCGATCTGGTCGAACTCCACAGATGGACTAGTTGTGGTACCTAGATAGTTAGCCTTAGGTCGCAGTTCGCTGTCTTCCCATCTAGACTAGTTTTGCATATGTCA
>MNCI01036520.1:14118-56993 GCA_015680685.1 Gnetum montanum | reverse complement strand
TACGCGATATCGCGGGGGATGCGATATCGCGTCGGACGCGATATCGCGTACGCGCTATCGCGGCCGATGCAAACCGCATCTCATCACTTTCTATATTGGTTAACATGGAATGGTAAGAAATCCATTAAAACATAATTGCACTTAAGTAGAAGGTACAGAGACCATTGAATCCCCTTCAAGTCACACCCTTTCCAAACCATTTGAATCTTTCCCAAGTTTGGAAACTACCAAGGTCACAAGTTCATTAAAGTTTCATTAATGAAAAAGGAACCTCATATTCATAAAACAAAGAAGACCATACAGTTGGTGAATGGGTGGATGACGTGGACTTACTACCTGTTCCAAGAAAAGAAACTTTGTCTTAGTCATTAGTCATGAAAATTTAAAAATAGAAGCTAAACACTAGCAATCAAAAATATTAAGTACAAAGTACCATTAGGAAAGAACTACAGCATCATTGTGTCCTGTTGGCAACAAAGAAATTTATTAGAAAATAAGAAAAAATTTAGACCAAAATAAGTAAAATATAAAAGAAATTGTAAAATATTCAAGAAAGCTAAAACGTACTAATGATGTTGTAAAAAAAAATTGGAAAAATAACAAAGTGTAAAACAAAAAATTATAAAAACAAAGAAAGTGCCAAATAAAAAAGTGCAAAACAAAAAAATGTAGAAAAACTAAGTAGCCACTTTGATGATTAGCATAAATGATAATCTCCCCCATGATTGAGTTGAAAGGAGGAGATTCAAAAACTTGAGTGAGGTTGTTCATCTGATGAGGTGTTGCTTACAGTGGCTTAGTTGGGCTCATGTAAAGGTTTGACTTGTTGTGTGTTGACTAGTTGTTTCTTGTTTGGGCTCTTAGGTTTGTAGATTAACATGGCCCCAGAAGGAAAGGTTTTGTAAATGATATAAGGCCCTTCCCAAAATGTTTGGAACTTAGTTTATTGTAGAACATGTATGGGGTTCTAGTAAAGGATCTTATCTCCAAGTTAAAATTTACCTTTAATTATTCTAAGGTCATGGCATTTTTTGTTAAATGCTTTGTGCACTTCATTCAAGGACAAGGCTACCGATTGATTCTCATCTAACATATTAAGATTAATTAATATTTCTTTTAATGCTAGGCTAAGGTCAAGATCAAGGTCATAGGCTATTGAAAGTGTATAGAGCTTAGATTGAATTGGAAGAGTTGGTAATTTTCTGTACACCAGCTCATAGGGAGAGCAACCTATAGAAAGTTTCCATGTGGAATGATAGGCCCAAAGGGCATTGTGAAGTTTTGTGCTCTAGTCTCTCCTATATTTGCTAATTGTTCTCATTAAGATCTTTGAGATCTTCCTATTGGTGATTTCCGCTTGACTATTGGCTTGGGGATGCTAGGGTGTTGTTAGTTCATGTTCAACTCCCAAGCATTACATGAGCTTGTGAAAAGTGGTACCTGTAAAATGAGTACCATTGTCAAAAATTAGTGCAAGTGGCACTTGAAACCTATTTACAACATTTTGTTATACAAATTGAGTAGCAGTAGATGATGTATAGTTGGTGAAGGTTGCTGCTTCTACCTATTTGGTACAATAGTCAATAGCAACTATTATGTACGCCTTTTCATTTGACATGGGCATGCCCATGAAGTCTATGGCCTAGATGTTGAAGGATTCTAGTGGTTGGATCCACTATTGAGATCCCTCCATTTGAGTAGTCGTCCCACCATCTCATTGATAGCATTCACAAGAGTGGATGAATTGGTGAGCATCCTTGAAGGTTGTTGGCTAGTAATACTCTACCATTAGGATCTTAATGGTCATGCATCTCCTTGCATGGTGATCCTAATAAGGAACCTCGTGAGCATCTTGGAGAACACATAGTTGATCAGCATCAAGGACACACCAATGAACCTAGTCATAAATACATACCTTGTAAAGATGTCCATTAATTTCCATAAAGTGTTTGGCCTAATGAAGAAACTATTTTTTCTTTTGGTGGTTCAAATCTTGTGACACCTATTTAGTGAGAAGATAAGAGAGGATTTCATCTTACCATTTTCGTTCAGCAAGCACATGTGCATTTATTGAGCCAACAAAGTGGAGTTCATCAGAAAATTGATTAGAGAGCAGGCTCTCTTCCTCTTTGTTGTCCCATCATAATCAAGACAGGTGGTCAGTGGCCACATTCTTAGTTGCATTTTGATCTACCATTGTAAGATCAAACTCTTGTAAGATCACTAGCCATCGTATGACACAGGGGCTCACTATTGGCTTATTCATGAAAAAGCAAATAGCATTGTGATTGGTGTGCAAAAATACTTTGTATCTAAGCACATAGTGCCTAAACTTCTCCAAAGCATACACCACTACCATTAACTCTTTCTCTGTAGTGGTGTAATTGAGTTATGCATCCACAATGCTTCAGCTTGCATAGTGGATGTAATAAAGACATTTCTAATTGTCCAATTACATAAGCATAGCTTTCAAGGCATAGTTTGATGCATCCGTCATGATATGGAATGGTTTGGACTAGTTTAGTGCTCATAGAATTGGATTTTCTACAAGTTTTTGCTTTAGGTTTTGGAATGCCTTTTTACATTCCTTGGTTTAAAAAAATGGAGCATCTTTTTTTGTAAGCTTGAACAATGATTTAGTAATCTTAGAGAAATTCTCTATAAATCACTAGTGGTAGCCAATGTGTCCAAGGAATGACCGGATTTCTTTAACGATTTTTGTTTGGTAGGTTATTACTTGGATGACCTTAATCTTTTTAGTGTCCACCTCAATCTCTACTTGTGAAATTCTATGCCCCAACATAATGTCCTCTTGGACCATGAGATGGCTCTCTTTCCAATTTAGCTAAATATTGATCTCCATGCATCTTTTAAGCACTTGCTCAAATGTAGCACCATAGGTAAAGAAATCATCCATGAAGAGGTCCACCCTGTTACCAATCTGCTACTAAAAAATACTTAGGACAAGGTGTTGGAATGTTGTAGGGGCATTGCATAGACCAAATGACATATTTCAATATGCAAATGTTCCCTAGGGACTTGTGAATGTAGTTTTGGCCTAATCTTCCAATGTGATCTAAAGTTGGTTATAGCCACTATAGCCATCCAAAAAGCTGTAATAGCAATGCCTAGAGATAGTGTCCAACACCTTATCCACAAATGGCAATGGAAAATGATCTTTAAATGTCATCATGTTCAACAACTTGAAATCAATACACATCCTTCACTTCCCACCTTTCTTTGGCACAATCATAAGTGGGCTACCCACTCGCTATTCTTAATTGGATAGATGAACTACACCTTGAGGAGTTGTTCAATTTTTTCTTTGACAATCTGCTTCAATTTGGAGTTCAACTACTATCATGGTTGCCTCTTTGGCTTGATGGAAGGATTAGTATAGATGTGATGCTGGCATATCCTAGGATTAATCCTAGTGAGTTCTATATAGGACCAAGCAAAGGCTATTGGACATTTTTTAACCACATTTAGTGGCTTCTCTTTCTGTTCAAGATTAAATTATCAACTTGACATTTTTCAAGAATGCATACTCCATGCCAGCAGGTAGAGTTTTCAACTTTATGGGTTCTTTTTAAAAATTGTCAAGGATTTCCAACTCTTCGTAATAAGTATCATCAGGTTCATCATTCAAGAGTTGGTGATGAACTTGCTCTAGTTCATCCATGTCTTCAACATAGGCACATGTTAAGCTCTCATTTGGTTCCATGCAAAGTGTGCTACTTTCAAGATTAGCTGTTAGGCACTAGGTACCCTCCTATTTTGTGGCTACTACATACCTGCACTTTTGGATTTCAGATTCATATGCACATTGTTTGCATGATTTTATTCATGTGCTTTTGATAGGCCATAATTTCTACACATAGTTGCACCTTGTATCACTATACGCAATGCATCGAACTCTCTTCTTCTTGATCTTTCTAAATGTATTTTCCTTGGAAATTTCTAGGGAAAGATCTCTGATGCTCATTTGTGCATCAACAGTGCTCAACCAAGTCCTTCCCATAATAATTGGAAAATCCCCCTTATAATTGTTAATCTTGATCACCATGAAATTGACAAGATAGGACCACCCACAAATAATGATCATAATATCCTCCACCAACCCTAAGGAAACAGTGATGGATTGATTTTCCAATTCTAAATAAATGTTGCTCTTCTTGAGAGGAGGTAGGTTCTAGGCTTTGTACATTTCGTGAGAAATCATATTGACATGGCTTATTTCTAGCAATTTCTAGATTAAGAGAAGTCTTGCATAGCTTATTTCTAGCAATTTGCAAGTAGTTGAGGGGACTTCCAAGACCAACCCTTTTCCTAGGAAGGTTGCTAGCCTTGATCCAACCAGATATAGTGTGGGTTAACATGATTATGTAGATCTTGGAAGGTGTTTGGTTTGGAGGGTTTTAGAAAGGAATAGATGCAAAGGATGAAGGAGACATAGGATGACCTACTACATGAGTTAGTGAGGGCTTTTTTGTACTATTGGTTCAAAAGAATGGTCTTTTTCTGGGTCTAAAAGATCGAACCACTTGGTTGAGGAACTAGTTGTAAGTTAACAACCTTAGCATCATTATGTTGTTGCAGCTACGTAGGAATCTCATCCTACATGGATGGAACATGTAGTAATTAGGTTGAGGGTGGAGGAACATGTGTTGAAGGATGAGAAGGATGATAAGAGAATGGGGATTCCCCTCTAGGAAATGAAAAATTAGTTCTATAATAATCTCGAGGATTGTAGTGATGTTGGAATGAGGCATGACTAGAAGAGTCATGCAGAGAAATGGGTTGCTGAACATAGTATCCATATGGATTAGGCTATCTATAAGGGTACTAATGCCTAGGTGGTGGCATCCACCATGACTGTGGGTGTTTCCATTGATGATACTATTCATATGGTTGCGATGGAGCTCCACTTGGATAATAACTTTGTTGTTGGTGAAACTTCCTATGATTTCCCTGAGGATAAGACAATATTCTGAATGCTTGCCTTCTTGCTAGCCTAGGATTCATAGTATACACTACATATTCCTACAAGTGTGACATAACAAGGCAACATCCCTTAGGATGTTTATATTGTTAGATGTCACACCCACCATCATCATTTGATTTTGACTCCACAACTTCTTCTACTATAGCAGCTTTGCCCTTACCCCTTTGGTAGGCAGGTTTAGCTGCCTTTCTTCTCCTGTGATCATGATGGCTACCCTGCTCTTTGGATTCTTCTGTAATTTTTATAGAAATTTACAAATTTTCATCCACAAATTTCCATATTTTATTCACCTTGGCCGAAATTTCAAAAATAAATTTTTGAATTGGTAAGATTTTTCACTACACCACTTCATCAAGTGGTGCCTCCCCCTCACTATCACAAAATTGGACCTTTCTTTTTTTGATGGAAGGATTCCAATTATATTCTTCAACACTTCCCATTTTCTTAACTCACTTTCTTCTTTTGCAACCTACTTAATCAACCTTTGAATCTGATGGACCCTTAGTTCTGACAATCTCCCTTGGGCATAGATCCCAAAAGTTCTTCTTATTTTTGATTGGAGCACATCTATGATATGGCGAAGCTATTCCTATTGAAAATAATCATGGTTAGGACATCTATGCAAAATGGAATAATACTTGTCCATGGCTATGTCCAAGGGTTCATGTGTTCTTTGTTGTCAGCCTTGGATTTTCTTTCTTAGATTAGAAACTTGAAAGTATGTCTAATATTTATCATTAAATAGCTCAAGCATCGTACTCCATCTATGGATTTATTCCAGCTTCAAAGAGTGGTACCAACTTTTTGCTTCTTTTGTGAGTGTTCTAGGAAATAGCTTAAGTTTCTGCTAGTCTTTCTTGATATTTTGCAATGAAAAGGCATCGTGAAAGGCCTAAAGATGGGTTTGTGGATATAAGTTATATCCCCCTTAAAATCTAGGGATATTGTTCATATCCAACCTCTTGATTTTGTTATCTTTCACATGTTTGGTTGGAATTCTGACTACCTCTAAAATGTTCAACATGCTTTGAGTTACAAGCAAAGGTTCACTATCATCATGATTTTTATGACACTTATGATTTCCTTTGCTACCCCTTCATTCATGGTAGGACCTATGATCATTGTCATCCCATTGTCTACCTTCATCTGGGTTTTGTCCTTTATGGTTTCAATCAAATTCAGAGCAGGAAGAAGAAGATGTAGATGAAGAGGATGAGGAGGAAGGAGGACTACCACCACCAAGGTGTTTGCCACATCCTCTCTTCTTGTCATGACCATGATCATCAAGTTTATTGTCATCATGATGCTTGCTCGAGCCCTTGCCTTGACTTCCACTTTTTCTTGAACTTGGATTGTTAATGGTGGACTATAACTATGGGTTCAAGCCCCCTTCACCAGAGTCAAGGGGTGGAGAATATTTATGCTAAAAATTCTTAGATAAAGGATCCTCATTATCTTTTTAGTTCATTAGGAACAAGGGGTTCATGAACCATTTCCCCTTTGTAGCTTCATGGTGCTTCTCCTGGTGCTAATCTCATTTGTGTTGTGTTTTAATGGGACAATAGTCTTGGTAGTCATGATCTTGCATAACATATTCATCATGAAGATCCTAGATGTCCAAACTCTAAAACGTTTGGAGTAGCATCTCAAGAATAGATGGGCTGGGTGGCAATACAACATTGTCCTCCATGTCTCTCCACCATAGCTGTTCATCCTGATGTAGGATGAAGGTGAAATCGATACAAACTCATCTGAATGAGTGTACACCACTTTGAATTCTTGGGGCACTGGTGATTTTGATTCATCATACTTGTGAGAATATGAAATTTTGGATTAACATAAAAATTCAATGTGCTTTAATTATAATTATAATTATAATTTTTCAAATGATTGCAACTTTAGGATTTGCTCCAATGATCTCAAATAATATTCACTAAGTTCTAGATAGCACACATATCAAACTACAAATCCCTAGCAATGATGCTATGCCCAACCATACATATCACTAAGCGTTTATGTGCAATTTGGTCGAATTCCATGGACTTATAGCCTTCTAAGTACATTGGTGAAATGTAGAGGTATGGTTAAGTGCAACTAAGGCATATGATTTTTATTATTTTTTGTGTTTTATGTTCTATGTTACCTAAGGATAAAAAATAAATAATTATATATTGAATTGCTAATTTTCTCTAACTAACTAACACTTAAGTAATCCTAACATACGCATTTGTTTCCACTTGCTATACACATCTTGAGCACGTTTAATGCTACTGGGTTACCAAATCTTAAGTGTTGCTGGGATTACCAAGCACCAAGCATATGCTCGAAGTGGTCGTACTTATGTGCTTAATTAATCACTATTTAATTTATCTTATTCTTGCTTAATTTAGCTTAAATTAGCTTAACTTACTTACTTTCATTACTTAAAGCATTAAAGAAAATTGCTTAAAATATTAAATGCATAAAGGAAATAATTAATCTATTTCAAAGTGCTACAAGGTTTATCAGAGAGCTTGTCTTTATTGCTACATACACTTTTGTGCTCAGGTATAATAGTGCTCAAATTAAGATCTGTACATTCTTTGACTCCTACTACGGGCACTTAGAAAAATATTGTAACTTTCAAAAAGAAAAAATGCAAAAGCTTTGCTACAACTATGAGACTTATGTCACAAATGTAGCTGATGAGCATGTATTTATAAGTAAAATAGGGATCCTCATCAACGAGTACACATCAACAGGTCAAACCTTACATCGATGGGATCACGTCGACGAGATCCCATTGATGAGATCCTGTCGACACCAGCAACAAAACGACTCATTAATTTAGTTTATAGTAGTATGTATTAATCAAGGCTTAGTTATAAAGAAGTGCTATATTAACTAAATTAGTTATAATTATATATCTAGATGATTAAGAGTGAATGATCTCAATGCAAGTTGATATCTTAAGTACTTAAGATTAATATAGGGGATGCAAAGGAGGAGAGGTAGCAATCTACAATGTTTATTTTTAAGTCAACCGTCCTCAAGGCCTCAACCTACCAAAATATTAATATCAAAATCAAAACAAAGACATTTCACTATTAAATCAATTGAGACTATCTAAGGCCATCCACTCCAAGATGGTACCAAAGACTAACAACCAACCTAACCTCAAGTCTTTAAAGGTTATGGAATCAATAATTATTGCTAAATACAAGCAAAAGAAAAAGCATTAATGGCTTTGGTGATTCCAATCATATATGCATGCTTATTAATTAATAGGTTCTTCAAGTAACAAATATCATCATCATCATAATTCTAAACATGTCCCAAAAAATGGGATACACTACATAAGTTCTTTTTCACCATTTGTCTCTTTGAAGAACTAAATATTTGTTTATTTGTAATTTCTTCAAATCACATTCAAGAATTTTTTTCCTCATATCTTTTTTTTTCTTCCTTTTGATGGCTTTCATTAAACAATGATGTAGCAACCATTTTTAATAGGCTCATCGTTTGATCTTCTTTGCATATGTCCAAACCATCTAAGCTACTAGTCTTGTAGCTTATTTGAAAAAGAAGCACTTCAAGTTTTCTTCTAATGTTTGTATTATGTAGTTTATCTCTTCTAGTAACATTCAATATTTATTTAATTACTAACATTTCTACCACAGTGATTTCAATTATTCAAATTTTTAGTTCTAGTTGAGAAAGTTAAATAGTTGATGAGTGGTGGAGTAATCCAACATCCAACCATACAAGATATGAGTGTTCATGCATAGCTCGATCAAATTTCATGGACAAGGTAATGTAATTATGCTAGTAATTGGTTTGAGTTCATGATCGCTATCTTTCCACATGATAAAATAAAATCAATGTGTATGGTTTAACTCATAGTGAGGTGTATGATAATTGATGTTGCGTTGGCCATTTTACTCCTAGTAAACATTAGGTAAATGAAAGTAGGTTCTAAGTCTAAGTAAATAACAAATGAATCTAGTCTAGCCTAGGTGATGGACATTCATTCCTAGCTCTCTGCACACATCTTGGACTTATGTAATCATTACTAGGATTACCCAGTATCTCGCTACTATGGGAGCCAAGTGATAATACTATTGGGTTACCAAATGATCACACTTAATGCTCAGAATCAATCGTATCCATTCCACTTAACAATAGTAAGATTAACATGCATAGAAAAGTAATTTAGTAATTAGGAAAACAACAAATGTTATAGTAAGTCAAAATAGTAAACATTAGTCTAAGTAAATAGTAAAGAAATCCAAGTGATGTTGTAATGATGCAAAGTAATTGCGATCTTTATATTTGGTTACTAAAGGTGCCCAAATACATTCCACTCAAATAAATACTCCATTCAATCACTTAACATCACACTACAAGCATGCACTCCTAAGTGCTAAAAAAAACAAATTGACAAAACTTCACTAAGGTTGGAATGAAACTGTCATATTTATAGGCTTGCATGTGTCTATGATATTAGGTATCCAACATCCTAGCTTGTGCCCCGATATTGGGGATCCAACACCATGGCTCCAATATCGTAGCCTTGCAAAAATTCAATTTATCAATAGTCATGTTCAACANGGCTCCTGATCTATACAATCTTCAAATGCACTCTTCTCATAGGAGTTGAGTCCATCTTCTAGTTTTAGTTCCAAGATGATGAGAACTTAAGCGAAACTTACTATTAGCATTTTGATACTTGATCAAAATAGCAGCTAAGAGATATTGAGCTTCTACATCTAATTTATTAGATCTAATGTGGTATAAATAAAATTGTCTCTTGCCTTCCACATTAAACTCTATCTATGTTAAATCTTTCCACTTAACTAGTTGGTGAATATGCTTAGGATTTTACTGCATGTCCTCCCAAGAGATATTTCATTTTTTCAACTATTTCATCTTTTAAAAACACTAATCATAGTCTCTTGAATCCTTAAGAATTGATTTAGATAATTTATCTTACCTTGAAACATGTAAGCTATGAGTGTATGTAATGAATTGGCACAAGACTTTTGCTTTTAAAGGTAATAAATCACATTCACATAATAACATTGAGTAAGGTGTTTGCAATGTCACCTTTAACTCATTAAGAAGAAATTTTTTTTATACTCTTTCAGTATCTTTCCAAGGTTTAGCATTGTTTTTGGGTCCCCAAACAACATATCTATATAATATAGTAGGATAGATGATAGTGTAAAAAATCTTTTTCTAACCTTCCAAGCCAAGAGTCCTAAATATTTGTACTTATTTTTGAAAGTATACAAAGCCTTGAAACCTCTTGCTATTTTTTCTTTAATGCACTTCCCCTACATGTAATGGTCCTTATAAATGAAGCCTAAATATTTAAAATAATTTACTGTTTGCAAATTGATACCTTCAAAATGAACATGTATTTCTTAAATCCTAGGTCATCAATTGGTTTTATCTACATTCACTTGAAGACCAAATGAATGATACTAATTTTCCAAAATTTGTAACATATTTTTTATACCTTCTATGGTAGTGGGGATCAATGCAACATCATCAACATATAAACGATGATTCACTTGTTGGGATCCAATTTTAATAGCATGACTCTCTTACTCATTGCATAACCATTTATGCATTTCATCAATAAAGATACCAAATAGAGTTAGAAAAAGTAGACAACCTTACTTAACTCAAATTTTGCTCTAGAATTGAAATTTTTTCTTTGTAGTGCTATCAATAATTTCAATAATCACTTCCTCATACAATCTATAAGTTATTGTAATTGAATTTGAAGAGAGGCCAATTTTATGCAAGTCCAACCAATGTTTTGTATAGATAACTGAATCATATGCTTTGCAAAGGTAATAAAATAAATAAATTTTTTTTGTTATGTAATTTTGCAAACTTTGTGTAGTATTTAAGAGTAACTAAGTTATCAATAGTGGAATGATTTTATCTAAAACCTACTTAACACTTTGCCCTAACTTGGTTACCTTTAGCCTAAAAACTAATTTCCTTTTTTAGGAGAGTACCCAATAACTTGGAAAAAATATTACTCACAATGATTATTCGATAATTGTTCAAATTATTTTTATCTCCCTTTTTATATAACAAAATAACTTTACTAGTTTTCTAATCTTGATTTAATCCTTGCTCCATTGTTGAATTTAATTGTGCCAAATTTCTCCATGCATAGTAGATCTTGTCTAGTGTAATAATTTTGCACATAAACCATTTGAATCTACAACTTTACTAGATGTTAGCTTTTTAATATCCTCTGTGACTTCCTCAGGAGTAAATTGGAAGGTGCTTGCTATACAATAGTAGTAGAAAATATATGGTATCCTTGGAATCTAATCTCTAAATATTTTTTTTTACTCTACTTTTAAGTTAGTTCATGTATTATCATAGCCTTTCAATCAAACTATAACTTGCAAACCACAATGCACTGCATATTAAAGGCTCATGAATTTACAAGTTCATAAAACAATGTTGTATCTAGTCTAACCTAGCATAGCTCATAAGTCATTAACTAATTTAACTAAACAAAAATGTGAAAAAAGCATTGTATTGTATGCATTAATAACTTGATGAAGACTATGGAAATATGCAGTATTATGTCCACCCTATTTACTTTAAGATTTTACAAAAATAAAAATAGTTTTATTTTTAAAATTGAATAAGAATTTTTACTTATGTCTCATAAGATCACTTGGATCTATTAGATATAGTGCTTTTAGAATTTTTTTTACAATTTTTTCTTGTTAAATCCATAACTCAATAATGCCTACTATTATTACAATTACCAAACCAAGACTATTATCACTAAGCTAACACCTCATTTGTTAGTAGGTTGCATGCATGCAAGTGACTCAAAAGTTATTCTATTAATTTATGAACTAATGACTTGCAAGTTATAAAAGTAATTCATATAAAGTCATCTTGATATTTAAGGTTCTAACTTTATACTTATTGATGGGATGCGATATCGCATAGGCCGCGATATCCGGTACGCGATGTATCGTACGCGATATCGTGTCACACTGCCAAATCTATAAATAAGAGGCGGCTCTCCCTTATTTCTCCGTCTAGATCTAGAACCTTAGTGAAACTCTAGTAGTTTTACCTCTCGAGAGATAGAATAATTTCCATGTGCCCGCAGTAGGAGTCCCAAAGTGAACGAATCTTTATTCGAGCAAATATTGTACCTGAGCACAAGTTTGTGTACAGAAATAAAGATGAACTTTTTGGATAAACCTTACAGTGCATGGACTAAGCTAGATAGGACTTTAATTATAGTTATTTATTGTTAATGTTTAAATGCTTTATTAGTTAATTAAATCTCTCTCAACCCTTCTATCATAGTTAAGTGCATTCAATACGACCACTTCGAGCACGTACGTTACGCTTAGTAATCCCAGCAACGAATAGCGTTTGGTAATCCCAGAAGGTTGCATTGGTTCAGGGTGTGAACGGTAAGTGGGAATGGATGCTGATACTAGGTTAATTAAGACTTAGTTAGTTAAAGGTAGTTAATTAGTCTCTTCAACCTTTTCCTCATTAGCATAGGAGATAAAACATAAAAGATATAAAAATCACATACCTCAGACTTACTTAACCATACAATCGTGACAAATACAAGTAAGTATGGGAAGACAACGAACAATTAACCTTAAGTGTTCCATAAGGCGTGTAGGCACTTAGTTTGCGGAGTTCAAACGGATCGCTCGTGTAACGCTCGTATTCATATGGTTGAGTGTAGGGGTACCTCGCCACTCATCACTTATCTATTTTAAAAATAAATAAATGAATACTCTAGAAACTTTTATGTTTTGTGTAAGTTTTACTTATCATGTTACTTATATGTTTTTGGATTGGATTTAATTTTTTCTTAATTGGGAAGTGTTGTATCCACTTTTTTAGTTCGCTTCATATCAAGACTATGTGTGGTTTCAACATTGTTCCATAAGGATTTGAGCACCATATCCCCCAAATACATCATCACAAGGCATATTCTCAGCTCCTGACATCATTTGGGGATCATTTGAAATCATAATCTAGCTTATGGACTCAATTTTTCATAACCCTTGAAAAACTTCAAAATCAAAACTTTCTAAGTGTTGGAAGCAATGGGATGTCAAATTGAGCTTCCTTCAATACTACAACATAAATACCTTTAAAATAGCATTGCAAGCTCATTCTTCGGATTGGCTCACCCAAAAAGTGCGCATATAGCAAATTTGTGTTTTATGACTCTAGAAACCATTCAAGGTCTATCACAACATTTTAGTATCAATTCTAGTAAATTTGGAAAGTCTGAAATGTTTCTAACATAGTGTTAGTGTCGGGATCACCATCACTAGGACCCCTATATTTTGCCAAAACTACATTATCACTTGTGCAATGACTTCATAGGGCTAGAACGACTCATCAGCAATAGTTTCAGCACTCCAAGACTTTGAAAGTGACACTTTTGTTGCAAAGTTTCCAAAACTTGGAAATTTCACATTTTTGGCTAAGTGCAGGGCATTGCTAAGCTAAGAACTCATCTTGGTAGCTTTGAATCATCTCATATACCAAGTTCACAATACTTCACAAGCTTCTGGGCTTCTTGATGCTTCAAAATTATCATTTTGACTCATTTTGGAATCAATTTCAACCTTTCCAAAGTTAGAATTTCCAAGAAGAAAAATTGTGAAAATGTTTCTACAATGAGACCCCCACCAGCAACATTAGCCTATGCCAACCAACTCCCAAGATCTATCACCTTCACCTAAGTAACCTTCAATAATATTTCAAGATTCAAATGGGATTTCCAAGAATTCCAAAATTTAACTTAGGTGAAGCATTTCAAAATTTTGCTAAGTGTGAGCTTGGTGATTCTCAAAACTTACAAAAAAACATTGTCGACCTCCTCGATCAACATTCTAGCCCATTCCCAGGCATCTAGTGTTCCTTGGCATTATCTCAGTATCATCCTAACTTGTTCAAACACTAATGTGGGTGCCTCGGAAGTCATGTAGTGAAACTTGGAAAAGTCTCAAAATTTTTCTATGTGTCATGAGTGGTGCTAAGGTTATGTTAATGTGAGCATTAGCATTGGCACTTTCAACGTTTATACCATTTATCACTGACATCTCCTCTCAGCCTTGCAAATCTCTCAACGTCATCTTGGTAGCTTTTAGCATTAGTTCAAAGACAAAGCAAGGTCTTGGTAGTTCAAAATAACAACTTTAGCTAAATTTTAAAATTTTTCCTAAGTATGGTTGACATTGGTGCTGTGTTAGTATCAACATTCTTGACACTACCAACTTCCATGCAACATGACTAAACTAACATTTGATACCAACTGCCTTATCTCTTAGCTTCCTTAGCATTGTCTTGACATCTTTCTTTATTAGTTTGGGGATCGAATGGAGATTCAAAAATTAATTTTCGACACTTTGACAAATTTACAAAAATTTAAGTAAGTGTTACCAACCGAAGATCAAACTTGTTATTTTTGAACTTGACAATAAGTTACACTTAACTCCAATTTTGATTTTAGCGACCTTAAGTTAAACTTGATAGCTTTGGACCTATAAATATGAGTTCAAAACACAAATTTTAGGTTGGATTCTAGAGATTTATGAGCACTTCTTAAATATCGAGAGATCAAGAGCACAAGCACATGCCACCATCATAGCAACCATGTGCTCCTTAGCCATCTTTTGCACCTTTAACATCGCTTCGAGAGATTAGAATTTTTAGGCTTTTGTAAGAATTTTTTCAACTTTAGCATTAGTGATGGGAACCTTAGCTAAAATAGACCCATTTTGGCCTGTAATTGACCCTGGATTATGCCTACAGCTTTCCTATTCATAAATTAAATCTCTAGAGCTTTAATTCTATCCTCTAAATTCATATTTTGCTTAAAACTTGAGCTTATTTTATCAATTTTATTATCTTTATGGTTTTCTCCCATCGCTTGTAGTTTGGCCTTCCATATGAGGAGGACATTTTGCTATTCATCAATAAAGCATTTTATTATTTGGGAAAGGATCAGGGACCTTTCATCCACATCAGAGTATCTCATTCTTGTCATTTTACGTCATTTATTTGTGTTCTATACTTAGAATTTATTCTATCATTTATATTGCCTTCCATACTTTGGTCAAATTTTTAGCATTTTATACCATTTTCCAGCATAAAAATTCTATTGTTTGGGGAGGAATCCAAGACCCTTCCCTTCACATCATAGCTTTAATATTTAAATATTTTATGCTTTCTTATATAAACTTTATACGTAAGTTCTTATTCCATCGCTCATATTATGTTTCACACTTAGTTTACTTTTTAATAATTCATACTTGTCATTTTTTCTAGATTTACAATTAGTCATCTTTAACATTAAAAATGACACTTTGCCATTTCTCCGCTGCTATTCTTGGTTCATTTGTGCTAGGCTAAGTCCATATTTGATGGAAAGTTTCATACCCCTTTGTTTCATAATCATTGATATATCGAGGGTTACACTGATCGGAGGATCATTTATGGCTACGCATTAAGTATTGGAACACTTAGTTCATTGAGGTGTCCTTGTAGTAGTGTAAAGAACATTTTTCCAAAAACAGGAAGATCAATTCTTAATTTTCCATGTGGATTTAAAAAGATAGGTATATAAGCAAAAGCCAAACCTCTTTTTATGTAATTGTAATTAAGTTGTGATGAGTGGCGAGATACCTCTACACTCAACCATACGAATATGAGCGTTCTCACACACGATCTGATCGAACTCCGCAGATAGACTAGTTGTGGCACCTAGACAGTTATCCTTAGGTCACAGTTCGCTGTCTTCCAACCTGGACTAGTATTATATTTGTCACGTATGGTTTAGTCCAGAGTGAGGTGTATAATGTGTTCCTAATCTAATACTATTCCTGAGGCAATGGAAGGTAATATTAACTAAGCTAAGCTAGGAGAGAAAGGGTAAGAGAATCTAATCTAGCCTAAGTGCGATGAGCATCTGTTCCTTGATTATCCGTACACATCTTGGACTTTGTGCACAACTACCACTGGGATTACCAAGCATAGATCCTAGGTACGCCACTGGGTTACCAAGTAATCACACTTAAATGCTCGTAATCAAGTCGTACTTATTCCGCGTTCTAGGAGATAAGGGTGAGAGAGACTAATTAGGAAAGCAATAAATAACAATTAAACAAATGAATAAACAAAGTGAATGCTGCAATGATGAAGTAATCTCGATCTTTATTGTCGATCATGTGCGTGTCCAAGTACGTCACACTCGAATAAAGGATGCCGTACAATTACATTCACCACACTACAGGCCGACACGGGAAAATAATCTATCTTTGGAGGGATCAAACTGGCAGAGCTTCGCTACTCCTATTCTATGTTGTCAAATGAGGGAGAGCCGCTTCTTATTTATAGACATTGCGGTGAACTGCGATATCGCGGCCTATGCGATATCGCGTCCCATCAGGTTGGAACCCATGCTCTATAACATGAGAAATCAGTACATTTATGTCTTACATTACGTATTGTTAAAAGCAATTTCAAGTTAGAACACTCCTTTATTCGTGTTACAATCACATCAATTTCATGTTAAAGACAATCTTGATGAAGTACCCATTACATAATGCACCCTAGGCTTGCAACTACACCCATGCAGACTTGGTCAAACAAATAAAAACCATAAACCGAGCCACATCAATTCATGGGTTCATTCATGTGACCCATGCATGTACATTCCATGATAATTTTAACCATGCTTATGTGTGTTCTTGGGTCCCACCCTTGTTCGCCAATGAGCACCTGCTTGCAAGGATGGGACCCAAAGATTTATGTTTAAATGATATAAATTTTTTTTAAGAGCCAACTAACTAGGTAGAACAAGGTACATACTTACAATAATAATAAGTGCAAGGTTAAGTAGTCCATTCCTTTGTTTTACAAATTCCATATTTATTATTGCATCTGCTATATATAGTAGATATGGATGGGTGTAAATACCTTTCCACGCAAATGCAAATCATCCTAAAGTGAGCCACTAAATCGGCTGCAACCGATAAGATTTCAAAAATATATGAGGCAAATACAAATCATCGTAAAGTGAACGACAAATCCACCGACGATAACCGACTAAAGTGAATCACTAAATCAGCTAATCATCCTAAAGCGAACCACTAAATCGGCTAATCATAACCCATGGGTTAAGATTTCAAAAGGCAAATGCAAATCATCCTGAAGTGAACCACTAAATCGGCCGATCATAGCCCAACCGTTTAGATTTCAAAAATATCTAAGGCTCCGGTCGTTGTCGCGATCATGCACAGAGGATTATGTTTATTTTTTTTAAAGCATCTCCCTCGTTTTCTTCCCCGTTGCTTTAAAATCAACTGTGGATTTCTTTTCATTTCAGTTTCCTGCACTGAAACCCAGCTTTGTCAAGGACTTAGTTTGGCAAAAACCTCAAGGGATTAAATTTGTCTTAATCTGGTAAAAAGCGTATAATATTAAATTTATGGATTTTACGTTTAAGCATCCAACCATGCCAGCGCCGACAAAGGATTCCAAACCAGAGCTGCTGGATCTGGGTTTCGTTTCCTATCATATCCAGATCTCACTTTGGCAACAAACAAACAAATGCATCAAAAGTAAATATTGATTGATTGTTAGTGTCTGTTTTGGCGTTTTCCCAATTTCCCACAGCACATGCACTGGGCAGATTCATAATAAAATTATGAATCCGACGTGTAGTAGCAGCAGCAGCAGTTTGCCGGGGAGCATACTTATCTTCCCTCAATATCTAAAACTTTTTCTGTAGTTTCTTGCCATGTGAAGCCAAAACAGTTTTTGAATCTTACGCCATCTTAAAGTTTTCTTGCGGTCGTTGGTGTATAAATCTGATTATATTCATCGGATTGCATCCATCCAATTGCACGCATTCTTGAGCAATTTGTTTAGAAAATGGCAGTGTCATCTGCAGAAACATCATCTGTGGGTCGTAATGAGAAATCTGCAATGAAAAGACCTAGATCAGAACAAGATGATGTCCAGGAACTAGATGAGTTTGTGGACTTCAAAAAATTGAATGGATCTGCAGCAGAATTCAAAATACCCAACAAAATCTCAGATAATTTTTCTGGGGATCTCCAGGATCTGGCTGCTCTGTTAGAAAGTGATGATGATCAAGTAGAATCAGCAGTAGAGGAGGAGAGAGAGGTTGAACAAGTTCATGAAATTGCTAGAGACAGATATCTTTGGCTGCACAGAAGAGACTGAGAACAATGAGGTGCCTCAGAATGTGGCCAAAGATGAAGGAGAATCTAATCAATTTATCTGGTCTTGGTCCAGCCATGATTTAGATTTACTTCAGTAAGAAGGAGAATTTAATGAATTCAGAAGAACTGAGGATGATAATGTAGGTTTGTCGTCATGGCCTGTTTTTACGTGCGAATCTCATCCTTCATCTTCTCTGAATCAGGGGATCCCCTGCTTCCCAACCCAACGTGTTCTCTCCTGAAAATATTGCAGTTACAGAACACAAAAGGTTTGGTGTTAGTTTTTAAAGTTAAACAGCCAGAAAAAAAGATTAGGGCAAGAAAAAAGGATTATGTTTTGATTCAATTAAATGTACAATCAGCAAGAATATAGTGTTTTGTAAAAATTCCTTCTTTTTGGTATTGTCCAGATACAATCAAGAATGTAACAAAGATACAATCTGTAATTCTTGAATTTTCAATATAAGTGTCTTAAGCATCTCTTGGTTGCTTGTGCATGGATTTTGGAATTTATCTATGAAATTTCCTGCTTCTTCCCGAATGAAACCAACAGCGTAATATAGTAATAAATAATTATAATAATGAAGGAAAAAATTGGGAAAATTTAATGTATAAAAAGTGAGTAAACATTGTTTGCTATGATACAAGTGAATTCTGGTCGAGTCTACAATGATCATAGTTTTTTAGCGATTTTATATAACCTAAATATTCAGGATGGTTTAAAAATTTACTTAGTAGGCCTAAAATATCTTAATAATAAACTGTGTGATTTGATATTTTAAATATTCAACGATAGGAATACCATGATGCATGGTTATGTGGAGTAGATGCAAAGAAGAGTGTTACAAAACAAATTACAAGAAGCAAGTTTAAAAAATATTCTAATTTTAGACCCTTGTACTTGAGGCCGTGTTTGGTTCTGGACTTGTGGATTTCACTGATTTAATTTAAAAAATTCTTTGGTTTCATACAGTGTTTTAAGGATTAATGTTTAGATTTTTTTAGGCCCACCAAAAATACTTAAGGGCATCTTTGGTTGCTTCATTCTTGAGGTGTTGTTTCTACAGATTCCATCCATAATATTAGAAAATTGTTTCGTTTCAATTGGTTCTGCAGAGATATACTTGAATGAATCTTCATATTTATGTTGGGCCCACAATTTCTATTGTTTTTCTGATTTTGCTCAGATTTCATCATTTGAGGTGTAATCTCCTTTGATTCATGAATTTGTGAACTAAATATTTGTATAGATTCAATATCAACAGCTGCGTAGAACCAAACAGGCCCTGATTAGTTAAGTAAATCTACCAATATTGAATCGCTGGAGATGTTGCATCAAAGGTGATTATAACTCAAGTGAAATCCAGAAAGAACCTAAAAACCAATAGGAAATGGGTGCATTTGGTGGGTCTAACTATAATCCCATGATTCTTTCTCATGAAACTGGACCACAGCCAACCAATTTTTTAAAAAGCATATTCTCTAAATTTACATTCCGATGACTCACGGAACCAAACAGACCATAATTTTATTATTTCCTAAATTCTTTCAAGATCATACTTGTAGAGGCCTAATCTGTTGAGATTCATGAATTTGTTCATCCATTGAAAGACTCCCACAGAGTGGAGGTCAAGAAGAAAGATTTGGTTGAAGGAGTAGACTTTCCTATAGAACAGACGAAGGATGGTTTCAACTTGTTCATCTCTGAGAAAGCCCTCTGCAACTAGCAAAAAAGGTTCCAATGTGCCTTGGAATATTTTGAGGGAGGGCACTATCCTTCAAGGAGATGTAGGCATGGATTAAGTGCACATAGCCAATGATGGTCATGAAACTTGCTCTAATTAGAGGCAGAATGTTTTTCTTTAAGTTTGCCAATGCTGCAGACATGCATGTTGTTGAGGCTAAGTAACTAGTTAAGGCAGAATGTTTTTCTTTGAGTTTGCCAATTCTGCGGACATGCATGTTGTTGAGGCTAAGTTACCTTAACTAGTTAGAAATGTAGTCTTGCAAATGGAGAAATGAGAGCTTGGTTTCTTGCTGGATGAAAGAGAAAAAAAAAACCGAGATCATGGGCATAATGCAATGGTATACGATTTGGATCTGCCTTCTCGGTCTTCCACCAAAGTTTTGGACAAAGGGGGTGCTCTCCAGCATTGTAAATTATTTTGCCAAAATGCTTCCCATTGACAATCAAATTATAAAGGAGTTTCCTTGGTTGGCCACTTGCATTTGCATTCGCATGTAGGAGAATGCAAGCCTAATACAGAGGATAAAGTTTGAGGGACCACACCGTATCTTTCTCCAATAAATAATTTTTGAGAATTTTTTAAACATGTATTGGATATGTAGGAATTATTTAAACATCTATGGGATATGTAGGGAGCAGGGTCATATCTCAATTGCAGGCACACTCGTGCACCACAAGCTGAGAAATTGCAAGTGCATTCCTACCCCAAATAATTAATTATCTTTATATACCATAAAACACTTCAAGTTATAAAGAATACATGGTTTTTTGCAAATTTATAATCCATCAATCTTGTTCTTTGTTCAGAAGTTGTGAAATATTATATTATAATATATATCTGAGATAGTGTAGTTCATTCCTAATACCAACAGTTGATGATCATGAAATTTGGAGTTCTGACTTTCATGAAAAGTGATTTGTTTTCTGTATCAGTTTTTTCAAAAGCTTTGATAAAATTATTTTTGTGATTCGAATGTTATAGATGAAATATAATTTAGCACACAATACTGTCCAAGGATTTGAAGACAAATATCTCAATATAAAACCAATAAATGATGCTATTCATGCCACAATAGGCAACTTTACTCTAGTTGCATCAACGATAACTACTTCAAAAAGCGGAAAGGATTTGTGATGTCACCACAACCTTGCAATGCATTTTTATAATATGAGTTCTAAAAGTTAAGAATATTAATTTATGGACAAGGTAAACATACTCCTATTCTTTTTATTTGGCTATGAAAGAAGTCTGAATTTTATTTACATAAACTAGTAAATAAAAGACCTCAGCTTCAAAGAGCTTAGCATCTAACTAACCTCTTTTCAATATAGTCTAAATGTTTAAATAATTCTTATTATAATTATTATATTATGTTTATATAGTCTTGGATAATACCATTCTTGAATGCTCTTAGTTCCAATAGATTATCATTCTAAGTTTTTCATCTTCAAAATAGTAGGAGCGTAGTTTTTAGTTTAGAAGTGACATGCTATTAAAGAAAGAAAGAACAAAGGTGGATATTATGTTTGAATATTTTATTCTTGTTAGTTTTTTGTTATGCGAGATTGAGAGAAATGTAACATAATACTTGGCAAAATTAGAATTTCAAAATATTGAAAGTTGCAACTCATTGAATTTAACCTTTGACCTGTTAGAATATACTTTTATTAATTTTTAAAAGTGGTGGTGTAGAAAAAGGTTGTATTTATTTTTTTAAAAAAATAAGGACAAGTAAAACAATTTTCAATAAATAATTAGTTATAAGAAATAATAGATTATCTCTTAAATTCTGCTAGTAATTATAAAGATAAGAGAAAGCGGAGAAGAAAAGTAGAAAGAAAAAAAAAGGGAAGAGTGTATTTGCAAAATAGAATAAAAAAAGCTCAATCACAAGGGATGTGACTAAAAATGAACATTAACAAAAGAAGACTATGGCTGAAACAACAAATGAACAACAAGAAGATGAACTTCAAGACATATAGATTGAGGAAAGGGGGAAGAAAAACTGTGTTGACTGAGACTATTATAGAGGAAACATGTAAACTAAGCATTCCACAGGGTGTGGAAATGCAGTCTAGAGATCAACCATGCGCTGAAATGTGTGTATCTTTTCTAGGGTGTGGGTTGTCGAATGAGAACAAAGATGGAAGAAAGAGGAAAAAGGCCAAATGGTGTAGAAAACTGTGGCTTAATTAGGAGACTTTCTTCTGAAGCGAGGCTTGATGATGATGATTATTTGGATCTCCGATATGACTCCATGGATGCAATAAGAAAAACATCTGGTTAGTATTCATCTTGAATTTTGGGGCTTGAGATGTAATTTGGAAGTGAACATGCTGAAGAATTTGCATTTTTTTTGAAGTAGTTAGTTGTAAGGAGTTTGAAATAATTGTCTTTTGAAAAAGTGTGGTGCATCTACGTTTCCAAATATTATATAAGATGATGGACCTAAGGATCTTCCATAGGAAATGAGAGTTAGAATCAATTTTGATAAAATTTCTTGTTGAGATCTTGGATTGTTAAAATTCTTAATTTTGTTGATGGATCTGTCCACGCATTCTTTGAACTCTTAGGCCCAAATGACTCGGATGAGAATTGTTTTCATAATACTTTAGAAATGCCCGTAATGATTTGAGGCATATTGGCATAATGATTTGACAACAAGGGCCAAGGATCCCTTATATGAGAATTGGTACCATTGGCAGAAAGTAAGAGTATCCTTGGGCCCATGTCTATTTTATAATTTTCTAAAATTTATAGAATTGTTAAATTCTTGGTTTTTGGCTAGAAAATTAGCTTGATGATCACCTTGAATGCTTAATCCTTGAATTAAAATTTTGATTTTTATTTGTGTACCTTCTCAAGTCTGATTTTGTTACCTTTCTATGAGCCCAATAGAGTAGGGGAAATCTAGGATGTTAGTTGATAGTTATTAAATGTTAATGATATTAAATTATGGTTGTTAAATGTAGCTAATTTTTATTCCATATTATTGGTAAATTAGATTGATTAAACGTTAGTGATGTGTAATATATTATTTCAGTTTAGAATTATTATTATAATGATTTTTATTCAAGTTGCTAAAAGAAAATAAAAAGTATTATTATGCAATTGAATGGATTTAATATTATAGATTTCTATATTTCTTGTGCCCAAGTGTTGGGTTAGACAAGTCTCTTGATGAATAACATCTAATATATTATTTTGGTCTAAAAAAAATTAGAATCTAATCGATAAATAAAGAAAAAATTTGACTTGTATATTGTATCAAAGGAATTTTGCATAAATCTTTCCTGTCATTGGTTTGTTTTCATCATTATCTTTTTTTTCTCAGTAATGATTAGACCAAAAATTGATTATTCAATATGGTTTCTTGATTGACACTAGATGTAATTGTTTTAAATTCTTTTAATAAGAATTTCAATATTTTCATTTGTAACTACTAATTAATAAGATTCTTGTGCTTCTTATCCAATTATCTATGTGAACAACTTTATTAATGTGTACAATCTAGTTTCTGATTTTTCTTGCTTGTTAAACTCTAGATATTGTATCATTGATAATGATATTGTGAATAAATGTAAAGATTGTTGTATTATATTTTTACTTCAATTTGCAATTTTTTAGATACATGAATAATATGTTTTCTTAAGATTAACTTATAACTTATTACATTTTAGCTATAAAAGGATTGAATTAATTGAATTTTTGCTAAGCTAGATGACTGTAGATATGATTTTGAGTTTTAGATGTTTTTGCCTTTGTACTACACCTCGGATGCATAGTGTATTAAGAGATGTCAATCATCATATATTGGTGTTCTTTCCTTGCGAGATCCTTGGGCCATTCTTTACACTATATAATTTTCTTTTTTATGCTTTATTTTAATTGATTGGTGTTCATGTTTGTCTATATGTTGAATTTTCTAATAATAGATCAATTGGTTTGAAAAAAAAGGTTTACCCTTGCATTTTCAGCCAACTTGTTGGGGAATTTGAGTGTTAACATTTGCTTCCTACAGATGGATGTTACAACATTACTTCTAGTAACATTGATAAAGGAAAAATAAAAAAGACATGTAGAAAAAATGTACTATAAAAAGGTTTTTCAAGATATCCTAAAAAGGTTCGTTGAGATACTAGAAAAAGATTCTTCAAGATACCATAAAAAAGTTCTTCTAGATACCAAGAAAAAGTTCTTTAAAGATACTTAAAAAACGGTTCTTTTGAGATACTAGAAAATGATTTTTCGATATACTAAAAAATAGTATTTTTGAGATACTAGAAAATGATTCCTCGAGATATTAGAAAATGGTTTTTTGACATACTAAAAAAAGGTTCTTTGAGATATTAGAATTTTTTTTTTAAAATACTAGAAAATAGTTCTTTGAGATACCAAAAAAAGTTCTTCGAGATATTACAAAAAGGTTCTTCGAGATACCAAAAAAATTGCTCTTTGAGGTACTAGAAAAAGATTTTTCTAGATATTAGAAAAAGGTTCTTCGAATCTACCTAGAAAATGGTTATTTTGAGATACTAGAAAATAGTTTTTTAAGATACTAGAAAATAATATTGTTAAGATACTAGAAAAGGTTCTTTAGAATACCAAAAAAAGGTTGTTTGAGATACTATAAAAAGGTTTTTCAAAATACTAGAAAATGATTTTTTGAAATATCAAAAAAAGGTACTTTGAAATACCAAAAAAATTTCTTTGAAATACCAGAACAACGGTTCTTTAATATACTAGAAGAAGGTCCTTCGAGATACCAGAAAAAGGTTCTTTGAAGATACCTAAAACATGATTTTTTCAAGATATTAGAAAATGATTTTTTGAAATAACAAAAAATTATTTTTTGAAATACCACAAAATAGTTTTTTAATATACTAGAAAATGATTTTTCGAGATACCAGAATGATGTTCTTTGGGACAAAAGAAAAAGGTTTTTTGGGATACCAAAAAATAATTCTTTGAGATATTAAAAAAAGGTTATTTGAGATACGAGAAAAAGGTTCTTTGAAATGCCAAAAATGATTTTTTAAGACACTAGAAAAAGGTTTTCTAAAATACAAAAGAATGATTCTTCGAGATACCAGTAAAAGGTTCTTTAAGGTACCTAAAAATAGTTCTTTTAGATACCAAGAAAAGGTTCCTGTGACATACCAACAAATGATTTTTTGACATACAAGAAAAATCGTTCTTCAAGATAACAAAATTTTGTTTTTCAAGATACTAGAAAATAATTCTTTGAGATACATGAAAATAGTTTTTCGAGACATAAGAAAAAATAGTTATTCAATATACCAAAAAAGGTTCTTCGAGATACTAGCAAATGGTACTTTTCAGATACTAGAAAAAAGGTTTTAGAGATATTGGAAAAAGGTTATTCGAGATATCAAAAAATGGTTCTTCAATCAAAAAATGGTTCTTTGAGATATCAAAAAATGATTTTTTGCGATATTAGAACAAAAATCTTCAAGGTACTATAAAAAGATTATTTGAGATACTAAAAAAAGGTTCTTCGATATACTAAAAAAATGGTTCTTTAAGAAAAACACTATGTAAACAGTTTGTTGATATCTCAAAGAATCATTTTCTAGTATCTTAAAGAATTTTTTTTTGATATATTAAAGAACCTTTTTCTCGTTTGTCTAAGAATCATTTTATGATATTTTGGAGAATCTTTTTTTGATATATCGAAGAACAGTTTCTAGTATCTTGAAAAATCACTTTTCTAGTATTTAGGAGAGCATTTTTTTGGCATCTCGTAGAATGATGTTTTGGTATTTTGAAGAACTTTTTTCTAGTATTTCGAATAACTATTTCCTAGTATCTTAAAAAACTATTTTTTGGTATTTCAAAGAATTATTTGTTGGTATGTTAGAGAACCTTTTTCTGGTATCTCAAAAAACCATTTTTTGTGTATGTCAAAGGATTATCTGTTGGTATCTTAGAGAACCTTTTTTTGGTATCTCAAAGAACCTTTTTCTAGTATTTTAAAAAACCATTTTTTGATATTTTAGAGAATCATTTAATAATATCCTGAAGAACATTTTTTAGGTATGTTAAAGAATCTTTTGTTGGCATTTTAAAAAATCATTTTCTAGTATCTAAAAGGAACTTTTTGTTAGTATCTCAAAGAATTATTTGCTCATGTTAAAGAACCTTTTTCTAGTATCTTAAATAACCTTTTTATGGAATCTTGAAGAACCGTTTTCTAGTATCTCAAAGAACAATTTTTTATTATATCAAATAACCCTTTTTTAGCATCTCAAATAATTATTTTTTTGGTATTTTCAAGAACCTTTTTATGGTATCTCAAAAAACCTTTTTCTGGTATTTCGAAAAGCCATTTTATAGTATTTTAATTAATGTTTTTCTAGTATTTTTTTTAAAAAAATTTCTAGTATCTTCAAAATACCATTTTATGATATCTTGAGGAATCATTTTTTGGTATATTCAAAAATTCATTTTTTGATATCTTAAAGAATCATTTTCTACTATCTTAAAGAAACATTTGGTATTTTTATGAAGAACTTTTTTTCGGTATCTCAAAAAATAGTATCTTTATGAATAACCTTTTTTTAGTATCTTAAAGATACAATTTTTTACTATCTCGAAAAATCTTTTTTTGGTATCTTAAAGAATTATTTTTTGATATCTCGAAAGAATTTTTTTTATATATCTCAAAGAATTATTTTTTGAGATTACAAAGAACTGTTTTTTTTAGCATTTTAAAGAACCTTTTTCTAGTATCTCAAAGAACCTTTCTTCGGTATCCTGAAGATTCATTTTCTGGTATCTTGAAAAACCTTTTTTAGGTATCTTGAAGAACCATTTTTTGATATGTCAAAGAATCATTTTCTAGTATATCGAATAACCATTTTTTAGTATCTTGAATAACCATTTTTAAGTAATTTGAAGAAATGTTTTCTAGTATCTTCAAAGAGCTTTTCGTTATCTCGAAAAACCTTTTTCTGGTATCTCAAAGAACTATTTTTTAATATCCTAAAAGAATCTTTGTTTGGTATCTTGAAAAATTATTTTCTAGTATTTCAAATAACCATTTTCTACTATCTCAAAAAATCATTTTTCTGGTATCTCAAAGAACCTTTTTCTAGTATGTCAAAAAACCATTTTCTTATATCTTCAAGATAACCTTCTTCTATTATCTCAAAAAACTAGTTTTTCCCTGGTATCTCAAAGAACCTTTTTTTGGTATATTAAAGAACCCTTTTCTAATATCTCAAAGAACTATTTCTTTAATGTCTTAAATAACCCATTTTCTAGTATCTTGAAAAGAAAAATTGGTATCTTGAAGAACCATAATCTAGCATTTCGAAAAACATTTTCTGATATCTCGAAGAATCTTTTTCTTGTATCTCAAAGAATCTTTTCTTGGTATCTTGAAAAACTATTTTCTAGAATATCAAAGAACCTTTTCTAGGTATCTTGAGGAAGCTTTTTCTGGTATCTCTTCAATATCTCCTTTGTTTGGTTCTTTTTAGTATTTCTAGTATCTTGAAGAACCTCTTACTCAAACTACTATTTTTTAGTATCTTAAAGAATCATTTTCTAGTATCTCAAAAAATCTTTTTTAGTATCTCAAAGAATCCTTTTCTGGTATCTTGAAAAACCTATTTTTGGTATCTCAAAGAACTATTTTCTAGTATCTTAAAGAATGTTCTGTTGTTATAATTAAAGAACTATTTTTTGGTATGTTGAAAAACCTTTTTGTGATATCTTGGAAAATCATTTTTTGGTTGATCAAAGAACCATTCTTCTAGTATCTTAGAGAACAATTTTCTAGTATCTTAAGAAACTTTTTGCTAGTATCTTCAAGAACTATTTTCTAGTATCTTGAAAAATTATTTTTTAGTATCTTGAATAACTTCTTTTTAGTATCTTGAAGCACTTTTTTTGGTATCTTTAAGAACCTTTTTCTCGTATCTTGAAGAAAAACCATTTTTGGTAACTCAAAGAATCATTCTCTAGTATCTTAAAGAATCTTTTTTATCGTATCTTGAATAATCTTTTTCTAATTTCTCGAAGAACCATTTTTGGGTATCTAGAACCATTTTCAGGTGTCTCGAAGAACCTTTTTCTGGTATTTCAAAGAACCATTTTTTTTTTGGTATTTTGAAGAACCATTTTCTGGTATTTCAAAAAATCATTTTCTTGGTATATCAAGGAACCATTTTTTGCTATCTTGAAAATCCTTTTATTAGTATCTTAAAGAACCATTTTTTGGTATTTTAAAAAACTTTTTTATGGTATCTTGAAAAATTGTTTTTCTAATATCTTAAAGAACTATTTTCTAGTATGTCATATAGTTGAAGAACCTTTAATTTGGTATTATAAGAATCTTTTTCTGGTATATCGAAGAACTATTTTTTGGTATTTTGAAAAATCCTTTGTTGGTATCTCAAAGAACCTGTTTCTAGTATCTTGAGGAATCATTTTCTAGTATCTCGTATAGTCAAAGAACCATTTTTTTGGTATGTCTAAAAACCTTTATCTAGTCTCTTAAAGAATGTTTTTCTAGTATCTTGAAAAGCCATTTTCTAGTAACTCGAAAAACCATTTTGGAATACTTGATAGGACACTTGTTGTTGGACTTGATTAATTACTTTTTATTGTTCAAAAGAAACAATTTTGTTTTCAGGATCCTCTAATTGTTTTAAATTAACTGAAGCAACTTGAACAAGATCCTCTTTTCATGTTTAATTTGTAAATATCCATTTGCTTAAATTTCATTGACTTTCATTTCAATTTCTTGCAAACAAGCTTATAATTTTTCAAGTTTATGTTCACTTTACATAATTCTTTGAAATTTTGAATAGTACTATAAACTTTGGATTTATGATTATCTAATAGATTACTTAATGAAAGTGGATTAACTATTTTTGAAAATATTGCTAAGTTAGAATAATTAATATTTTCCCAAATAGAACATGAACCTCTCGACTTATTTGGCTCTTCTACTTGACTTTTTCCTTTTCTTTTAAATGTACCAAGCATGCCTTTCAACTAAAATCAAATTTGGATAAACAACAAACCAACTAAAATATTAGCTTTGAAGGTTTTTATGTCAAAGGGAACTTTGTTTTTGATAAAGTTGTTTCTATCTTAGTATTTAAGTTTTCTTTATTTTTCTAGTTTGGTTTCTTTTAATAACATCTTTTTTGTCTAGGTTGTCAACTATTGAAACATGACCTTTATTTAAGAAATTAGGGGGATAAGTGATGAGTGGTTGAGGTACCCATACATCTAACCATATGAATCACAAAACATTCATGTGCGATCTGGTTGAATTCTATGGACTCTATCATTTCGAGTACACTAGTCTTCTAGGAAGTGAACCTTTTCCTAAAGGTTAGTCATTGTCTTCCCAATTACACTTATGATGCACATAGTATGGTTAAGTGTAATCAAGGCATATGATTTTTAGTGCTTTATGTTCTTTGGTGCTTAAAGTAGAGAGATAAAATAATTTAACAACTAATTTAGTTTAACTAATTAACTATTCTCTAACTAGTCTTAACATAAGCATACAGTCTCAATTTTTGTACACATCCTGAACCCATGTATCCATTGCTGGGTTACTAATCACTATTCTATTGGGCACACCAAGTAATAACATTTCTGGGATTACCAAGAGAATACATGTTTACGCTTGAAGCAGTTGTACTTATGTATTTAACCTATTTAGCTTATCTTACTTAATCACTTAATTAGCTTAATTACTAAGAAACAGTGAATAAATAACTAAAAACATTAAATATAAGAATAAAATATTTAAACTATTCAAAATACTGTAAGGTTTATTGAGAAGCTCATCTTTATTATCATCTACACTGGTGTGGTTTAGGTACAACAGTGCTCGAATAAATATCCATACAGTCAATAACTCCTTTTGCGGGCACTTGGGAAACCATTCTAACTTTCAAACGAACAAACTACAAGAGTTCTACTACTACTATCACTTAATGATGCATAAACACAGTTGGGAGCTTGTATTTATAGTTTTTGCTATAATACTGCATTGATGGGGCACCATAGACATAGCAAACGCTATGTCGGCATAGCCCTGTCGATGGGGATCCATCGACATGACACTTTGATGCTCATCATACCCCCATGATTGAATGAACACTTATTCTTAAGTTTCGTTACAAAATTGAAAAGGTATGGGATTATTGACTAACTCTTAACAAAATAAACTTAACAAAACTAAGTGCTCATGTGTACAAATCAACAAATTACAAAAATTGTGATGTTCAAGACATAAAATTGAACACCACGACATTACTACAGAAAAATTTGATAGCACATCCTCTTATGACATGAGGGTGGTGGAGAATGTACTATCTAAAATCGTCCGTGCAAGGCTGGAATGGGACGAGCACCACATGATTTATAGACGAGCACAAAAGACCCTACCTTTGCTTGAGGGCAAGCTAGAACGAACGAAGGTAGAGTACCTTGGGTGGTCCGCACGCGGATCAGACAAGGATTTCCCCAACATATAGCGATGTGCAATACGCTGGGTTATACGTAAAAAACGTGATAAATGTTGACTAGAACATGAACGTGCAAAGAAGAAAAATACAGAGGCAAACAAAAATGGATGAAAACTGTAACAAATCTTGATCAGAAATGAAACAACTTTATTGCAAAAGGAGATTACAATGCACCGGTCTAAACGCAGTTGCGAATCTGACACAAGGTGGATGAATAGACCCGGTGGATGGTGGGAGATGATGATGTACTGGTTTAAACTGCAGACACATCATGAAGGCTGTATGCTCAGTGTACAGGGTAGAAGTCCAACATCTCAGTTTCCTGCTCTGATTTGCTTAGTGTCTCTAGGTTTTTTCTTGTCTTCAGTTTGCTCGAATTGCCCCCTGATCTAGTGAAAAATTGGGGTTTTTATGAGGTTTTTGAGCACTGGATTCAAATCTGGAAGGATATGAGTGGTCGTGGATGAGAGAATTTCGGGTTCAATGACAGGTGGCTACATTGCCCGGGTGCAAAGAATATTATAACTATGCAACGTGCTACATGCCAACATGTGCTACTGCACACCAGCGTGTACACGCTGGGCATGTGAACTCAGCATATAGACTTGACTAAAACAAAAGAATTCATTTTTACAAACTACTGTTACAATAGGAAGTATCCAATTTGGCCCTCGGATTTGAGCTCGGATGTCACGAGAATGTTGCCTGTGGATATTCAGCTCAGTTGGACTTGATCTGACATGGTTTTGGAAGACTTCCACTGATGTATGCTGTGCCGCACGCAGGATGGTGCACGTCGAGCGTACACGCTAGGCGTGCAGGAGGAACATGCTTAGCATGTGTACTCCAAAATGCATGATTTTCAAGGTCAAAACTTGATTTTCTTGAGCTCATAATGATGCCTAATAATTACCCTATCTCTAAGAGTCGATGCCCTGTGAAAATCTTGCTTTGAAGTGCATGTTTTGGGTAGTCTTTGAAGTCACACGCTAGGCATGCATGCTCGGCATGCACGCTGGGCATGCAGGATGCATACCAAGTATTTCGGGCTCAAAATTTTGCTAGGTTCAATGCCAGATGTCATTGTAGTCTTCTGTGGGTCCCAGGGAACCATTTCTTGCTCAGTTTGACTCCGTTTGAAGCTGTCTGTGAGGCCATCAAGCTTCATTTATGGTGGGGGGGGGGGCATCATGACTCTAGCTCGATTCTTGTTGGAGAAATACTAAGCACAGAATTTTTTGGTGTTTCATTGGCCCCTCTTTGTTGACGCTTGGAGGAATCAACCCGAGAAGCATCGATAAAGAAGTATAAAACACCACAAGAAACTTGGTAGAAATATTGTCCTTTATCACTTGGCCAGATGTCATTGCACCGTGTTCAGTAGTACATAGAATTGAGGAAATGAAATTTGTAGTTAGATAGGGGGATGAAAATTATGGAGATTGGGATCTGATCAAGGGATTGTGCATGGTGAGGGGGATGCTCTGGTGTGTGTACGGGTCATGTTGATCCTTGTCAATAGCCATTGTCTAGTAGACTTGGGACCAAGACATGAGATGTACGTCCTTTGGCAGAAAAAGACTCTTGTTTAGTGTTTAAGAGGACTTGTTGGCACAACCAAAGTCACGTGATGATGTGTTGCATTCTTTAGAGGAATAGGGCCTCTGTTTAGGGTTAAAGGGAACTTGTTGGTAGAGAGCCAAAGTCGTGCAATGAGATGTTACTTGAGCACTTAAGACATGAGTACTTGCTTCCAAGACAACTACCTTTCCACCTAGGGCTTGTATGGGAAGTGCCAAGGGTCTTGTGTTTCTTTTTGGTTTTTTTGCTCTTTGCTCTTTGTTCTTTTGTTCTTTTGTTGTTTTTTTTCTTTTATTTTTTGTTTCTTTTTATTTTTTTATTTTTTTTTTATTTTTTTTTTGCAAAGAGCTTTGTTTTGATCTTGTACTCGTGCTCAAGTACCATGCTGTGTGCCGCAACTGCTTGAGAGTGTCAGAGCGTGCAATAATATACTCAAGGTTTTGGGATACGTATCTGAAAACTGTAATCGAATAGAAGGGGGAAGCGGGAGTTTTAGGGAACTGGGGAATGTCTCGGGGGCTGGGTCAGTACATTTGAACAGATCAATTAATCTGGTTGCATGCGTTAGGAACAATATGGTACCTTGCCGCTGTGACAAAGTGCATTCTCGTACGAACACCTCTGAGTGTCATCCTGCAAACACAACTCCAAAAAGATAAGAAAACCATGAGTGAGTAAGTAAGCTTAGACTGAGAAAACAAAGGCACCGGATGAGATTTCAGGAACTAGATGAGATTTCAGGCACTGAATATGCATGGCGGCAATGTTGTCAAGATCAACTGATGATGAGTGAGGTAGCGGCTCTGATGAAGTTCAAATGCAGCTATAGACCAAGAGGCTAGAGATGAAGCTGCTAGGTTATTGTTGTGGCAGACTGTCGTGGGTTCGTTTTATGTCATAACCTGTTGGACATTGCCAGTTTAGCATCGTAGTGGATGGTACATTGCTAGTTTATAGTCTTTGTGGACTATGGAGAGGCAAACCATTTTATAGTCGTAGCGGACCTTGGCGAATAAAACTATGGCAGTTTAATGTCGTACCAAATGGGTGCTAGTTTATTGTCATTGCAGACGAACTGTGGTGCTAGTTTATCGTCATAACACCAGGACGAATCTGTGGTATCAGTTTACCGTCATGATTCCAGGACGTGCTATGGTATCAGTTTACCATCATGATCCAGGACGTGCTATGGTATCAGTTTACTGTCATGATTCTAGGACATGTTGTGGTATCAGTTTACCGTCATGATTCCAGGACGTTCGCATACCTGAGAGGTTTAGACATGAAATGGTTTGAGGTACAAGTCGTTCATTGGATGAGCAAGCTCGTTACCATTCATATCGGCTAGTTTAAATGCTCTGTTGTCGTATGCTTTGGTGACCAAGTAGGGTCCTTCCCAGTTGGCTACGAATTTATCCACATGTTCACAGACCGCCTTAAGTACGAGGTCACCTTCTTTGATCGAGCGCTTGTGAATGTCATGTTGATGGCATTGTCGTTGTTGTTTCTGATACCACTTGATCTGATCGAGCGCACGTGTGCGTTCCTCCTCCACCAAGTTCAAGTCGACAATACGCAAGTCATTGTTTTGACCCTCATCGAGGAGTCCGAAGAGTGTGATCCTTAAAGACCATACGTGCAAATCCAAATNGAATGTTTGATCCCTAGGCTCTCACTAAAAGTCCTAGTTTCGGCACTGCTGAACTGTGGCCCGTTATCAGTGATGATGGTCATCGAAATGCCAAAACAGGTCACGATGTTTTCTAGAATGAAGTTGCATATGTGTTTGGATGTGGTCTTCCTAAGGGGAATAGCTTCTACCCATTTCGTGAAATACTCTGTCACAGTTATGATAAAGCTATGTCCTACAGAAGATGGGGGAGTTATCAGTCCGATAATGTCTAACCTCCACTTCTGGAAAGGCCAGGTGATTTGCGCTGTATGCAGCTCATTTGGTGGAACATGTATCAAATTGCTATGTTTTTGAAAAATACTATACATTTTGACCTTGGAGAAACAATCGTCCTCCATGTGTGGTCAATAATAGCCCAAACGTCTTATTTTTGTTGCCATTGCTTTGGGCGCTATGTGCCCTCCGCATAGTCCGTCATGTACTTGCTCGACAATGTTTTGACCATTAGTGCTACTAATGCATGTTAACAAGATGCCTTCGTAGGATCAATGACACAACGTGTCACCTACCAATGCATACTGTCGAGAACGTTTTCGTACTGCATCCTTTTGTGCATTTGTCAGATGTTGAGGTGGTTCACCGTGTAAAAGGTACTCCTTTATGTCATCATATCATTCTGCGGCCTGCATTGTACTAACGAATGCAATCGGTAATTCATCGGGAGTATTAGTTATGGGTTTAGTACAACTGATTATAGAACTGGGCAACGTGTGGAACATGTTTGGTGATATATTTAGAGCTAACGTGGCAAGTGCATTTGCAATGGTGTTATCATTTCTGGAAACATGTTGCACATCTATATTTTCGAATCGCTTCAGTAAGTGCTTAGTCAAATCACACTACGATTGTAAGTGTTGCGCTTTGCATGCATAAACTTCTGTGACTGGATTTAGAACTAATTGTGAGTCACCTCTGACTACCGATCATATGATGTCTGAAGAAAGTGCTGCCATGAGACCTCTAAGGAGACCTTCGTACTCTACTACGTTGTTGGTACAGTGAAAGTCGAAACGATAAGCAAAGGATCGAATCTCCCTAGAGGGATAGGTGATGACGGCGGTGACACTTCCCCCTTGAGAGGTGGATGCTCCATCAAAGTTCAAAATGGCATCATAGTCATCGGGTACTATGTCTATTGCACTCACATTTTCATCAGGGAAGTCTGGCTCTATCGTTGCCTGATCATGCATTGGTGATGCAGTCATTTGATTTGCTATGGCTTGACCCTTAACTGATGATGGTGCTATGTAGTGTAGGTCAAACTCAGCTATCATGGCTTTCCAACGAGCTATTCTACTCAACTCATAAATGTTTCCTGTGATGGCTCTGAGCACATTATCCTTGCAGATTATATTGACTTGGTTACGGAAGAGGTAATGTCGCCATTTCTTTAAGGAAAAGGTAAGAGCTAAACATGACCTCTCCACCTCATTATACTTCTTCTCATGGGCTACTAATGCATGGCTTAAGTAATAGATAGGAACTTCGGTTCCATCATCTTGTTTCTGGCAAAGCATGGACCCGATTGATGAGTGTGATGTTGCAAGGTAGATATAGAACGGTCTATTGTTCTAAGGCGGATAGACTGTTGGTAGCTGAGCCAGTGCTATCTTAATGTTGTCGAAGGCTTCTTGGCACTGCTGAGTCCATTCAAAATGGACGTTCTTACACAACAGATGTTGTATAGGACTCAACTTGTCTGTCAGTTTCTCTATGAATCATCTAATGAATTGTAATCTACCTTGTAGACCATGAAGCTCGGTAAGGTTGGTAGGTGGTTTTAAGTTTGTTATGGCCTTAACTTTATCGAGGTCTACTCGTATCCTTGCTTCTGAGACTATGAATCCAAGAATTTTGTCTGTTTTGACTTCAAAGACACATTTCCTTGGGTTAAGTCTCAGCTCATATTTTAAATAATGTTTTAGTACCAAGTCAAGATCTTGTACGTGTTGTTCTGATGTATTTGATTTAACCACGATATCATCCACATAGTCATTGAGCGAGTTGAAGATATAATCACTAAAGATAAATGTCATCGCTCTTTGGTATGTAGCACTAGCATTCTTAAGACCGAATGGCATCATCGTGTAGCAAAAAGTACCCCATGGTGTCATGAAGGTCTTCCTAAGTTGATGTTCAGGGTTAATCCGAATCTGGTTATATCCTGAAAATCCATTCATAAAAGATAACAAGGCATGACCAGCGGTCGAGTCAACCAGTTGATCAATGCTAGGTAGGGGGAAATCATCTTTTATGGTTGCAACGTTGAGGTCCCAGAAGTCAATGCATAGGCGAATGCTTTCGTTCTTCTTTGGGATAATAACCATGTTGGATACCCAGTCAGCATAGTCAACAGCCCGAATGAAACCAGCCTGATAAAGTTTAGTGATTTCATTGCGGACTGCCAACACTACCTTAGGCTTAACCATATGTGCTTTTTGTTTCACTGGTCTTAATTTTGGATCGAGTATAATGTTGTGCTGGAATATTCAAGGGTCTAACCTAGGCATGTCAGTGTAAGACCAAGTGAATGCTTTTATGTTGTCTTTAAGCACTTGTGCTATGTCATTGGCTAGTTGCAGGCTTAACAATGTACTTAGTTTCAGGATTTTAACTTCGCCATCTGGCACGATAATGGGGACTTCAGCCAAGGGGTCTTTGGTGATGCTATCAGTTTCTAGGTCCAAAGTCTTGATCATTGTTTCAAAATAATCTAGCGTTTGTTGAGTTGATGCCATGAAAGTGTTGTTTGTTGTTTCAAATTAATAGACTCCATGTTGATTTCTCGTGTGATCGTTCCATGCGGTCCATTGATAGACAGTGGTAAGAATAATTGCTTGCTATCCATGATGTTTGCTCCTGCTAATAAATAGTGGGCAGTGTCAATCAGGTGGTTGGTTATTTTCAGATGTAAGTAATTTATGCGTTTATGCATCTAAATTGGACTAAGGTATGCGATGATAATTTATCGTCGTGTCCGGACGCATGGCAATTTAGGGCCTTACCTGGCCGATTGCAGTAGATTAAGGCCTTACCGGGCCGATAACTGTTCGTTTATGATGTCTGGTTGATTGTATGATTTGTATTGGTTATTGAGTGTGAGACTGCCAGATGAGGAGTTTGCGCCAAAATGTTTAGTGTGGGCAACAAGAGTTGCTTCGCAAGAGAATATTGCATGTGGGTAGTGTTCATTCCAGTATATCATTGTCTTTGCTTTTTTTTTTGTTCATTATCTTTGCTTCTACTTTGTTCATATGTATTTACACGTACTTTGTATTATGGTTAATTTTTATATTAATTGAATAAATTATTTCAAGGCACCATTAGCGTATTTAACGCGGAGTGTATAAATAGGAGTTAGCGTGAACCGTAGGGTAGCCAGCGACCAAGTTCGAGCGTGAATGTCCTAGCATGAACCCCCAAAGCTCAAGCGTGAAACTATTTTGCAGCGTATACCGGGGCGAATATCAGGCAGCATAGGTAGGGGCAAGCGTAGGTACGGCACAGCAGTGGCGACAAGGGTGGTATAGATCGGGGTGTGGCGAGTCAGGTGGAAGGATTCGGCGAGACCTTCAACGTGAACGTGCAATGTGGACGTGCAGTGTGAACGTGAGGCTAAGGGTTCAAACCCCAATGTGTAAGGTTGAAGCCCCAATGTGAGCCTAGTTCACTATATTCTTTCTTTATGATGTCCATTACTGAGACAGTTCCTCTGGTTTTCGTTGTACCCCTGTTTTTTTTTTCATTATTTCCTGGTATGTTAATTGGGTCTTACTGTCCTAATTCTTGCTTGTTTGTTTAGGATTTATTAGTGTTCAGAGTTCCACGAGATTCAGGGTTCGGCGTGAATTAAACGTAGCGTGCAGGGTCGAAACCCCAGCGTGCAGGACACAGCGTGAACACAAGGTTCAGCGTGCAAGCAGCGATGGGCAAGGGTAAGCAAGTAGAAGGCCAGGGGAGGAAGGAGTCTATCTTGACCTTCACCGAAGAGAGTGAAGCGATGCTCCAGTGCCTGCCTAGACCCAGGATTCCATCATGGTCTGGATTGACGTGCAGGTAGGCTCTAACCCTTCGTCAAAATTTGTGTTTTCACCTACTGTTCCTGTCGGTTTACCCCATTGTGTAGCATAACAGTTTCTGTAGCATAAAGGTTTCCGTAGCGTAAATGTTTTTATAGCTTGAAGGACATGCTCGGCATGCGGGGTTTGTGCATCCATGTTGTAGCGTGCAGGGCCTGCACGCTGGGGTTTGCAACGTGCGGGGTCTACACGCTGGGGTTTGCAATGTGCGGGATCTACATGTTGGGGTTTGCAGTGTGCAGGGTCTACATGCTGGGGTTTGCAGCATGCAAGGTCTGCACGTTGGGCATGAAGAAAATAGCAGTTTCTTTCCAAGTGTTGTCTGCTAGGGTGAAAATTTATTTTATTATTTCATTTTCTCGTATAGTTGATTTGATGTGGTTTCCAAACAATTGTAGGAATTTCAAGCCTTTCCTCCTAGTGGTGGAGCTTGTCAAGGTTTTGGTGTGGTTTGGGCCCATTGATTCTGACGAACCTGCTCCTAATATGATTGTTGATCAAAATGGGGTATGGTTCAGAATGGGTGTTAGCGAGTTTCTTCCCTTCATGCTAGAGAGATTCAGCGTGGTAATATGGTCCCACTTAAGTAAACAGTTAGCATGGAGCATGCTTGAGACCATGTTATTAGGATCTTCAAATGGGGTAGTAGCTTTTATGGAGGACATTGACGAAGGAGTGCTTACAATTGAGGACCCAGATCTACCCATCCCTTGTCGCATGTATGGGACTCACTGTCAGATGGCCTTCATCACATCAACAACACTCTATTCCTAGCTGCTCATGCGCATACTTTATTCTAGAACCCTCCTGGAACGGTGTATCAGGTAGGCAGGTAAAGTTGTTCAATTCGTTGTTTTGCCTTGTTGCCTAGTATTTGTTAATGTTTTGACTGTCATTTCTTTGCAGGCCTCAATTCGATAAAGAAGGAGTGTGCGTAGACAATGATGGACTCGCTTTGGCTCGTACCACCTCAGAGGCTTTCATGGCAGGCCCCACTCTCTGTGGTGCCGTGTTAGCCCATACTAAGGGTGATAATGTTCATTTTCATAAACGGTACTCGAGGGCACTTGCACAATGTGAGGCTAGGGGATGGCTACATGGGGATTGGTCCTATAATGGGCCAGTTTTCCCATGTGATTTTGATTTGGCACCTAGCGTGAATCCATTGTCTAATGGTGAGTCATAGTATTTTCTTATGCCTCAATTTGTTTGTTGTTAAAATGATTATGTATGCGATCTATGTATCGTGTGGCGATATTGCACTAAGTTGTAATTTGATGTTGATACATTTATACTATTTTTTTCAATTGAGTTTTTTGTTATTCTTTTTTTTGTTTGAATTTTAAGTTTGTTTGAACACTGATAAGCGTAGATTTAAAGTGAAAATATTTTGGGCTTAAATGTAAACACGATGCAGCAATGTAAAATGTTTTGCTTCATTTTGTTGTTTAAGTGTAATGCATGAAGTAGCAACAGAAGTAGGAGCATAATCATGTAAAAAGGGGAATATGAAGGAAAATTATGCTAATCACGCAACAACGCAACAGGGTAAGCATAAATTTGAACTGTAAACTTGAATTGAGAGAAAAGAAATGTAAGAAAATGCTCTAGTTTAAGGCCATTTCAGGCCATGGGCACATGTGTGTCAATTTAAATTCGTGACAGACTGTAGTCTTGATGTTCTATTTTAAAGCCATTTTGGGCCCCATGTACTAGTTTAAGGCCATTTCGAGCCATATGCAAACAAGAGAAGTTTCAAGTGATACTGGTGGGTTCCTTGGTAAACTGGCCATTTCTGACAGTGGCTAGTTTTATGTCGTTGTGGACATGTGGTAGTTTAACGTCATTTCAGATGAGGAATGTAGTTTAGTGGTTTAGCAATTTTTTTATTTTTCTTAATTTAACATTAGGAGTGATGCTGATAGGTGTGATTCTATACTCAGCGTCCCCTTCGCTGATCACATTGAATGATAATTCAGCCCAAGGGACGTCCGATGGAATAGGCTCTATGTTGGCGTCTTCTAGTGTTTCCGTATGTTTAGTAGTTTCGATGTTTGTTGTAGTTTCTAGGTTAGGCGGTATATGTACATTTTCAAGTCTGGGTGTTTCTATGTTGGGTAAAGTTTCATTTATGTCTAATGGATCATTGTTTATTGGTTGCGTGTAACTTTGTTTTTCGTTTGTGTCATCTTGTTTAGGCTCTTCAAACTTAACCTCTGAACCTTGGTCTGTATCCATATGTGACAAGATGGTAGATGTAGCAACATCTCCATGTATAATGATTTCACCATCTTCGTAAGGCAGGTGAATCACTTGGTGTATGGGGGAAGAGACTGCTTTGAGTTGGGCCAACCAGGGTCTTCCTAATATTAAATTGAACCCTGGCATTTCGTCGATGATAACAAAGTTAGTAGATGTGGGGAATCGATCCCCTGCTATAAAGTCCAAAGTTATGGTGCCTTTTACTACTACGCATGATCCACTAAACGATTTTAAACATGTGGTGGAGGTTGGTCTAATTAGTTCTGTAAGCCCTAATTGTTCGATGACGGGGTAGGGTACTACATTTGTGGTGGCTCCGTCATCTACATACACCTAATGTATTTTGAATTGATTTACTTGTATCGTTATGAACATAGGTGCGGTTGTTACTTCTCCTATTTTCTCATCAATTTTGATGTTGTTAGTGTGAAAGCCTAGTGATTTAGAAGTCGATCCTTGAGGCGAATACATTACCGCATGAATTGAAAGTTCATTCGGAGGTAAGTCTTCATTTACTAGGATTGATATCAACATACGTACTAGGGCTTTGCGATGATTTTGAGAAGTTAACATCAAGTCATATAGACTTAATGAAGTGTTTTTCTGTTTAAGTGCCTAGGTGACCTGTGTTAGGGTTGTTGCTAAATCTTTACTGTTAGGTGCAGGCTTGTTAGTGGTTACTTGGTCCATTGAGCCCAGCAGTTTTATCCCATGTGTAGCTGGCTCGACGTTTTCTTCCGTAACTGTTGATTTGGATGCATCATGTATTCCCGATGATTCTCCCTTATAGCTTGTGTTCGGTTCGTTAATAGGTGATGCCATGGGTACTGCACTTAATGGAGTAGGCTTGGGGGGTCCTAAGACAAGCTATTGATGTTCTTTCTCCAATTGTTCCCGTGTGAGCCTGTCTGCCAGGCGTTCCCACGTGTGGCGCTGGGGAACATTTGATTTTTGCACATCTGGTTGCTTTGGAACCCGTATGACGTATGGAGTAGGACGAGGTTGCGATTGGATTGTTGAAGGTGGTTGAGTGTGAGGCTGCCTAGGCACCCTAACAACATACGGGGTTGGTTTATTTTGTGTTTGCAGGGTGGAAGGTTGGTGGTTATCAGGGTGTTTGAGTATCCTGACAACATATGGAGTTGGTCTAGTTGGGGATTGTACCTCAGTAGTTGCGACCACAGGTGGCACCCAGACTACATAGGGAGTAGGCCAGGTAGGAGGTTGCATGTTGGTAGTAGTAGCGGCGGGAGGTACATGCACCACGTATGGTTTTGGTGGTATGGTAGAGGTTGCCACTGCAGGGGGGGATCCGGATGACATAGGGTATTTGCAGGGTAGGTGAGTTACATGGAGAGTATGATGATTGAGGTACGGGTGTTTGTGTAGTAGGAGGAATACGAACTACAAATGGTCTCTTGGGTATTTGTTGTTCATTATCTGAGTAAACGGTGTTAATCCTAGGTATTTCTTGTTCGTTGTCTAAGTAGATAGTGTTAATTACGTATGGAGCTTCCTTAGTATTTAGAGGATCCTTATATATGCCCATGGCTTGGTTTTGCAGTTTGACTGGGTTGGCCTCATCAAAAGTGATCTCACCTTCGTCAATCATCCGTTGAATATCTTGTTTAAGGGTGAAACAATAGTCAGTACCATGCCCATTGCATTGATGATAATCACAAAAGCAGTCTATTCTAAAGCCTCTTAGAACTGGGGGCTCATCTGGCGTTGCCAAGCTTGGCTTCTCAACCAACTGACAGAATTGATCATGTCTTTGGATTACTGTAGGGGACAATTATTTATGCTTCATTAGCTCGACCTTCAAGAGTTGGTCAAATAATTGCAAGGGTTTCATGGGCAATGGTGTGTATTGAGAGGGGTCTCTCCTCTCAAAGTTTCTCGCACGACCTGGCGTAGGATTTTGTGATGTGGACGATTCGGGTGCAGTAGCGGGAGTAGGTCTAGCATAGTTAGTAGGGGCAGTAGGCAGTTTTCCTTGTTGTCCCGTACTCGTTTGTTGTGTTTCTGCTACTGCTGCTATAGTTGCCTTAGCCTTTTCTTTGTCTTTCTTATTATGTTAGTTTTTAAAGGCTGAATAGGTAGGGTCATGGCTGTTTTAGGCTGCCTTGTCTATGTTCTTTATTTGTACAAATGCTTGGCTAAGAGTGCATGGCTTAAGATAGTATAATTTGGACTTCACAAAATCATTAATGGCCCCCTTTAGAATAGTGAGGAGATAAGTCTCTGGGATTGGCTCATGGAGCTCATTGAAGGCAACACTCCACCATTGAATAAATTTTTGAACAGGTTCAAGCGGTACTTGCTTGACCTGTATGAGGCTGTCAAGTGTTGCTTCAGGCTTTAAGTTATACTTGAACCTAGTAATGAACAGGTGTAATAAATCTTCCAAAGAAGATATGGAGTTTCAGGGCAATGTCCGATACCAGTCAAGTGCTCTCCCTGTGAAGGACATGGGGAACACTTGTAAGATGGCATGTGGCCATGCTTGAAGCAACACGTACTCTAGTCTAAACATTACAAGATGGGTGTTGGGGTCTGTTTTCCCATTGTATTTGGTTAACATGGGTAGGGAAACACCTTTAGGTAATGTTAAAGGTGGAATCAAAGAGCTGATAGGGTCATCTTGATAGAATTCTACTATCTTAAGCTCTTCGTCGGTAGCTATTTTGAGGCGCTTGACCTCATCAATTAGCTCTTGCAT
>MNCI01036520.1:1842-14048 GCA_015680685.1 Gnetum montanum | reverse complement strand
AATATTCATGGTAGGTGTTGCTAAGGGTGGCATACTGTAAGGAAAGGGTTGTTGTTGTTGTTGCTGTACTTGAGAGATGTTCATGGGTGGAGTTGTAGGAGGTGGTACGTTGTAGTTAGGGGGTTGATGCGCTTGTGTACCAGTCCCAGCCCACTGTCCAGTTATGATTTGTGAGGAAACGCCCTGAACTTGTTGAATTGAAGTGATGAAGGGTGTTCTTTGGGTTTGGATCTGTGGTATATAGTGCGCGGATGTAGAAGCAGGTATCACATATGGCATCCTGATCACTTGGGGTGGGAAGGTTGCTCCTACATTAGTTTGTGGGGGTTGTTGTTGGGGTTGTATTTGTAAGAGAGGGGATAATGTGGTAACGGGAGGAATAGTGGCAAGGGGTATATTGAGTTGGGTATCGGTCACTGGGGGAATGGGAATAAGCGTGGATGCTTCTTGTTGAGGCACATGTGCTTGAGTGGTTTTAAATGAATGGAGGGACATAGTATCCCCCGTGAAGGGATGAAATAATGAGTTTGCGTAAGTGTGCGGACTGAGAGTATGGTATGAATCCTCGTGTTCGGACTGAGCCGCAAGGTCATCCTCTTCCTCTAATTGAGGATTTTCCATAGACTGGTCTAAAGACTAATTCCTGGCTAGGAGGAGCTGTGAGATGAGTTCAGAGTAGTGCTCGAGGAGAGGGATGATGTCATATGGAGAGGGGATGAACTCATGCCCTCCCTTATGAATTAACTCATATTGTTTCTTAGCTTCCAGTTCAGTTTGATCTATTGCTAAGCCAGCTTGTATCTTCACGCATATAAAGTTATATTGTTCCTGTGTTATGGCTTTGAATGATGGATTCTTCCCTTGCAGTCTGAGAGATCGACGAGGTCCTCCCTGGGGATTAACCTCACTGTGGGCCCCTATGGGTTGCATAATGGGTATTGGCATCATCGTGGGGCCCACGGTATCTGGAATGGACTTGGTTGAAATGTTGGTGTTGGCGGTATTCATGGTGAAAAGGTTGTAAATGTAACACGGTGGAAGGGATACAATGTCAGGGTGTACAGGTGAGGATTTGGCCAAGTATGAAATGGGTATGCTTATCAGTGTACACCTAAGTTGGCAGCGTGCGACTTGTTTGCACAGTGTATGGACTGGGTCCTAGTGTACAAGCTTCAGCGACCAGTGTACAGAAATTGGTCACAGCGTGTAAACTGAGGTCACAGCGTGCAAGTGGCGACAGTCAGCGTACAAATAGAGTGATGAGCTTGTAGGGCAACTGGGCAGCGTGTAGACAAGGTCTACAGTGTGCAGGTTGTCAGGAAGGGTGTAGAAAGAGTCTACAGCATGCAGGTTGTTAGGCAGTGTGTAGACAGAGTCTACGATGTGCAGAAACTGGGCAACGTGTAGACAAGTTCTACAGCGTGTCGGTTGTCAGGCAGCGTGTAGACAGAGTCTACAGTGTGCAGAAACTGGGCAGTGTGTAGACAAGGTCTACAGCGTGCTAGTTGTCAGGCAGCATGTAGACAAAGTCTACAGCATGCAGGTTGTCAAGCAACGTGTAGACAGAGTCTACAGCGTACAAAAAATGGGCAGCGTGTAGATAAGGTCTACAGCGTGCGAGTAAGTTGGGCAGTGAGTGGACGCTGGGAATGCTGTAGAATAGGGCACAAATTTGGGAGGCTCATAATCAGGTTTAGTATTGACGCAACGTAAATATGAGAAAATAGGGTAGTAGATCAGAAGCACAGTGGGTGGGCATATGAGATTAGATTAGATTTAAGCAATTTTAGGCCCTGCTTCTAGCGCCATTTTCTGTACTATCTGAAATCGTCTGTGCAAGGCTGGAATGGGACGAACACCGCGTGATTTACAGACGAGCACAAAAGACCCTACCTTTGCTTGAGGACGAGTTGGAATGAATGAAGGTAGAGTACCTTGGGTGGTCCACACATGGATTAGACAAGGATTTCCCCAACATATAGCAATGTGCAATATGTTGGGTTATACGTAAACAGCGTGATAAACGTTGACCAGAACATGAAAGTGCAAAGAAAACAAATATAGAGGCAAACAAAAATGGATGAAAACTCTAACAAATCTTGATCAGAAATGAAATAACTTTATTGCAAAATGAGATTACAATGCACTAATCTAAACGTAGTTGTGAATCTGACACAAGGCGGACGAATAGCCCCAGTGGATGCTAGGAGATGATGATGTACTAGTTTAAACTGCAGGCACAGTGTGAAGGCTGTATGATCAGCGTACAGGGTAGAAGTCCAGCATCTCAGTTTCCTACTCTGATTTGCTTAGTATCTCCAGGTTTTTTTTCTCCAGTTTGCCCGAATTGCCCCCTGATCTAGTGAAAAATTAGGATTTTTATGAGGTTTTTGAGCGCTGGATTTAGATCTGGAAGGGTATGAGTGGTCGTGGGTGAGAGAATTTCGGGTTGGATGACAGTTGGCTACATTTCCCAGGTGCAAAGAATATTACAACTATGCAGCGTGCTACATGCCAACGTGTGCTGCTAGACGCCAGCGTGTACACGCTGGGCGTGTGACCTTAGCGTACAGACTTGACTAAAACAAAAGAATTCATTTTTACAAACTACTGTTACAATAGGAAGTATCCAATTCGGCCCTCGGATGTCACGAGAATGCTGCTTGTGGATATTCAGCTCAGTTGGACTTGATCTGACATGGTTCTGGAAGACTTCCACTGATGTACGCTATGCCACACGTTGGATGGTGCACGCCGAGCGTATACGCTGGGCGTACACATTGGGCGTGCAGGAGGAACATGCTCAGTACGTGTACTCCAAAATGCATGATTTTCAAGTTCAAAACTCAATTTTCTTGAGCTCATAATGATGCCTAACAATTGCCCTATCTCTGAGAGTCAATGCCCTGTGAAAATCTTGCTCTAAAGTGCTTTTTTTGGGTAGTCTTTGAAGTCACACGCTGGGCATGCATGCTGGGCGTGCATGCTGGGTGTGCACGCTGGGCGTGCAGGATGCATACCAAGTATTTTGGGCTCAAAATTTTGCTGGGTTCGATGCTAGATGTCGTTGTAGTCTTCTGTGGGTCCCAGGGAACCATTGCTTGCTCAGTTTGACTCCATTTGAAGTTGTCTACGAGGCCATCAAGCTTCAGTTATGGTGGGGGGTATCATGACTCTAGCTCGATTCTTGTTGGAGAAATACTAAGCCCAGAATTTTGTGGTGTTTCAGAGAAGATCAGAAAATCTTAGGCAGTGGAGGCTCTTAAGGTTCTAAAGGACCTTCATTGGCTTCAGGCATGTGCAGTAGCTGAGGCAGTTATGATTGTCTTGTTGTGGCTACAACCTCTAGTGGAAGATGAAAGGCATTTAGTAATGCCTTCATCTTCTCCTCCTTGCTCCAAGGATCATTCACAGTCTATGTAGCATCACCAATTTGGGCTGGAATGGGAATATCCCACAGATAGGGCATTATTGAGAACATCTTCTTCACATTGACAAACCAAGTAGCAAATTGTTTACATTCAATATCGAATGAAATGAATATGTTTTGCAACTCCTGGTAGTTGTTCATCCTCTTGGTCAAATTCTCAATAGTTGATCGTTGATCAGTGGATCATGCCTTGAGAAGTTTAAGTTTAGCATTTGCTACGACAAGTTTTTGCTTAGTGTCTTTGTAATGCTTGGACTTAGCCTTGTACAACAAGTACAAGCTGGCCACCTATTTCTTGAGCTTTGACTACGACCATTTGAAATTCAACATGGCTAGATTTGCATAGTAGATATTGATGTGCTTCATATACTCCTTCATCTCCTCAATTTGCAGCTCCTTCATGTAGATTTTACTTTGTTATAAGCATCTATCCCATCAATGATGGGTTGTCATACTTCTTTTTCATGTTGGAGCTATTGGAGGGCTTCATTCACTTTTGCCTTCATCAATTGGATGTGTTTTTCATTTACTTCCTTTTGTAGATTGACCTATTCTCTAAAATGGTCCTTGATCCTCTTACATTTGAGAGCCTCCAATTTCTAGGTGGCTACCTTGATTGCAATTTTCTAACGAAGGGCACAAACCTCCTCTATGGAGAGATTTCTATTTTCTACTACTAATCTCTTTAGTTTTGTGTTTGCTCTAGCTAGTTGCTCCTACTATTGATGGATGAAATCTATTAATTGTTGCTTATACAAATCAACATTCCTTAGGTGATAGTTCTCTATAGTCAATTGCACATTCTCCTAGTGGGTTTGATCCAAGACCTTCTGAATCTTATGTTGTGTGACCTCTACCAAGGATTGGTAGAACACCATTGTCTCCATTGCACCTTCAACCCCTTTTAGTCTAGTGTGAAGCTATTCCATATCTTCATCTTTTCATAATATTATTAGTGTTCATATCTAGGTTATAGTAATGGAGACAATATTATTTGGAAGGTCAAAGACATTTGGAAGCGATTACCCAGCTCCCATTAGTTGTTCTAGTAGTTCTTCATGCTATGCTGCATTTATTTTGTTACTTGTGGTTTCTACGAACATTTGCACATCCTTGAGCGCAATCATGTTTGATGTAGATGTTGTAGGTGCATTGAGTGCTTTGGAAATCTGGTCAGTGACCACTTCTGCTATAGTCTCCTACCCCTAGTGCTGTATCACCAAAACTATTGCCCCATCACCCTCCTCTAAGGGCACTAAGAAGGTCATAGCATTCCCAAAGATTTCTGGGAGTGACTATTCTATGAGAGCTACTATGACCTCTCTAGCACTCAGATTTGACCTTACAAGTAGTTGCATCCTTTGGGCTGAGAAAATAGATCCACCTCCATTCATCAAACTGATTATCTGGGCAACCTCATTTAGGTGACTCATTGCTAGTCTGTACATGGATGGGTCCTCGTCACTCATGCCTACTCATTGGTCTTGTTCACTCAAGAGCCATTCTCTATATTTGCACAACCATTGGGTAGTTGCAGGAATGTTTCACATAGTTTTTTGAGTGGCAAGTGGAGGTGGTGGTCGTTGCTCCTCTTTTTGGACAGTCATTGCAAGTGTCTTATCTTTCATCATTTCTACCCAGTTGGTGACCGAAACTTGTCTAAAGACATCATTGGTGTAGCAGGCTATTCTTCCCTTCCAATAGAGTTTTCTAATGAGACATGTGAAGAGGAGTGCCTTCCTTCCATGTTCATTTTCTTTAAACCACTTCTCCATCTCTAGATAGATCAGCTATGGAAGGTTGACAGGGAATCTCCCACTTAGAGTGGAACATGCTCAGGTAGGGAAGGTAGTGATTTTACTTGGCATCATTCTAGGATTGAGGTGGAAGGCCATAATCTTGTAATGGATCCTCTTCACCTATGTGAGTGCACTAAACTCTTTACATTCAACATCATAGCATCGTTTAACCCATTCTTTCTTTATGCTGGGATTTTCCTGCATTAGGATCTCAACAAGACTTACCCTTATTTTGGGCAACCCAAGCACTACAGCAATGGCCTGTGCTAAGTAGGACACTAAGATGTCATTGATTTTCATTGTTGATTTAGGCTACTTATTATTCCAAAATAGGAATGTCTCTCCCATGTACCACTCACTGGTGGAAGTGATTGGCCACATGGGAGAGGCCTTTAGCTAGTCCTACATTTCTTTTGGTGCTTACTCCAAGAATGGGCCAGAGTTTAACTCCTATAGCACTATTTTCTGGACCTCTCACAATTTGATCTGATTCAAGCAAGCCTTTGTCAAGGTCACATCTAGATTTGCTTGTGGCACTAGCACATCATCCTGATGGATGTCACATCCCCATTCCCAAATGATGTTGTTGCCTAATGAAGTTGGTATCTCTTCATAACAAGTTTTTATGTCATCTTAACAAGATCTAAAAGGTAGTTGTGATTAAGACCTAAAAGGGCATGTTGTAGTAATAGACATGTTTCTTAAGGTAACCTTTGGGGGTTTAACTTAAGGCATTTATACGTAAGGTTAGAGGTCATGGTAGCATGGGGTGGTGGAGCCGATACAAGCAAGTTACGGGAAGCTAAGTGAAGTGGGATAGGAAGTGTACTGACCATTTCTTCTAGCTAGGTTATAAGCCTAACCATGGTGGTATTACTAGATTGCTTGTAAGGAATAGATGCCAAAGAAAGAAAACCTTAAGGAACACTCTCGGAGCACAATTCAGATACGCTATTCCATATCAATAAAGCATTATTTTCTTTCTCTTTTTGCATTTTCCCTATTATTTCCTTTATACATAATGTCAAATATCACATATATTTCACATTTGTTATATTTTCTTTGCATGCATAATGTCTAATATATCGTATATTTGACATTTGCCATGACATCTAGGGATGGGATGTCACAATGAAAGTGTTTTGTTGCTGCTACTAGTTTTGGAATTTTTTTAATAGATTCCACTTTTGTCTCTTTCCTTAAGAGAACCTATAGTGTGGGTTCATAGTAGTTCTTCTAGGGCTTGTTCTTAGCCTCTTCTTGTTCTAGGCCTTCTCTCCCTAGGTTGAGATGGTCTTGCTTCTTATGTGTGCTTTCCCTTTGGTTCCATCTATAGTCACAACACATCCATGGATTAGTAGATATAATGTGTAACTCTAAATATTTGAATACCTTTTCTCTTTAGTTAGTTACACTTTGGATAAGGTGGGACCATGGAAGATTAATTATTTTATTATTATTTTATTAATTATTTATTGTAAATGTCATCAGGGCTTGTTGGAAAGGTTTAACTCTTGTAAATTGGTGTTTAACAGTTGAGTTCTTAGTTAAACCTTTGTGAAAGTTAGAAAAATGGCAAAAAATTTTCTATCAAAAATGGCACATTTGTGGTCCTCACGATGAAGAGCTTACCTCTAGTAGCTACAAGGTCGAAGAATGGAGTGATTTAAATAAATGGTTAGGAAGTCATCAGCTTTGGAAGGTTCTGGGGTCTGAAAAATTCAAAAACTCTTGTGGTGTTTGTGAGAAAATGTAAAATTTTTCAAGTGGGGTTGCACATATATATACTATTTTTTTCTTACATCAATAAGGTCCCATTCCATTAATAGGGCTCATAAGCAAAAATTTTCAAATTTGAATATTTAAAAAAATATATGGAATTTTTCAATGAATTCAAGATCCATGGAATTCCAAAAAAGCCAAGAATATGATAAAATCATTGAAGAGGGTCTTTGAAAGCTCAAAAATTGAAAATTTTGATGGAGAACATGTTTAATGAAAAAAATATGTAAAGGAGCACATGGTGTGATGCAGAAGATGGATGTATGAAAGATTCTGATTACAAGAATGTCTAACAATAAGGTACTTAATGAACCCAACTAAGGGATATGCAAGTGGATCCTCCCCATAGTAAGCACATGTCTTATTTGCCCTTGCATAACCTCAACCTAAGGAGTCCATGGGCCCTAGAGGTGAATAATGGTTGACAGAAGTTAAGGACCAAAACCCAGAAGACTCTACCTAAGAATTCAAATACATCAGACCAAGACATGGGATCAAGAACATGGATGCTGGTAATAAGGTATATTATGGTTAACATAGATGGATGATGGAGAAGGTGGAATGGAATTCCAAATTGAAGTCATAAGAAGTCCCTAGTGGAATTTGTGTTTAAAATGACTTGAGAAGATCCATCCTTAGTCCAGACCAAAACCAAGCTCTTTTAGTGACTTTGCATCATCACTCCAAGATTGATCCACCCCCTCAAGACACAAGAGTGCATCCACAAAACAACCACCATTCCATAAAGAGGAGAAAAGAGAAGTAGAAAGTGATAGAGGGCCTTAGTTAGAGGGGACATTTAGTCATGGATAACATATCTTTCTGGTTCCATAACTAGTGCTTGTAGCTCATTTATTTATCTAAGGGGTGTGCTTTGAATTTCCATCATGTTTTATTTTTTTTTCTTTTTATTTTTTATATATATCTTCTTATTTTTTTTCTTTTTGGTTGGGAACCACACCATGAAAATACATTATGGCGAAGCTTGGAAAAAATTAAAGTGTGGTTCTCCAAATATGCAAATCATATTGGAAATGACACACGAACTTGGAAGAATAGCATAGAGTACTTGATGAGAAACGCTTATGAACTATTCCAGGCAATGATCAAACACCTCTTCTCTTTAAATAACATGATTTTGTTCTTAACTCACACTTAAAATTGTTCCTCAAGATTTTTCAGGACTTAATACCAAGCAAATATGTGTTTACGCTCGAAATTGGTTGTGCTCATTCTGTTGATTAATTAACTTGCATGAACTATAAATATTAACCAAGTACATTGAAAGTAAAGTGCATTACAAGTAAATCTAGTCCATTCCAAGTTTTGCAAGGGGGTTAGAGAGTCACATCTTTATTGTCGGACACATCAATGTGTTCGGGTACAAGATGATCGAATAAAGATCTGTACAATCTTTTAAGTCCCACTGCAGACACTTAGAAAATATTCTAACTCCTATGAAATCAAACTGCAAGAACTTCCCTAAGCTACTAAAATGAACGATGCGTGCATTTATATAGGCAAACACAAACACTCTGTTGATGCATCTCCCCATATGTTGACAAGGTCACATCAATAGGTACACATCAATGCACCCCAATCTATGATTCATCATACCCCCACAACTAACTGAAAACTTGTCCTCGAATGAACAAAAGGAGGAACAAGTTTCTTACAAAAATGGAAAGGTATGGAACCAATGACTGATTGATTGACTCAAACTAACATTAAGTACCCATGTGTATGGATCTACAATGTTTACTAAAATAGATGTTCATGAAAACAAAATTGAACACCTTTACAAAAATAGATAGCTAGATATCCTCTGACAATTGAAGACATGAAGAAAATCCAACGGTCCTAGAAGGTGGAGGCTCTTGAGGTGCCAAGGAACCTTTCATGCCTTCAGTGCACATAGTGGTTGAGGTTGAAGCTTTGGCACTTATGACTGTTCTGCTATAATTTTAACTACTAGTGAAAGAAAAAACACATCCAACAATGCTTTCATCTTCTTATCCTTAGTTTGGGGATCGTACATGGTCCACTCAACATCACCAATGTGGGCCAGTATAGGAACATCCCACGGATAGGGCATGGTAGGGAACAACTCCTTAACATTGACAAACCAGGCAGCAAATTGTTTACGATTGATGTTGATGAAACGTGTCATTGGACCGCATCAATGCAACCCCATCAATGGGATCTTGTTGACGTAGGGTTTACTATATTGACATATACCTGTCGACATGGCATCCTACCATCGCCTATAAATGTGCACCTACCCATCACATTTATAGCAATCTTTCAACTAGTTGTAATGAAACTCTTGTAGTTTTTTCTTATGAAAGTTAGAATATTTTCTAAGTGCCTATACTAAGAGTCAAAGAAGTATACAGATCTTTATTTGAGCACTAATATACTTAAACACCTCAGTGTGAATAGCAATAAAGACGAGCTCTTTTTATCAAACCTTGCATCACTTGGAATAGATTAATATTTTCTTATGCATTTATTACCCATGAACTTTACTTTACTAAATTCTAATTAAGTAATTAATATTGATTAAATAATGAACATAAGTACGAATGCTTCGAGCATACGTTAACGGTAATCCCAATAGCGCCTAATACTTGGTAACCCAGTAGCATTGCAACGTGTTTAGGATGTGTATGGAAAGTCGGAATAGATGCTTATGTTAGGATTAGTTAAGTATTAGCTAGTTATTAGATTAAATAGATTAATTAAACATTTATTATTCTATTTTTAGCACTTAGGCAATTAAAATGATAAAACATAAAATGATAAAAATCATATGCCTTAGTTACACTTAACCATATACTTGCACCTCACAAGTGGAACTGAAAAGAAAACAATCATGATTGTTAAAGTTCACCTCCTAGACCTAGTGTACTTGGAGAGCTAAAGTGTATGAAATTTGACCAGATCACTTAGTGAACACTAGTGATTGGTATGGTTGAGCATATGGTATACTTGCTGCTCATCGTTGGCACCATCACTAGGGACTTTAGTTAGCTACATGCACTATCTAAAAGTTAATGGAAATTATTCAATGATGTTGTAATGAACCCATTAACACTAAATCATTGAACTAACAAAGTATATTATAAGCACATTGTTATCAAAGTTCTAAAATGGCTTCTTCTCATAAGGCTAATTCTCTGTCACCATTCAAGCATAAATCCAATCAGCAAAGACATGGAGGGTCAAATTAGCAAGTGCCCCAACAATGTAGAGGGGTATATACTTATCTTGATGAGTATGTGCTAGACTTCACCTTCATCTTGCATTAGGATGAACAACTGCAGTAGAGGGATATGAAGTGTAACATTGTGTTGTTGCCCGATCAATCAGTTCTTGCAATGCTACTCTAAACTCTTATGAGGTTGGGCATTTAGAGGCTCAATGCTAAATACATTGTGTAGGACCACAACTATCGGGACTACCGTCCGACTGAAGCGTAATGTAAGAAAGATCGGCAATAGCAGATGTGTTATGAAGCATCAAAGGGGAAACGGTTCAATAAGCCCTTCTTCTTGCTAGGCCAAAACAATGGAGAGAATTCCTTCTCTGGAGGTTGTCAATTTACTAACTCTCCTCCCCTTAGATTTGATGAGGAAGGCCTAAACTAGAACTTGCAATATAGTGTAAAAAATCCTATTTTGGGCAAGAACGAGTCCCAAAAACATGGGGGCTTCCAAGGTGAAAGTCAAGGCAAGAACATGGACAAACATGATAATCGTGGAAGTGACTAAAGAAGAGGGGGTAGTAGGCATCGTGTTGGTGCTAGCTCTCCTCCCTCTTCCTCACTTTTGACATCCTCTTTAATGAAGTATCTTCAATTGGCTACATCAACGGGATGCTATCGACACGACCCTGTTGATGAGATCCCATCAACATAGGATTTCCCATGTTGACATGTACCCATCGACATGGCATCCTAGTAGGTTTATAAATATGACATCCCAGTCATGTTAATGGAGGTTAGAATTTTAGTTGCTAGCAAAATTCTTGTAGTTTGTTTCCATAAGAAATAGAATAATTTTATAAGTACCTGTAGCAGGAGTTAAGAAGTTTACAAATCTTTATTCAAGCACTATTTTACCTTAGCATAATAGTGTGTGCGGCAATAAAGATGAGCTTTTTGATAAACTTTGCAGCACTTGAACTGGCTTAATGATTTATTTATGAAATATTATTTTCATTAATTAAGTGATTAATTAAGCTATAATGATTAAGACTTTAAGTAATTAATTAAGCTAAATAGACTAGTGCACATAAGTATGACCACTTCAAGCATACGTATACCACTTGGTAATACCAGTAGCACTTAATGCTTAATCGCCCAGCAGTGTTGTATGTGTTTAGGATCTGTACAGAAAGTGGGACCGAATGCTTATGTTAGGATAGATAGTTATTAATTAGCAGTTAAATAAGTTGAATTAGTTAATCAATTTATTCTCAATCTATTACCAACCTTAGGCTAAAAAATATAAAATAATAAAAATCATGTGCCTCAATTGCACTTAACCATACCACTAAGCTTCATAAGTGTAGTTGGGAAGACAACGATCATTCCATGATTAGATTAACCTTCTAGATTGAATCCTATGTATGAGAACACTAGAAATCCATGGGATTCGATCAGATTGTGCATGAATGCCTTAGTGATTCATATGATTGGGTGTAGGGGTACCTCGCCCCTCATCATTGGTGTCACTGCCAAGGATTTTTAGCCAATAATGTGCATTATCAATTTAGAATTAGTGAAAACTACTCAACATCATTGAAACAAACCTAACAAAGTTAAACCATAATAATTGATCAAAACTATACTACAAGCACACTGAGAAATTGTTTCTAACAAAAATTTCTTCTTCTTCCCACATGCAAGATGATTCTAAGTTAATAGTACCAAAAAAATGCAAAGTGATGGACACTCATCCTCATGAGTTTATACCTAGTTTCACTTACATTCTTAATTAGGATGAATAAATGCATTGGCAAGACATGGAGGGGAACGTTGTATTGCCACTTGACCAATCTATTTCCAAGATGCTACTCCAAACTCTTACAAGGTTGGGCATCAAGGAGCTTCATAGAGAGTATGTTGTAGAAGATCATGACTTCTAAGACTACCATCCCACTAAGACATAATGCAAATGAGATCGGCAACA
>MNCI01036516.1:184393-197612 GCA_015680685.1 Gnetum montanum | reverse complement strand
TAAGATAAGAGCTAGGATGAAAATGGAGTCTATGAGTCAAATGAAAATGTTCCAAGGACTATTGAGATGACAAAATGATAGTCAAATGCTCCAAGATTTAAAGTAGACTTGTAGGCTAGATGTCTCCAATTGACAGTAGATGTCTCACTCATAGCAAAGACATCTTGTGCTAGATGTCTCAAGGTAGATGTCTCAATTTTTAGGTAGATGTCTTTCTAGAATTATAAGTGACTTTATTTAGGCATATTAACTTTAAATTAGATGTCCAAACTAGCTATTTCATAGCCATTTCATGAGTTTTGAGGATTTATTGGAAACTCAAAGAGTATAAGACAAAGTGAAATTCTTGGGAAATGTGAAAACATACTTCATTGAATATTAATCATTGTCCTCATCAAGTGAATTGGCTTTAATCAAGTGAATGCATCTTTGTTGAGCTTGTTGAGACCTTGAGGGGTTGAGCATGTTTATAGTGATGAAACAATCCAGTACAAGGCTCACATTTTATAAAGGTTTTAGGATCCTTGAAATCACATTTTAAGCTGGTTGGGAATTTCTAGGTGAAGTCTTTGTCCAATGAGAAAACACTATATGTGAAGCTCAAAACTTTGTAAAGGTCGTGGTGTCCTCTAATCCACATTTTCTAAGGAACAAATTCTAGAGATATGCAAGGATTCTCTCCTTTGAGTGTGAAGGTACCCGAGTTAGGAAACCACATTAAAACATTATGTGTGATTTTTAGTGACTATAGTTTTTTTAAATTGGGGGACATATTCAAACCCCCTTCTAAGTTCTTGGTCCTCAATTGGTATCAAAGCTTGATAATCTCACATTTGAAGCTTCACATCTCAAGAGTGAATGATGGAAGGAACATCCTACACCATGCTACCAATGTTTGATGGGATCAACTTTAGATATTGAAAAGTAATAATGCAAGGATTCTTTGAATTCATGAAGTTCAAAGACTATGAATCTATTCTCTAAGGTTACATGCCATTCATCAACAACAACACATCAGCTACCGAGATAAGAAGAAGATGGATGCAAGATGAAAGAATAAAGGAAAGAATTAATTTAATTGTGCTTTAAGAAAATTTGAATTTAATATAGTACCTAGATGTAAGACTACTAAATAAATTTAGGAAATGTTAGAAGTAACCTATGAAGTTACATATGTTGTAAAATAATCAAAAGTTCTTGTGTTGCAAAGTGAACATGATAAATTGAAAATGAGAGAAGAAAAGATTTAAGACTACTTCTTAGGGATCAATCATATTGTTGTAGCAATTAGAGGTATTGGGAAGATTCTTCCCAAAAGTAATATTATCATAAGGATGATAAGAACCTTTCAACACAAATTCAAACCTAAGGTAATGGCTATGGAAAAAATGAGGGATGTTTTAGTCCTAAAATTTGAAAAACTACATTGCCTATGAGATGAACCTCATTAGCAAAGGTGCAATCAAAGAAAAGCCAATTGCTCTCAAGTCTTAATCAAAGGAGAAGGGGCCAAATTAACATGAATCTTTCAACAAAGGTGAATTGACTATCTTTTCAAAAAGAGTACAAAGATTGTCGACCTTTTTATATGTCAAAACCTTAAGGAAAATGGAGAACATAGAATGTTGTGGAATGTGATGATTTTACAGGGCATGAATAAGAACTCAAGAAATAAGATCTAAAAATAGATGTCAAAGTGAAGACTACATGGGAAAGATGAGAGCATAGACAAGCACGGATAAAAATAAAGGCTATGAGTCAAATGAAGATGCTTTGAAGATTGGGAAGAAGAAAAATTAACAAGATGAAGTCTTAGAAGAAAAAGTGCAAGATTTGAGGAAATTTCTACTAATTTTAGGAGATGTCCCCATTGTAGAAGAGAAATCTCCATAAAGACATATTCCAAGAGATGTCCCACTTGTAAAGGAGCCATCTCCCTAGAATTGAAGTCAGTTTTAAAGAGATGTCATAATCTTAAAGCAAACTTCTACACTAGTTGTTAGATAATTGTTGCATGAATTCAGAGGTATTTTTAGAAACTCCAAGGCTATAAGAAGACTTTAATCTCTTTGATGTTGAGTAAGCATTCTCAACATCAAAGCCTTCATTGTCTATTCTATTCTATTATACTTGTGTACTTCATTTGTCATATCTTTTGCTTGATTTTTTGTAGAAATATGCTTCAAAGTATAAAGACATATAATTTAAGTTATACTATTTCCTTTTTTTTTCTCTTATAGCCCTATGGGGTTAATGTGCTTCTTTTGAGAAGGCATCGTACTTATGCTTGTTGGGATCCTATGGGATTGAGTGTTTGTGCAACATCAAAACACTCTAGAGAAGAGCTCAATTTGTAAAGGTTGTGGGATCCTTGAAACCATATTATGAGCTTGTGGATACCTTGCAAAGGTTGAGTGATTTTGCAATGACAAAATAGTAGTGCAGAGCTCAGAGCTTGTACAGGGTATGGTACCCTTCAAACCACATTTTGAAAAATAAAGTCTACAGATGTGAAAGGATTCTACCCTCCAAGTATGGATGTACATAAGTTTGGAAACCATGTAAATTTTTTTTTTTTTTTTGTGAATTTTATGGTTGATCATTTTTCAATTTAGAGAACTTATTCATCTTTCCTTTCTAAGTTCTAATTCCTCAAAGATAACTTACACAAAAAGGTAAAAGCTCCAATCAATCAAGCTCCAACCAAACCAATTAGGTGTTAAAGGTAAAGAAAAAGGTAAGAATATTAAAAATCCAAATATTGATGCATCATCGATAGAATGTTGGGTTTATGGTAAAAGAGGTCATGTGAACTTTGAATATGCTAGTGTTGGTATGTTTCAAAGAAAGGATAAATCTAATATATACCATCTAGAATGATGGTGAACAAAGTAATAAATAAGTTGATGATACTATAATGGATTCACATATTATATGCATGACCCTTACACATGAAAATTTGATACAAATCTAGATGATGGTGATGAAAGGAAGCTAAGTCCAAACACCAAGAAGAAGAGGGTGAAGAAGAGGAAAAAGAAGAGGAGAAAGGATGTTGAATTAAGAATGCCTAATCATTTTTCTTTTTATTATTGTTTATTTGTTGTAGACTTGTGTCATCATGGAGATGTAAGGAAAGAATTCCAAGGAGAAGATCAGATGAAGAAAGCATGATGGGGGATGAGGACAAGTCCCAATGAGCAAGAAAAGCTTAAAATGATAACCTCCAATGATATTTATTCTCATGTTTGTAATTCATTGAGTCATGATTATTATGATGGCCTTGAGTCATGGGTTCATGGTTCCTTCTAGATTGTGAAAGATCACGAAGCATGACATTTTTAAAGGTGGGAGAGTTGGTGTAGGAACACCTCTTTTGATCCCCTTATTCTACCCTATGTGCTATATGTCTTTTTATGTTCATTTTATTGAGGATGATGCTTAGATGTTTTGGCATGTTTTGGGCTGTCCTTGGATTATTTTGATGAGTTTAGAAGGTTCTAAGATCTATGGGACTTGTTGCAAGGCATCTAAAGGCTCTCGACATCAAAATGAGCACTTTTTTGGCACTTGTAGAAGAGACATCTTCCCAAAAAATTAGACCAAAGAAATCTTCCCAAAGACATCTCCCCTGAAGAGTAGACATTTACCAATAATAGTTGATGTTTCTCCCAAAAGAAGGCCTTTCATAGTAGACATCCCAACAAAGCTAGAGATGATCTAGACACATGGGGAAACTTCTCAAAATGTTGTTCTAACTAAAGAAACAACCAAAGCAAGATGGAAATAGCTAGGGAGAAGGTAAGAAGACCTAGGAAATAGCTGGAGAACCTAAAGTTAAGTTAAGGAAAGGTTTCTAGGGTTTTTACCTTCTGTTTGCTTATACATATTGATTTAATTCATCAATTTTAGTGTCATAGTGCCAAGTGCTATAGTGCCATAGTGTCAAGTGTTGTAGTTCCAAGTAACAAAGTGCCAAGGGCTAAGGTGCAACAGTTGAAGGCCAAACATCCTAATAGAGGATAAGAGAGAGAGCTCTTGAGGTAAGAGAGCTTGTGCAAGGAAGTTGAGTGAAAGGCAAGGGAGAGCACTTAAGAGAGATTATGATAATCTCTTATAAGTGTCTTGTTTAGAGCTTGGGCTCCATTGTAAGCAATTTAGGATTAAGAGAGAACAAACGTGACCTCTAAGATCCTTGGGAGAGTTGAGCTTGGCTACTCATCTTTGATGTATTTTCTATGTATTTTTAGAATTATCTTAATATAAGAAAGAATTTCTTTATTTTATTACATTATTCTTGTTTTCTAAGCTAGATCTACTTAGAAGTTGTGAATTGGACTCTATTAAGGTGCAACACCCTTGCACCAGTGCTTAATTCCTAGGTCATGATAGAAATCCTTTGTTTCTTGGCTATTAAATTGTGATCCATTATCTATGAATATGGTCATAGGAATGCCAAAATAGGCTACTATCTTATCAAGTATAAATCTACAGACTTGCTCAAATTTCATCTTTCTTAGGCAAATAGCCTCAACCCACTTTGTGAAGTACTTAGTTGTAGTGATGATAAAGCTATGCCTCATGGAAAACTTAGGCATTATAGGTCTAATGATATCCAACCCCCATCATTGAAACAACTAAATAATTTGAGTAGTGTGTAACTTAGTCTATGTCAAGTATATGAGATTGCTATGCCATTGACATGTGTCACAAGTTTTGATCTTCTATAGATAATCATTTTTCATATATTGCTAATAATAACCTAATTGTCTAATTTTTGCTGCCATGGTTCTAGGTTCTATATGCCCTCCACACACACCCTCATGAGCCTTCTATAGGACTATTCTAGCTTTATTTTTGGCTAAGCACACTAACAATATGCCATCTTATATCTATTGAAATAATGTATTATTGTCTACTATGACATACTATTTTGATCATTTATGTATAGCATTATTTTAAGTAGTAATCAGGCCTTGTGAAGGTTCTTCATGCATAAGATAAAGCTTGATATCATTGTACAACTCCTTTACAAGAGTAATATGAACTTTAACCACAAAGTTATCCTTAGTGTTTTGGATTATGAGGATAGCATAGTCCACGATCAGAATGGATAACTTACTAAACACATCTAGCATCACATTGAGGGCTAGCATTGTGATAGCATCATCTATGGCATTCTCACTTTAGCATATGTGTTGGATATCAACATATGTGAATTTTTGTAATAGTTACTTACCTAAGTCACCATAAGGTAATATATATTTAGCTTTGCATGCATAACATTGGTTACCTGGTTAGCCACAAGTTGTGAATCATCCTTGATTATCAAACATTTAATTCCTAGGTCATGTGCTACCATCATCCCCATGATCAAATTCTCGTTCTCCACTATGTTGTTGGAGCATGAAAATTCAAAGTGATAGGTGAAGTGTCAAATTTCACCAGATGGAAATATCATGATGGTAGTAGCATTAGTCCTATGGATGGTTGAAACTTTGTCAAAGTGCATGACCACCTCATAACCGTTGGGCATTTAGCTAATGGTGCTAACATGTTTGTCAGGAATCTTAGGGTCAATGGTTGCTTGGTCATCAAAAAGTGAAATAGTGATTTGTATGACTATAACTTGACCTTTCATTGAGGACTGAGAAATGTAATGAAGGTCAAACTCTATTGTTATGGCTTTACATTGGGTAATACAGCTACTCTCATAAATATTGGCTGTTATGGCTCTAAGTATGTTTTCTTTGCAAATGATATTGACCTAGCTCCTAAAGAGGTAGTATGTCCATTTCTTCAATTAGAAGACTAGTGCTAGATAGTACTTCTCCACTTCGGTGTATTAGGTCTCATGGGCAACTAATGCATGGCTAAGGTAGTATATTGGCATTTCTACTTCATCATCACATTTTTAATAGAGTAAAACAAACATGTTATAGATAGCAAGGTAGATGTAAAAAGGCTTACCCTCATGCAAAGGATAGACTATCAGTAGTTGTGCCAACTCTTTCTTGAGGTTTTCAAAGGCTTCTTGGCATTGAGCTATCCATTGATAGTGAACTTCTTTCTTAAGCAAGTGTTGCATCGGTTGCAGCTTATCCATGAGCCTAGAAATAAACCTATAGATAAATTGTAATCTACCTTGCTGTCCTTGAAGCTCCATATGATTAAGTTGCACTACCAAGTTACAGATGATCTTAAGCTTGTTAGGATTGACATGTATCCCTACTTTTGATACTACAAAGCCAAGAATCTTACTACTTTTGAAACCAAAGATACACTTCTTAGGATTAATTCTAAGTTCATAGTTAAGGCACTGTTTAAGCACAAGGTCTAGATCATTAGCATGTTCACTGGTCACTTTACACTTAAGAGTTATGTGGTCTATGTAATCATTGTGCAATCCTAATATGTAGTCACTAAATATGTAGGTCATGGCCCTCTAGTAGGTTGCTATCGCATTCTTAAGACAAAAAAAATCATGGTATAACAAAAGGTACCCAAAGGGATCATGAAGATCATTCTAAGTTGGTGCTCTAGGTTGATTCTAATTTGGTTGTATCTTGAGAATCCATCCATAAAGGACAACAAGGCATCTTTTTCTGTACTATCAATAAGTTGTTTAATACTAGGCAAAGGGAAGTCATCTGTGATAGTTGCTTTATTTAGGTCTCAGAAATCAATGCAAATAGCTATACTTCTATTTTTCTTAGGGACTACCACTATGTTGAAAACCCTTTCTATGTAGTTAATAGCTTTGATGAAACCATCTTGGTATAGTTTTGTGAGCCTGGCATGAACTACCACGGCCAAATTAGATCTGATCTCAAGCACATTTTTCTTAACTAGTCTAATGCTAGGATCTAGTATGATGTGTTATACTAAATGTGGATCCAAACCTAACATATATTCATATGACAAGGTGAAGACCTTGATGTTTTCTTATAGGACCTTGGTGACACCTTGAGCCTGTTGAGGTTCCAATCAGGAACTTAGTTTAAGGATTTTCTCTTTACCACTATGTGTTGTGATAAGAACCTCAACCAGAGTCTTCAATAATGTCACCAACCTTTAGATAAAGGCTTTTAAATAGGTTTTTAGGCCACTCTAGAGGTTTCTCAATTGAGGCTATGTGGTTGACAAGACTCTCAAGCTTAAGGTCTAGACAATTGGGATCAATACAATGTTCAATAGCACCATGAGGCCCACTAAGGCTCAAAAGGCCAAGCAATTTGCTTCCAAGTGTCCATAATCCAATCTTGCACATCAACCATAAGCATATTAACTAGTACTTAGGTAAAAAGGAGCAAATAATTCTTAAAATGATATAAAACACCTTGGTAAATATGCAAACACATGCTATCCCAGTGTTAATCAAAATGAGAACAAGATCAACTAAGGTTATATGATGTAGGTGAAGATAAATTAGATGGAATGGAGGCTCAAAGAACATAAAAGAAGATCAAAACAAGTTGAAACATCATGAAAACATGGAAAAGAATTTCAAATATGGAAAAAAAAAGGTTGCATTAGGCTAGTTTTAGGCCCTATTAGGCCATGTTGCCAATTTAAAGCCTTGGCAGGGCATGGCTACATGATGTTAGATGATGGTCAAAGATGGTCAAACCCCATCCCTTAACACCAATCAAAGGCTAGATAGAAGGCACTAGAGGCTATAATAGTAAAACCAAAGATAAATTTAATGAAAATAAAGTATGGATGAGATCAATTTATGGTAATAAGAGCCAATAATGCAAAACAAGGTTAAAACATGTCAAAACTCAATGAAACAAGGTCAAATCCAACAGAATTGAATACATGTGGTAAAAATTGGATAATGCTAGTCAAAAAGGGTAAGATTTTACTAGTTTTATACCTTTGTAAACCATAGTATGGGGCTACAGGATTTTCAAGGGATTTTGGACACATGACGGGGTCATTCCAAGGCTGTTTTGAAGCAAAAATGGAAGTTTTTCTTATGACTATGCTAGGCCCTATTGGTGACTACAATGTCCCAGCATAGTCCTACCTCTCTCTAGCATATTCCACATTTAGGATCAATTTCCCAAGCTTAGAATGATCACTATTGGGCTCCTAGAGGTCTAAACAACTAGCACAGGGGGTAGGTATTGGCAATTAGCAAGTTTTGGCACTTTTTTGATCTCTTAGAACATGGAAAATCTTGTTTCTAAAGATGACTATGCTAGACTAGTAGGCCCCAATGTAGTCACAAGGAATGAATGAGCTTAAGAGGTTTATAGAGCTAAAATGAGGTGGAATTAGAGTTGGGTGACATGGTGAAAGATTGTAGTCATTGTGGGTTAATTTAGGACCATTCTAAGGTATTTACTATTGATTTCTGTTGTTACATTTTTTCTTCCCACTGGGACTACACTGGTCTAGCATAGCCACTATCTTCCTCAATGTAGTTATGAGTGGAAAATGGATTCTAGTGATCCTTGGAGCTCAATTGACCATTCTAATGGGCCTCTAGGTTCACTACTATTGCTGGTTAGGGTTTTAGTGTTCAAATTGCAAGTTTTCATGCTTGTTTAAACCTTGGGTAACCTAATATCATGGGACTACACTAGGCATGGAGTTTCCAGCATAGTCAAGCGATTTACATGGAAATAGGTTTTAAAAAGTTGAATTTTAGCTCACTTCTCAAGGGTCTAGGGTATGGGCATGCTCTAGCAAGGTTCTAGGTCCTTCTAAGAGTTGATTTAGGCTATTTCTAGGTAGTTTGGATCATCTTCAGATGGACTACTTTGGGCTTGGGTAAGGACTATGCTAGCCTAGTGTAGTCCCAATCTTCCTTCAGCATAGTCAAGTTGAAAATGTTAAAAAATTAATATCTACTATCAATTTAACTCCAATGGATCCCAAGACTCTTGAAAGTGCATTTTAAGTTGTTTTCATCAATTTTTTAGCAAGTTCATATTGAATATAATGGGCTTAGAGAAGGACTAGGCTGGCCCAACATAGTCCCAACTTTCTCCAATGTATTCTAGGCTTAAAATGTAAAAAATGATCTAAAAATGGTGTGTTTCATGACCAGACAAGCTTTGTTTAGATCCTAGGATTTTTCAGAAGTGAATTTGGTCCTTTTACTATCAAACTTGGGCAAATTTGAGTGGACTATGCTAGGATTTGAGAGTGACTATGCTAGCCCAACGTAGTCACCATCTCTCCTTAGTGTAGTAATGGTTTTAAGACTAAAAAGTGGTGAATTTTAGCTCAACTTTAGTATCTAATGATCTCAATGCATCTTTACAAGGTCCTATAGTTAAAAATGGTGTTGAATTTGGCTTAGAGTAACTCCCAAAATGTGGACTACAACACCTTCCTACCAAGGCTATGTTGGTCCAACATAGTCCTCTCAGTCTTCAACGTAGTTGGAACTTTGGAATAAAAAATGTGAGCTTCTATGGTCAAAACTAGCTTTCACAAGGCCCTAAGGTTCATTGTTAGTAAATTTAGGTTACTTTTAGATATTTTTTGTTAACTTTTTATGGACTACACTAGGCTTGGACAGGGACTATGATGGCCTAGTGTAATATGAACTTTCCCCTATCATAGTCAAGGTGGAATGATCAAAATTGGTAAAAAATCATAGGATTTATTACTAAAAAATATCAAACAAGATTTTAGGATTTATTGACATCGATTTTATGTCATTTTGACAAGTTTTAATTATTTTTTGGATGACTACACTAGGCTTTGGTAGAGACTACATTGGCCTAGTGTAGTCCCAAGTTCCATCCAGCATAGTTAGTGTGGTCATGATGAAAAATGGTGCAAAATTGTGGATTATATGATCATATACCTTCAAATGGATTTCTAGGATTTTTTAGATCAATTTGAGTGGCTTTGTGGATTTAACCAATTTTGAGTGGACTACATTAGGCTCAAATTAGAACTATACTAGCTCAGTGTAGTTACCATCTCCCATTAATGTAGTCAATGTGGTAGGTGTTAAAAACTATGAAAAAAGGTAGGTTTTATAGTTAGACAAGCCTAAATTATGGTTTTATGATCTACTAGAGTTAAGTTGCATGATTCTTAGTATATCTTGCCAATTTTGGGTGGACTATGTTGGACCTTGGATAAGGACCATGTTGGCCCAGTGTAGTCCCAACTTCTCATCTAGCATATTCTAGTGTTTGATCATCAAAAATGTGGAAAAAGTAGCTAGGTTTTGCTTAGTTGTTGGTTTTTTGGTATTGTATTTCTCAGGAGGTGGTTTCGAATTTGAAGATGAATTGTCCAAGGCTTTCTAGATGGACTCCATTAGCCATCAATACCTAAGCAAGCCCAGCGAAATCAATCTTGGCAAATTGCATTTGATTAAAAGGTAATGGAATATTGTCTTAACTTTTGAGTTAACATGGTCTTGAAGTCTTCAGAAGTGGTTTCAAGTTTTGATGTTATTTGTTTGAGGTTTTTCAAGTGGACTAGGCTAGCACCTATTGGGACTACATTGACCCAGTGTAGTCCATGGGTTTTCCCTGTGTAGGCATGAAGAAACCTTGATTTTTTTCACAAGTAGATGCATTTGCCTGATTTTTGTTGCTTTGGGGAGCTCTAGCTATATTTTAGTGATGTGAAATGGCTATTCGAGATCAACTAGAGGTTGGATGAGCTAGAAGAAATCTATCCTATCATGGACTACACTAGGCATTAGCTGGGACTACGTTGGCCCAATGTAGTCTTGGAAAATCATCAATTTTTTACATAATATTATGAGTTAGATCACATTTCAAGATCGTAGGGACTTCTAACTAAGGTTTAGAGAGGTAGGATAGAATTTCTAGTTATCTTAAGGTTTCCATGCATTATAGTCTCAACATAGTCTAGCATTTAGAATTAGCATAGTCTCGACATATTCTCACATGACTATACTAGGCTAGCATAGCCATGCAATACCATACCATAGTTGGGATTGGAAAATGGTATTCCCACATGACTACATTGGGTTAGTATAGCCATGAAAACCCATAGCATAGTTGGGATTGTGGAATGGTATTCCCACATGACTATGCTAGGCTAGTGTAGCCATGAAAATCCACATTGTAGCTTGGATTGTGGAATGGTATTTCCACATGACTAGGCTAGGCTATCATGTCCATACAATCCAATAGCATAGTTGGGATTGTGGAATGGTATTCTTGCATGAATATGTTAGGCTAGCATAGCCATGCAATCTCACCATCAAAGTCATGATTTGGGAAATAGTAAGTTCTGACTTGAAAACTTAAATTTTAGCAAATTTTTATTGTTTTCAAAATATTTGGATTAGCCAAATCTTGATCAATCATGTTTCCTTATTCATTAAATTCCATTATAGTGTGAAAATTTGTTGTGGTAGTTGCTACAGCAATATCAATTTTGATAGTTGTACCTAGTTCGAAGTTTCCTATATTTAAAGACTGACTAATTCTTGTATTGCTATAGCTACTATTACTAACTAAGGAGGCTTTAGTTGTATCTGAGAAATTATCATTATCATTTGATATCATGTTCTATCTCCCACATCCAAAACCTATAGTTGCAACTTGATCTTGTAAACTTAAATTTTTGTGTCAAAGGCAATGTGTTTTTCTTAGCTAGTAAGTAGTCTTGCAATTGAATATTCCTAGCATAAAATGGTGGTTCTTCTGCAATAAAGATTCTAATTTTTAAAATCCTATCTCATTCTCTTAGCAGGCTGACTGATAGTGGTAGTTCTTGGTTCTTCATTGGTAATTTGATTTGAAAGTCTCAATGAAGGAATCATAGGCAGTGCTACTATATGTCCTGGAAAATTTATTACAAAGCCCTTAAATCAATTGAAAAACTACTTGAGCAAATAAGATGTTTACAAAGCCCCTTGATTTTGACTAAAGATTATTATTATTTTATTTCGGCTACCAATAATAGTTATAATATTGACATATAGTATTTATAATTTTTTGGCCAATGAAAATGGTTATTGTAACACATGCATGTGTTTGTGCCCATGTTTATTATAATGGATGCACTACTTACCTATGATTATTTCATTAACATACATAGGCCTCTTACTATAGTTTGAAAAATAAAAGATATGTAACATCTCTAGGTATAGTTAAAAATGAGTAGCTATGTAGTTATTAAGGAAAATTACTATTGTTACTATTTTTATCAAAGTAAAGTCACAGTTGTAGCTCTAAAGTGATTTTTTTTATAGTTAACAATAATTCAAAGTGCATCGTAGAAACCGTAATTTGTAGACAACTATGTATTACACATTCAACATGTGTGCATTGGTGTTGAGGCTATATGATGGTATATGAAGCAACAACTTTATTAGGGGTCCATTCTATGTATTGAATAAATAGTATAAAGCTAAAAGGTAGCATACCAAAATGGTCTTGAGAATGGATTTGTGGCCCTAACAACTTTCACATTGAGCATTCCAAAAAATTTGTGCATTACTCTTTGAACATCCAAAATAGACACCTCTAATGTTTCTAGTCATAGGTATAAGTTTGCTACTTGTTATTTGGTAATATCTTGTAAATCAAATAACTAAACTATGGCCTTTAGACTAAGTGTTTTCATAGTAACTATGATATTTGGATTTCCAATGGGTTTAACCTTTTGATGTATATGGATTTTTCAATCTTTGTGTATGTTTGCATATTATAAGTCTTGTGTAAAGATATTTTATCTAGCCCAAAAATACTACCAACTTAAATATTGAGTTAGCATATTCTATTAAGTTTACACATTTTTTCTTCAGCTTTTGAGTTTAAATAGAAACACTAACCTATATTAAACCTGAAGCATAAGCTTATTGGTAATGATTTTAATAGCCATATGTTATGGTTATAATAGTTAGTAATGCTTGCCTGGTTTATTATTGTTTCTAGATCTCACGTGATGATGTTGATGTAGTTGGTACTGATGTACTTAATGAGCCCTCCCCTTTCTCTCATGGCTTAGTTTTGCCAATTTGGTGAGCTTGTTGATGACTATATATTGTTCTTGCTATGTACATTGTAGTACTTTGAACAATGAAACTATGGTTAATGACATTCAATGACTATTATTTTGGATAACTACTTTTGGGTTCTTTTATGTTTTACATTTTTGTTTGCTAAGTTTTAATTTTATTTTTTTATTTTCTACATTTAATTTTATTTTTTTATTTTCTACATAAAGACTACAAACTAAAATAATACAACTACTAAAT
>MNCI01036516.1:153120-184046 GCA_015680685.1 Gnetum montanum | reverse complement strand
AAGTTTTCTCTTGAAACTCCACCTCTGAATCTTGGTGAATGTTGACATAGTTAACCAAAGGTTCCTCCCCAAAAATCATAATTTTCCCTCACTCATATGAAAAATGAATCTCCTAATGTATAGGAGATGAAATTATCTAAATTTTCACTAACCATGTCCTTCCTAGGATTAAGTTGAAGCCAAGTGTCTCCTCAACCACTAGGAAGTTGGTGAATGTAGAAAATTGCTCATAGGCTATGAAATACAAGAAGATGAAACCTTGCACTACTACTCATTAGCCATTAAATGATTTGAATGCTAAGGTAGTGGTGACTTGAATATTCTTGGTTAAGCCTAACTTGTCAACATTGAAATATGGTCTCACATTATTGGCTATCCCATAATCCACATGAACAAGGTGAACCTTGTATCTACCAGCACATATAGTAATAAGGAGAGGAGCAAATAATACTTTTCTACTTCAAAAGTTAATCTTCACTTCACTATCATGGAAATTGAGCATTGATTGATGCCTATTTTCCCTAAGTGAAGCTTGCGTAATCACAAAGTGGATTGATTCTTTGTTGGTGTGCATGTATCCACTCATAGCAATAGAGGTTAACACCTAAGATAGTGCATCTTTGTGAGTCAAAGAAGTCATGATCAAATCATATAAGTTTGATTATGTGTTCCTTTACTTAAGGAACCATTTGGCTTGGTCCATTGTTGCAAGGAAACTCTTTCCATTAGCTTGTGATCTTTTAGCCTTAGTGGTCTTAACATGATCAAATGTATAAACTGCATCCATGGACAAGGGGTCCATTGTGGCATGTGTATTAAGTTTTCATGCCATTGACACATGTTGCACATGTTGGCATTGGCAATGCAATCATGCTCCATGTAAGATCAATAGTAGCCTAAGCATTTGATCTTTGCTACCATTGCCTTGGGTGCTATGTGGCCTCTGTAGAGTCCATTATGGACTTGGTCAATGATCATCTGTGGTTCACTATCACTAACACATGTCAACAATATTCCATCATAGGATCTACAACACAAAGTGCTATCACCAACAATGACACACTACCATGATTTCTTTCGCATTGCATCCTTTTAGGTAGTGGTTAGATGTTGCAAAAGTTCATCTTGTAGAAGGTACATCTTAATGTCATCGTACCACTCTACTACGTGGATTGTCCTTACTATGGCTATAGATGCAATGTTGATTGTTTGCATGATAGGCATAATGTAATCCACCACTGAGGTAGGCAATGCATCAAACATTTTAGGTTCAATGCTTAAGGCTAACATTGCTAATGCATTGGCAATGACATTCTCATTGTGGGTGATATGCTAAACATCAAAAATTGCAAATTTCTTGAGCAAGTGCTTTGCTAGGTCACAATAAGGTTGCAAGTGTTGAGCTTTACAAGAATTTACCTCTGTGACTTGGTTAACAAAAAATTATGAGTTACCTTAGATCATTGGGTTTTTTATTCCCAGGTTGAGAGCTACTAAGATACCCCAAAGGAGACCCTCATACTCTACCATGTTGTTAGTGCATGGAAATGAAAAGTGATGCATGAAGGGTCAGACCTCCCCAGAGGGGAACATGATTATGAAAAAAACACTATCCCCTTCAGAGGTTGAAGCACCATCTAAGTATAAGAGTACCTTGAAGTTATCATGCGCTTGCCTTATGCTAGTGACATGCTCATCCAGAAATTCCAAATATATTGTTGCTTGATCATTGATTGGAGAAGCCGTAAATTATGTAGCTATTGCTTAACCTTTGGTTGATTCTTGCACAATGTAATGTAGGTTAAACTCCATGGCTATTTCTTTCTAATATGCAATGTGACCACTCTCATAAATATTTGTTCTAATTGCTCAAAGTACATTTCTTTTGCAAATGATGTTAACTTCGCTGTATCCCTCTACTTCTTAAGTGCAAAGATCAAGGTAAGGAAATTCGTTTCAAAATCATTATACTTCACATCATAGGCAATCAATGAATTTCTTAGGTAGTATACTAGGACCTCTGTACCATCGTCTTACTTTTCGCAAAGAAAAGAAGCAATAGACACGTTAGAGGTAGCAAGGTAGATCTAGAATGGTTTATCTCCTTGCAAAGGGTAGACCATTGGAGGTTGAGCTAGCTCCTATTTAAGGTTGTCAAATGCCTCCTAGCATTGAGTCATCCACTCAAAGTGGACTTCTTTCTTGAGCAAATGTTTCATGGGCTACAACTTTTTGGTCAACCATGCAATAAAATAGTGTATGAATTGCAATCTACCTTGTAACCCTCATAGCTCCTTAAGGTTAGCTGATGGTGCTATGTTGATAATCACCTTAACCTAATTAGGGTTTATGCATATGCCCACTTTGGATACTATGAAACCTAGCATGTAGCCTGTCTTAATGTTGAAGACATATTTCTTAGGATTTAACCTAAGTTCATGCTTTAGGCAATGTTTTATCACAAGGTCCAATTCATTTGCATTTTTTTGTAATGCCTTGGACTTAACTTCTATATTGTCAATGTAATCATTGAGAAGAAATAACAAGTAATCACTAAAAATGTACATCATGGCTCATTGATAAGTGACTCCTACATTTCTAAGCCCAAAGGGCATCATGGTGTAACAAAATGTACCTCAAAGGGGTCATAAAGGTAGTACTAAGCTAGTACTCTAGGTTGATCCAAATCTAGTTATAACTCAAGAACCTATCCATGAAGGACAACAAGGCATTACCAATTGATGAATACTATGCAATAGAAAATTATCTTTAATGGTTATCTTATTCAAATCTTGGAATTCTATGAAAATGCATATACTTCCATTTTTCTTAGGTACAACCATGATGTTTGAGACCTAGTCTACATAATTTATGGCCTAGATGAAACCAACTTTGTAGAGCTTGGTGATTTCATCATGGACTACCAACACCACCTTGGACTTAAGCTTGTGAGCTTTCTACTTAACTAGTTTTATGTTGGGATCAAGGATTATGTTGTGTTGCACTATGTGAGGATCTAAGCCTGGCATGTCTTCATAAGACCATGCAAATGCTTTGATGTTATCATTATGTACTTTGAAATGCTTTGGGCATGTTGAGGCTCTAGCAAAGTGATGAGTGGCAAGGTACGCCTACACTCAACCATACGAATATGAGCATTTCACGCACGATCTCGTCAAACTCCAAGGACCAAGTGCTTATGCACCTTAATGGAACACTCATGGTTAATCAATCGTTGTCTTCCCAAACTTATTTGTATTGTCATGGTTGTATGGTTAAGTAAGCTTGAGGTATATGATTTTTATAGCTTTTGTATTTTTTATGTCTTTTGCTAATAAAGGAGAGGGAGAGAGAACTAAGTGGCTAACTTACATTAACTATTCATTAACTATGTTCTAAATGTTCCTAACACTAGTATCCATTTCCACTTTCCGTACACAACATGAACTAGTGCAATGCTACTGGGATTACCAAACACTAATCGTTACTGGGTTACTAAGCGCTACACGCATGCTCAAAGCAGTTGCACTGAGTGTATTTAACTAAGGGAGTTGAAGGTTGATAGAAATATTAATTAACTAGAAAAGAATTAAAAATCATTAATTACTAATTAGCTTAATCTGTATGCTGCAAGGTTTATCATAAAGTTCATCTTTATTGTTGTACACAAAATTGTGCTCAGGTACAAATTGCTTGAATAATGATCCATTAACTCTATGATTTCTACTGTGGGCACACAGAAATAATTCTAACTCTGGAATGACAAAACTACAATAGTCTAGCTAAGGATATAAATCTAACTATCTTGAACCAATGGCGCTGCCTCTTATTTATAGAAGATGACGCAGGACGCGATATCGCATATGAGATATCGCGTGGTGGCTATGATATTGCATACATGATATCACGATTCATCATACCCTCGTGACCAAATGAAAACTCATCCTTGAGTTCCTTATAAAATATTGAGAAGGTATGGTATTATTAACTTAAATGACAACTAATGGTGAATGGGATGACATGTGAACAGATCAACATTACAATACATGATAACATTAGTATTCATGACTATAAGAATGAACACTATACACAATTGACATCCAGCCTTATTTGGTAGCTGAGAGAGAAGAGAGAAAGAAAGAAAAGGAGAATATGTGTTGCTGCCAATGCCAATATTGTGCCTTGGGTTGTCCATCCATAGCTTTGCCATCAATCTTGTTCCTTGCACAACCATTCTAGCACCAGTCCATCCTAAGTGTTTTCTCTAGGTCCAGTCCCTTGCTGTATGATTGCCATCTGCACACATAACACAGTCACATATGAGCAAGGATAAGTAAATCACAGTACAGTTGATACCTTGCCTTGGTGTAAGGTCCATTGGCTGAGTTGTGATATGGCCAATACAGATTCTAGAGATATAACACTGGTGACTACCTAGGATTTAGGGGTTAGGAAAAATTGAAAAAATTGGACTTGGGCCTCCATGACTAAGACCAATCCTATGGTAGCGATAGAATGGAAAATGATAAGGAATAAGAAAGATGGAGAAAAAGAAATAATGGCAATGCAGAAAAAATGGATGTCAGAGATGGGAATGAACAAAAAAATGTTGATTATGGAAATGTTTAAGAGAAAGAAGTTAACTAATGCACCAAATAGGAATTCCAGTGGGTCCTCCCCAAAGTAGGCTCATGCCCTGTATGCCCTGACAAACCCACATTCAAAGAGTCCGTAGGCTTTGGAAATGTCATTTGGAAGCAAGAGTTAAACTCTTAACCACAAGAATTCACCAAAGAGAAAATAATGCATCAACCAAAATATAGACTACTAATACAACTAGCAATGAAGTGGGAAATGGAGAAAGAATGATGAGGAGAAGAGAATGGAATGGAGTCCCAAGAACAAGGTGGTGTACAGCCCCTATGTATTTATGGTTAATGTAACTAAGTAGATCTCATTCCAAATCCAACTTCGAACAATCCACATCCAGTGACTTCGCATTAATACACTTGGCCAATCCATCCGCTTTAAGTAACAAGAATGCTTCCACCAAAGATTCACCACCATTCCAAGGAAAATGAGAAAAGGAGAAATAGGAAGCGAGAAAGGGCCTGAGTTAGAGGGAACATGTTTGTTTAGTTCCATAACCAATGTTTTTAGCCTAGATGATTATTTTTTCTAAGGGGTGTGCTTTGAATCCTCATTGTTTTTTTTTTTTTTTTGCATGAGAAGCACACCATGCAAAGACTTATTTTTATTGGCTCAACTTCCTGATAATGGGGCAACCGATAATGGGGCAATGTCGAAATGGTAAGGAAAACTCAAGAAGAAAATGTCAAAGCACCCAAGAGAATAGCCAGAAAAAATGCATCAAATCCCTTTGAAGTCACACCCTTTTCATTCCTTAAGTCCTTCCTTATTTTGATAAATGCCCAATCACCAATTTGTTAATAGTTTTATTATTAAAGAAGGGGACTGTATAGTTCTAAGCCAAGAGAGACCATAGAAATTTATAGATGCATGGATGATGTGGACTCATTTCCTGTTATATCAAAAGAACCATACCTTAGTATCAACATTATAACTCAAAGGTAAAAACCAAACATTAGCAATCAATAGAATACAGTTCATACCACCATCAGGACCACTTATTAGGTGATGAATCTAACAAAACAGAAACAACAAACAAAGACAAATAACAAATAACAAAAAAAAAGAACAATACAAACATTCACACAAAGAAATGAGATAGTATAAACAATGTTGCAAAACAAAAATAAGAATAATTAAAGAAATTTGTAAAACAAAAATGTCTAAAACAAAAACTTAAAAAAAGAACTGAGGGCCTCAAATGGTTATAGAGGTGGCCATCTCCCCCATAACTAAGTTGGAAGGAGGAGATCCAAAATAGTGAGTAGGGTCATCCCTTCTCAGAGGTATTATGTGCACTGACCATTCTAAATTCATGGAAGGGTTTGGTCTATTACACATTGACTAACAATCTCTTATTAGGGCTCTCATGTTTGTATATGGTCATGGCCCCTGAAGGAAAGGTCACATGAATGATATAAGGTCCTTTCCACAGTGTTTGAAATTTTGTGCATTGGGGCACATGTGTGGGGTTCCATTAGAGAACCTTATCTACTGGTTGATACTTAACCTTTTGAATCTTCAAGTCATGGCGTTGCTTGTTATATGCCTTGTGTAACTCATTTTATGATAGGGTAGCTAATCGATTATCGTCTAGCACATTTAAAGTTCCCAACCTTTGTTTTTGTGCTAGATCAAGATCGAGGTGGAGGTCACAAGCCATTGATAGTGTACAGAGCTCGGTTTGAATTGGAAGCATTGGAAGCTTTCTGTACACTAACTCATAGGGAAAGTAGGCTATAGGGAGTTTCCAAGTGGAGTGATATGCCCAAAGACCATCATTCAATTTAGTACTCCAATCTCACCTATATTTGCTAATTTTCCTAGTCAATATTTTAGTGATCTTGCTGTTGGTAACCTCAGCTTGTCCGTTAGCTTGGGGGTGATAAGGTGTAGTCAATTTATGTTCAACCCCTAAGTGTTGCATTAACTTTCAAAAAGTTGCACCTGTGAAGTGTGTTCCATTATCTGAAATAAGTGCACGTGGCATACCAAACCTATTTACAATTTTTTGTTGCACAAATCGTGCAGCTATAGATGATGTGCAATCTTTAATAGTAGCTTCTTCAGCCCATTTTTTTAGATAGTCTACAGCAAATACAATGGAAGATTTTCCATTGGACATTGGTGTAATGGGCCCCATAAAGTCTATTCCCCAAATGTCAAAGTGTTCTAATGGTTGAATCTATTATTGTAGATCCTCCATTTTAGTAGTCATTCCCCCATCACGTCAACAGTGCTCACAAGATTGGACAAATTGATGGGCATCCCAAAATAATGTTGGCTAGTAATATCCTACAAGAAAGATCTTAATAGTCGTTTGTCTCCCCACATAGTGACCCCCATAAGGGCCCTCATGAGCATCTTGGAAAACTCGTAGTTGGTCTACCTCGGGCATGCACCATCAAACCAAGCCATCAAGAGACACTTTGTAAAGCTATCCATTGATCTCCATGAAGTACTTGGCTCTGTGAAGAAACTATTGTTTCTTCCTAAAGTCCAACTCTTATGGTGTTTGTTGAGTAAGGAGATAGGTGAGAATGCTACTATACCAATTCATCTCTGTGGGTTTGTTATTCACTACACCAGCAAAGAGGGCTTCATCAGGAAAATGATCAGACACTACATATTCATCCTCTTTGCTATCCCAGTGCAACTGAGATAAATGATCTACAACTACGTTCTCGATGCCTTTTCAATCGATCATCATTAAATTGAACTTCTATAGAATTATCAGCCATCATATAATACGAGGGCTAACCATTGGCTTGTTCATGAGGAACCAGATTGCACTATGATTTGTGTGGATGAACACTTTGTAACTTAACACATCGTGCCTAAACTTATCCAGTGCAAACACTATAGCCATTAATTCTTTCTCTGTAGTTGTGTAGTTAAGTTGTGCACCAGGGATACTTCTACTTGTATAGTGGATGTAGTAAGGGTTTTTTTGATCATCTAACTATGTAAGTATAGCTCCTAAAGCATAATTGGATGCACCAGTCATCATGTGGAATAGTCTAGACTAGTCAGGAGCTTGTAGAATCAGAGTTTCTACTAGCTTTTATTTCAGGGTTTGGAATGCTCGTTCACAATCCCTGGTCCACTCAAAAGGTATGTCCTTATTTGTTAGCTCTACCAGTGGTTTGGCAATCTTGGAGAATTTCTCAATGAATCTCCTATAGTAGCAAGTGTGTCCAAGGAATGACTGAATGTCTTTGATAGTTTCTGGTTGACGGATGATTCCTTGGATGATCCTAATTTTGTCTAGGTCTACCTCTATTCCCACATGTGAAACCTTATGCCTAAGTACTATGCTTTCTTGGACCATTAAAGGGCTTTTCTACTAGTTAAGCCTTAAATTGATTTCTAAGAATCTTTTCAACACTTGCTCTAATCAGTCCAAGTCTTGATCAAAACTTGTTTCATAGGTGGAGAAGTCGTTCATAAAGACTTCCACTCTGTTCCCTATCTGCTATTGGAATATACTTAGAACTAGGCATTGAAACGTGGCAGGAGCATTACACAAGCCAAATGGCATTTTTTTATATACAAACGTTCCCCAAGGACTGGTGAATGTTGTCTTGGCTTGGTCTTTTGGGGCTATCTGTATTTGGTTGTATCCACTATAGCCAACCAGAAAACTATAATAGTGATGCCTTGCTATGGTATCTATGACTTGGTCAACGAATGGAAACAAAAAGTGATCCCTAAATGTTTCCATATTTAGCATCCTAAAATCTATGCATACCTTCCATTTTCCTCCATTTTTATGCACGATTACCAGAGGGCTACCCATTCGCTATCAACAATGGGATATATGAACCCAGCCTTAAGAAGTTGTTCTATTTCTTCTTTTACTACTTGCTTCAATTTTGGGTTCAATCGCCTCTGCAGTTTTTTTTTAGGTTTCATGGAGGGATTAGTGTAAATCCTATGCTGGCATATTCTAGGATCTATTCCAGTTAATTTGGGATATGACCAGGCAAAGGCTTTTGACCACTTGTTTATTATTTTCAACAGTCTTCCTTTTTGTTTGGAAGTAAGTCTTGCATTGATGATTATTGATTTTCCATTTTTAAGAATCATATATTCTAGAATGATGGGTAATGGTTTTAATTCTAGGGGCTCATGTTTTAATTTTTTAGGAATTTATAGCTTCCCCTAGTTGATGTTTTCAAGGTTAAGGCTTGGAAGTTAGCAGCGAACTTGCTTTAGTGCATCTATGCTTTCGATGTAAGTGCAAGTTATTCCCTTAGCTAGTTCCATGCACATTAATGAGTTGCTCTCTTGATTAGCTATTAGCCACTGGGTGTCTTCTTGTTGTGTGGCTACTGCATATAGGCACTTTTGTATGTTAATTTTTTGTGCACACTGGTTGCATGTAGGCAATGTTAAACTTTGCACAACACATGATCTCTACACACAATTGCACCCTGTATCACTGTATGTGATGCATGGAACCTTCTTCTTCTCAATCTTTCCAAAATTATTCTCCTTAGACATTTATAGGAAAATATCACAGATTCCTAAGCATGCATCTATAGTACTTCACCATGCCCTTCCCATTATTATTGGAAAGTCCCCTTTACCGTTATTCACTTGTATCACTAGGAAATTAGCTGAGTATGACCACCCACACATAGTGGTGATGATGTCCTCCACTAGTCCCAAGGGAATAATGATGGACTGGTCAACCAGCTCTAGGTGAATATTACTCTTCTTTAATGGAGGTAGGTTCCAGCATTTATACATTTCTTGTGATATTAAGTTGACTCTAGAACCTGAATCCCAGCGAATTGGAGATAGATTAGAGGGCTTCTAGGATCAGAGAATTTCTTGGTAAGGTGGCCAACTTTGATCCATTCAATAACAGCATGTCTTAACATAACCATATTCATTGAGCTCGGTGTTTGGTTCAAAGGGAGCTCCAAAGCTTTATTTGATGGGGAGGTGTTCAGAGGTTCAACCAGTTGTGGTTGTAAGGGCTTGGTTGGACTGTTGGTTCTGAAGAAAGGTCTTTTCTTCATATGGTTGTCAAAACTAACTGTGGGTTGAGGATTTACAACCCTTGTGGCATTGTGTTTCTATGGTTGAGTAGGGAGTTCTCCTTGCATTACTGGAGTAGGTGGTAATTGAGCTATTGGTGTGAGATCTACAGATGGATTTGGAGGATGGTATATTTGTGGGTTATATTCCCTAGGAGAAGGAGTTCTATAATACTCATAGGCTTGGTAGTGATGTTGTGGTGTAACGTGACTAATAGAGTCACATGGAGAGATTTGATGCTGCACGTAGTAACCATATGGGTCAGGTTGCCGGTAGAGGTATTGTTGCCTTAGTGGTGGCATCTCCCATGACTATGGGTATTGCCACTATTGATGTTTCTCAATCGGTTGTGGTGGAGTTCCACTTGGATAATATGTTGAAGGTTGGTGGAACTACCTTAGGTTACCTTGGGGATAAGATAACTGTCAGGATGCTTGTCATCTATTTAGTCATGGGTTGAGTGCATACACCCCAAACTCTTGTAGATGTGAGATCACTAGGCAACATTCCTTAGAATGGTCATATTGGCATATCTCGCATCCACTATCATTGTTTGTGTCTGAATCTACAACCTCTTTTGTGATGGCTATTTTTCCTTTACCCATGTTACGTGCATTTTCCACTTCTCTCTTTTTCTATTTGTCGCAATCACTACCTCGCTCCCTAGACTCCTCTACAATTTTAAGAACAGTTTCAAACCTACTATCCAAGGAGTCCCACATTTGGTCTAATTTTGCTAATACTTCTATTGTTAAATTTTGAAGAGGCAAATTTTTCCTATTCACCATCACTTTGAGTGGTGACTCTTCTTCCTCCTCACAAAATCTCACTCCCCTTTTTCTGAGGGAAGCATCTCGGTTATATTCTTCCACACTTTCTTTCTTTCGTAGCTTACCTTCTTCTTTGGAAACTTTCTCTAGCAGTCTATGAATTTGATGAGACCTAAGCTTTGATAACCTTCCTTGGGCATACATCCCAAGGGTTCTTCTTGTTTCATGCCTAAGTCCATCCATGAGATGGCGTAGTTTATCCTACTACAAATAACCATGGCCAGGGCAATGATGTAACACTGCATAATAGTGGCCCATGGTAGCATCCAAGGGTTCATGATTTCCTTGCTTCCATCCTTGGATTTTCTTCAGCAAGTTAGACACTCGGGAGTACATTTGGTACTTATCATTGAACAATTCTAACATTGTACTCCACCTCAGAAAGGATTCTGGCTCTAAGGACCGGTACCAGCTTTCAACCTCTTTCACTAGTATCCTTGGGAACTTCTTTAGTTTTTTCCATTCATTTTCTATGTTTTGTAAGGCACATGCATCATGGAATTCTTGTAAATTATTTTGAGGATCAGTGTTGTATTCCCCTTCAAATCGTGGGATGTTGTTCATGTCTAACCTCTTGATCCTATTATCCTTTTGATGCCTTGTTGGAACTCTTACAACTTCCATTATATCTAGCATCCTTCTAGTTGTGAGTAGGGGTTCTTTGTGATCATCACTTTGATAGGGTATATGGTGTCTACACGGTTTCCTACTCTCCCTTCTTCTATGCCTTGATTCTATAGATTTCCCTCGTCCTTGTTCTTGACTATCTCATCAATGAATTTCACATTGTTTTCCCTTATTCCCACCATTGGTTTCCCTATGACTACATCTAGACACTAAAGGAGAGGGTGAAGATAATGATGAAGGTAAAGAATAAGGAGAACCATTGCCATGATGGTATTTTATACCTTCTCTCCGGTGGTCTCAGCCTCAATCGTAATCGTGATCAGAACGTTCGCACTTATCATGTGTTTGTGTTCCTTTATTGAACACTTCGTGTTCATGGGTATCAGAACCAAGGTTGTGAATAGTAAAGTCAAGGTTCTAATACACTACCTCTTGACCAATGTCAGGAGGAGAAACATCATTTCATGGGGAACCTATTGAGGCAGGTTCACCATCCTCAATTTCTCTCAAAACGTGTGGAGCATCATAGGGCCATTTACTCTTCAAATATGTATGGTATCTCTCTTGTCGCAAGTCACTTTGACGTTGCACTTCTATGGGATCATAGTCCCTTGAGTCATGATCGCATGCAATGTATTCCACGTATAAAAGTGTCATGCCTATTTGTGTGAGAGCACAAAGGAGCATGTTGGGAATTGATCGGTCTAGAGGAAACACTATGTTACCCTACAAGTCTCTCCAATGCAGTTGTTCATCTTGGTGGAGAATAAAGGTGAAATTGGGTACATACTCATCAGGATGAGTATATACCACACAAAACTGTTGAGGAACTGGTGGATCTTGGTTATGTGTCTTATACCACCAACTACCTCTTGTATTAGTCCAAGGTAGTGAAGTGCTCTTATGTGAAGAAGAAGACATCTTGTCTTGTTCGGTGTGCAATGTACTATTGTCTTGTCTTTCTTTGATTAACCCTAAGGGTTTGTTCTAATGTTCCAATGATATAAATGATTTCCTATGTTCTAAGTAGCACACAAACAACTATGTCCCTGGAAATGGTGCCAATGATGAGTGGCGACATACCCCTACACTCAACCATATGAATACGAGCATTTCACGCATAATCTGGTTGAACTCCAATGACGAAGTGCTTATGCACCTTAATGGAACACTTAGGGTTAATCAATCGTTGTCTTCCCAAACTTACTTGTATTGTCACAGTTGTATGGTTAAGTAAGCTTGAGGTATATGATTTTTATAGCTTTTGTAATTTTTATGTCTTCTGCTAATAAAGGAGAGGAAGAGAGAAATAAGTGACTAACTTACATTAACTATTCATTAACTAAGTTCTAAATGTTCTTAACACTAGTATCCATTCCCACTTGCTATACACATCCTGAACCAATGCAACGTTGCTGGGATTACCAAACGCAAATCGTTACTGGGTTACCAAGCACTACACGCATGCTCGAAGCAGTCGTACTGAGTGTATTTAACTAAGGGGGTTGAAGGTTGAAAGAAATATTAATTAACTAGGAAAGAATTAAAAAATCATTAATTACTAATTAGCTTAATATGTATGCTACAAGGTTTATCATAAAGTTCATCTTTATTACCGTACACAAAATTGTGCTTAGGTACAAATTGCTCGAATAATGATCCGTTCACTCTATGACTCCTACTACGAGCACACAGAAATAATTCTAACTCTGGAATGACAAAATTGCAAGAGTCTGGCTAAGGGTCTAAGTCTAACTATCTTGAACCAAGGGTGTTGTCTCTTATTTATAGAAGATGAGGCAAGATGTGATATTGCATATGCGATATCGTGTGATGGCTATGATATCGCGTATGCGTATGCGATATCACGGTTCATCACAAAGAACTAAGTTTCAATGTTTTTTCCTTGCCCCTAGATATTGCTATAGGGATTTCAATGAGGGGATCCTTAGTGATGTCACCTGCCTCTAGATCTAGGGCCCTAACTAGATGGTCTAGCCAGTTTAGTGATGCTTCTAAAGATGTTATGTATTTATCATAGACTATGGGCTCAAGGTCTAGGCATTGAGGGTTGATGCATCACGTGATATCACCATGGGGCCCAGTGAGGACCAAAGGTGAGTGAATATTCTCACACATAGTCATGTTGGAAATCCTGCAATAATCCTACAAAAACAACCAAAAAAATGCCAAGCCTCAGCTATCTTAATGAGAGAAATATCTGTAAAATGAAAGAAAGCAATTCAATAAAATTTCACCTAAGTATGAAAATGTGATTTTAAAGGCAAGGGATGCATGGGCTAGTTTTAGGCCTCGATAGGCCATGAGGTGCCAATTTAATATCTTAGCAGATTGGGAAGTGCTAGTTTAAGATCTTCATAAACCATGGCATGCATTAGATGTGTCATTTGAGCAAGGCTGTATGCACCAAAAAAGAAAAATTGGCCTGGGTGCTTATTAGGTGGTAGGAAAAATTCAAAATTTCTCCAAGTTAGGGGTGGCTAGAAAAATCAAAAATTTTCCTAACTCTGGTGACTACACTCCCACCCAACTATGTTGTGCACTATTGAGTGTAGTCCTAAGGTAGGTGAAAAAATTAAGTGGTCTTGTGGGGTATAAAAGAATGTTTTCACTTGGGTAAATTTGTCATTGTCAAAGTTGAAAATGCAAACTTTTCAAAGTGTATTATGGTTGGAGGAGCATAGTCACTAGAATGTTGTGACAAAGTGGATGCTAGTATCCTAAACTAACCAATGTGGATGAGGGATATTAAGCACTAGCACACCTACCATGAGCATTCATGGGAGAGTGGAGGGCATCACCATCTACCAAGTACCCCAACTACGCTCTCCCCTTTTATTGTTTCTTGCATTTTCCTTACTTCCTGCACTTAGGTGTTTTGTGAATTTTTGGCGTGTTGGTGGGTCCTTGCCCTAGTAGGGGTCATTGTCGTCATGGTCATTATGGCCACCATGACCATGAGGACATGTGCATGGGAAGAGGGTTTCATTTTATGAGGGTTTTTTTTTTTTGCAATCGAATGGGGCTCAAAGGTTTGTGTTGCACCCGTGGCCGCTATAGTGGTTGGTGTGGCTACAAAAGAAAATAGAAGGCCATAGGCCTATGTAGGGCCAAGGAAAAAAAGATTTTTTTATTTTTTTTTTGCTTTTTGTGTGGTGTGCAGGGTAGGATATTGAGGTTTTGGTGATGGTTGCCAGGAATCATTACCCACAGGAGCTAAGGGCATGATAGGGGACTACCATTTTTTTGTGTTTCTTGAAAAACTTCTTAATTTAACAAGTGACAAGGATGAGGGCTATGAAGATGGCCAAGACAACATGCTATGGGGTAGGGAAGTAGTGTAGTTTTTTATGCTTTCTCTTCTTTATAAAATTTTTTTAAAAAAATTCCTCTACATAGGGTAGGGGTAAGGGTTCGACAACTATCCTAGGGCTACCACCCACGAGGTGGGATGTGCAAAGGACTTTGATCTCTTATTCTCCACGGGGGTCATGAGGGCATAGTGCACTATGGTGGGGAAGCACAGTTGTAGGGGCTATGGGAGGGGACAGCACCAAGGGCACATTTTCTTGGTTTCATTTTTTTTTGTTTTGGCTAGGAAGGGCAAGTAGCATGAACCATGGCAACATCGTTGGTGTGGCTACGAGGGCTGTGGTCATGGCTAGCACTTCGCATAGGCAGTTAGAGTTTTTTTCATAATCTAGGACTATTCTCTCCAGTATTTAGAGTGTAGTTGCTGTTAGACAGAGTTAGAAAATTTTTCATGTTTTCTAGACTATGCTCGCAGAGGTAGCCCAAAGTTAGAATTTTTTGTAGTTTGTTTAGCCTGCACTACCCAGAGTTAGAAAAAATTTTGAAAATTTTGTGAAAAAATGATAAACTTATGATATGAAACATGATAATGTTAAATTACCAAAACATGAAAATTTTAATGCTAAATATGCAAACATGCAAAACAAAATGCTAATGCTATGCAAAACATGTTGTACCCTAGTGAGTACCAGGTGCGTCAAATGTGTTTGTTGACATCCTATAACCACGGGGCCCTAGTGGATCCTAGGATATTTTTGCTAACTTATGCTATGTCATGTTAAGTTTTGCTAAGTTTAATTTAATGTATCTTTGTCAAAATTTTCATCTAGTATATACTAATGCCATGTTGATTGCCTTTGTGGTTGCAGGGTGTTGTTAAAACATGTCCTAGTCAGCACGGAGCTCGTTAACATTCTCTATTGCATGAGTGAGCCTATGCCCAACATGCCTACACTAAATATGTGGGTGGGTTATCACACAATGTGGTTTTGGCTAGGGGCATCTAAGTTCCTAGCATTCCTGCTATAGCACTTTAGTGTGATGACGTGGTCACACTTGGCAGCGGAGGCTATGAGTGCTATCATTGGGATGTTGCTACCTAGGGAAAATTGGGACATATTGAGATTTATGTTTAATAAGCCTACTATGACTGATGATAAAGTAGGTGGTTTAGGCCATGGCCCTAGGGACACTTATCCCTTATTCAGGATTTGGCAGATGCCAAAGTTTACTTGCTACAACAAGAGTAACACCCTTTTAGTTACTTTGTGCATGCATACAGTGTTCTAGAATCCACCTAGAACTATATACTATGTAAAAGAATAAGTGCTCTTATGATTTTTCATTATGTTCTTCACTATTAGCTCATGCTAAGTTTGCTAACCATTGATTTCTCATGCTTGATGTCAGATTTGAAGTTGATAATGAGGGTCTTCACATCAAGGAAGAGGCTCTTTTCTTGACTTGCATCACACTAGAGGTGTTCTCCTCTAGTCCAAATGTTCAAGAGGCTATCCTTGAGTAGTTGGGAGGTGATCTAAAGGATTACCCTAAGTGATACTCAAAGGCGTTCAAGTGATATAAGACCTATGATTGGCTTGATAAGGGGTGGACCAATGGTGAGCTCAACCTCAAGGAGATTCCTACATCACCACCACCTCCATCTTGCACACCATTTGTTCCACATAAGTGTCTATCATTTTATTCTTGTGCTTGTACACATGCACTTGTTGATTCATGCTTACATAATGCTAATGTTATTTTTGCCTATGTTGTAGTTGTAGTTGTAGTTGCTTTAGGAGAGGTGACAATTGTTACCATAGGCTACACTAAGGCTACCCTTATCATAAAATATGGTGATGTGGAGGGTGCACAATATTGGTTGTGCCACCAAGCCTTATAGGTGTTGACCAATCAACCCACAAGTGCTAGGTTTATGGACCTATTTTTGGCCCATAGTCCAAGCATTCCAATGGCTAAAATGGTCACCATCATTGACTCTTTTAGCAACAACATTTGCCACTTTGTCACCTATGTATGCAGAGTGAGGGTAGTCTTGGACCTTAACAAGGTCCTCTTTGCTAACCTCTTTGGCCTTTCCACTGATAGCCCATTGGTCATTGACAAGGCTAACAGATAGGTGAACTACAAATAAGAGATCAAGGATTGGCTGGGAGCCATCCAATCTCACAAAGGAATCTTGGTTAAAGATGCACATGTGCGTGAGGTCTAGGAGCTCTACCCTCTCTTTTACACTTGTGACTTTTTAAAGTTGCTCTCCCAAGGAAAAATTCTTGGGGTGGAGTAAGCATAAGTGATGGAGATGTTTCACGAGGACACAAGGTTCAACTAGGCCTCCTACATTACCACCGGACTACACGCAGACATCACCAGGCTACGCTACAACCTCCCAGTGAGGTCTCATGCACACTTCTCATTTTTTTTAGTATATCTATGAAGGTTTGTGAAGCTTTTGGTGGTTTAAGATAGTGGGAAATGGGTAGTGTAGTATTTTGAGTAGCTATCTAAGCCTTGGATGAAACACATGTTCACAACCACTCACTCACAAGACCCCTTAAAAGGGATCGATGAGTCATACTCAATGACAACCAAAGGCCACCTAGGATGGTCACACTACTCCCATGATAGCATAGGCAAGTGTCCCTTAGTTGTTATTGGGGATGTGAACAAGGCCAACAAGTACATCAAGGAAATGGTAGGGCCCTCTAAGGCAAAGATCAAGAAGCCATGCCTAGTGGAGGAGGCTACTCCCGTAGCTAGATAAGTAGGCATCAAGAAGATCTACCTCAAGATCCCACACTTGCACATAGATGTTGCAAGTTAGTATGTGTACAGATGCATTCATTATATATTTTTTTATGTTTAATTTTTTTTATTTTTTACTATGCTATAGTATTGTTAAAATGTTATTTTTGTAAATCAGGTGCAAGGGCTGCTGAAGTAGTAGCAGCAACAGTGGCAAAGGTAGCCTCTCCTTAAGATGAAGAGGGGGAAGCACATAGGGAGGAGCTACATGAGGCTATATATGCCCTTCAGTAGTTTGAGGCAGAGGGGTTGTTCCATCCTGATGAGGGTAATTTTGCCAACCTCTTTGATGGTGGGTCGTTGGGTGATCCCCCTACTCTCACACCTAAGGGCTTACTAGGTAGGCACCTTTAAGTTATCATCTATTATTGCTCTTTTACACTTGCATCTTTGGCTATTTATTTGTTACTTATTGCAATTTTGGATTATAGCCTTAGACGTACCTACTAGTGGTCCATCACTCTCATCTACCTACCACATGAACCCATGGGTAGAGACACCGAACAAGTTTACCTTCATGGAAGCCATCATGGAGGATATGGTAGACTACCTATAGTAGGCAAATCCCAAGCTTGGTATGCATATGATGTTGTTTTTCTTATGTTACTTTATGGATTTTAATGCTTATTTTATGGCTAATGTTAATTTTCTTGTTGCATGCCAACAAGTTCTAAGCTTCACTAGGATCCAAACAAGGTGGCTAAAGTAGACATTGTTCCTAAGTAGCCTCCTAAAGTGGAGTAGGTGCCTCACCATGTGTACAAGGCAACCAGCAAGTGTGCGCTTTTCTACATGAAAGCATTATGGATCTATAGGCACTCGAATGAGCACATATGGAAATGCATGCACAAACTTCAAGAAATAGTGGCGAGCCAAGATATGAAAATTAGGGATCTCTAGTCCTAATATGACTTCTTGGTGGCTCAATCACAAGGAGATAGTACTTGGTAGATCGTAGAGATCGAGAATCCTAGGTACTAGTCAGCCATTTGGAGCAAGAATGAAGCCACCTATGAAATCATTGAGTAGTGGTTATAGATGGATATTTTTGCCCAAAAATGTTAGGATGAATTTTAGTGTGAAGGTGTGCAAGTGGAGGCATATGTAGAAAACCCACAAAAACCACTATAAGCATGAGCGAGATACATATCTTCAACAACTCAAAGAAGAGTCCATCGACTGTTGCTACCTTGAGATGTTTATTGAGGTGATTGGTGAGAGATGGGCCTTCAAGATGTTTGCTGCCACATAGTGATTAGTGGTTCCCTAGAGAGAAAGATCATCATGCCCTTAGGGGAGGCTTTGTCTACCACCTTTTCTATACAGCTACCCACATAGATTGTTATGGACAAAGGCAAGACCCTCGCGGGAGTTGACTTTGGCCAAGAGGACTAAAGGTGGCTATCTAAGGCCAAGATCCTCTAATGTTTGAAGGAGGGCCTTGATAGCCTACCTCTAGACATGGCTAATGCAGGAGCCTCTTAGGTTAGTTTTTTATGTTGTTTTCATGCTTTTTTATGTTAGTTTGTGTATTGTATTCTTTCTTATAAGTTTGACTATTTTGTTGCTGATGATAGGCACCAAGTAATGTTGCGGGCACTAGTAGCATAGTGGATGAGGAGAGCCCTCCACATCCAGCTAACACCATTTGTTGAGTATATCCTGTTGTAGCCTTATCATTGGATGTTTTTGTATTTTTTGGTTATTTTTACTATGTAATGCAAATGATCATGCTATTATTTCTATGAGATGTAATGGATTATTTTTTGCTATATGGTGTATGAGGTATAGGCTATTGCATTTATTCATTATATGTTTAATGCTAATGATGCATTGAATTGTTGTGACTAAGCCATAGTAACTGCTACTTTTAGGCCATTTCAGGCCGCATGTATAGATAGCATGCATTGGTAGTTTTAGGCCATTTTGGGCCATGCGATTTAAGGGGAATTTCCAATATGAGGGCATGGTAGGTCATGCACTAGCTTAAGGCCTTTTTAGACCTTGGTATTTTTTGTAATTTTGAATTTCTTGATTTTTATGAATTTTAATGTTTTCATGTGTAAACTAACTGCTGAAAAGTAAGCTAGCAAAAATGTAAACTAATTTTAGCAAAAATGCACAAATAAAATAAATATATGTATAATACAAGAAAATAATGGAAAATGCAAATAACCAAGCTAATGTAAAACACAAACAAAATGCAGACAAGAAAGGTGTGTAGAAGTGGGGACAGACAAGCACTTAGCATACTTTGGACTAAGGGGATGCCTTAGTTGAGCATTGTTTCCTAATGCAGTGTGGGTTAGGGGATGTGTATGGCCTAGATGGTACTATATGATACTCACCTTAACCTTCATTGGCTATGTTGAAGGGAAATTATACCCACAAAGATTCATCTAGGAGGTTAGGGGCTCTTTTTGACTCCTCAGGTTGGTTTTCTTTACATGTTTCACCCTCATCATTTATGGGAGGCACATCATTAGGGAACTCCACCTTTGACCCTTGTTTAGTATCAATGCTACTAACCATCAGAGGGGTTGCATTGTCACCATATATGATAACCTCTTTCCCTTCATATGGAATGTGGATTTCTTGATGGATATGGAAGGAGTTGATCCACAACTAGGCTAACTAGGGCCTACCCAAGATGAGGTTGAAACGTAGAATCTCCTTGATCACAACGAATTCAGTAGTGGTGGGCAATTGCTCCCCCATCATGAAGGCTATTGTAACTCTTCCCCTTATGAAAACACATGAATCATTAAAGGATTTTAGGCATGTTGTCTTTCATAATTTGATTTGATCGACAAGACCCAACTTATTGATGACTATGTATGGTATGACATTGGTTGTCGCCCCATCGTTGACATGCATCCTACAGATTCTACACTGCCCCACATAGATGGTGATAAACATTGATGTGGTAATGACTTGACCCTTCTTAGGGTTGACCTTAATCACCTCATCATGAAATTTCAAGGGTGTTGAACTCAATTCCTATGGGGGAGGAGGTAACATCACAACATGGATGGATTGTTCATCTATTAGGATGTCCTCCGTGAGAAGAACAAATGTTAACATGCAAACTAATGCTTCACAATGGGCTAAGGAAGTCATTATCAAGTTGTATAGGCTTAATGTTGTTTTCTTTTTCTTTTTTTGTTTTAAAGCCTATTTGACTTAGTTCAATGCATCAAGAAAGTCATTTCCACTATTTTCTACTTTGTTGTTGGCCTCCATCTCCACCATGCATTCTAAGAGATAGGTTTCTTGTGGAAGAGATTTTGGCTTTGTTTGCCTTGCTTGCTTTGGAGCCTTAGTGCTCCATTATTGGTTGCTTATTGTGGCCTTCTCAATTAATTTTTCCATGGGGATAGATGACAAATGAATAGGCTTTGGTAGGCCTAATGCCCTTTGGTCTTGGTTCTACCTAAACATTTGATTAGCAAGATGCTTGTTAGGCCTCTTGGGTTGCCATCTCGATTGCCTATTGTTGTTGGCTATAGCATGAGGCTTTGTGCAAGTAGGGACCAATGCATTACCCACCACTAGATTTCAGGAAAGTAGGGAGTCTGCACATTGTGGCATCCTTATGACAAAGGATGATTGGGCTATTTTTGCCACAATATGTTGTGGGACCCTAACCACAAAGGATGTTATGGGTGTCTAAGGTGATGCTCTAATAACAAAAGGAGTTCTTGAACTAGTTGATGTTGAGGAGGACCTAGTGTTGCCAGAGGGCATATGAACAATGAATGGTTCTTGCACTAGTTCTAAATCATCATCAACATTGATAAAATTGATGATGCACCTTGTACTTCTTGCATTGAGAGGGTCCTTCTAAACCTCCATTGATTGGTTTTGAAGCCACACTAGGTTGGTTGCATCAAGGACCAACTCACCCTTGTCAATCATGCATTGTATATTATCTTATAAAGCCATGCAAAATTCTATATCATGACCCTACAATTGGTAATATTGGCAAAATTGGTCCAATCTAAAATTCTTATGAATAGGAGGCTCATTTAGCAACATGGCTAAGGGATTCTTTAGGAGTTCACAATATCGATCATGCCACTTGCAAGCATCCTCAAACATCTACTTATACTAGATGCATCTAGCATAAAGCAGTTGGTCCAAGAGCTTCAATCACTTAAAGTGAAATGGTGTGTACTTTGAGCAATCCTTGTGCTCAAAATTTAGCCTTGAGGTAGTTTGTGCCATGGCCATTGATGATGTAGACTGATTATTTGCTATAGTTCTAGAGCTAGCCACCTTGTTATTGTTGGCTGGAGCCTTGGGTAACTTCACTATTGGTTTGGTGTTGTTTTTCTTAGCCTCATTGGCCACCATTACAATACTTGTGATAGTCTACTTACCTTTGTCATTTTCTTTTTCTTTCTTTACATGTAAGTTTTTAGAGGCCATGTTGGCCAGATCCTTGCTGGCCTTCACCGCATCCTAAATGATCTTGGTTTGAGCAAACACTTGGCTCAAGGATTACAGGGCAAGGTAATATAGCTTTGACTTGATGAATTCATTTACTACACCTTTGAAAATGACCAACAGGTGTGTTTGTGTGATGGGCTTGTAGATTTCATTAAGCAATGCACTCCAATGTTGGATGAATTTTTGCATCAGTTCTAAATCATCCTACTTAACTTACATCAACTAATCCAAGGTCACCTTAGGTTTCAATTTTTACTTGAAGAACATGATAAATTAGGTGAGAAACTCCTTCAAAGAATAGATGAATGTCCTAGGGAGGGTGCATTACTAATCCAATGCCTGGCTAGTCAGCAACATGGCAAACACACTAATGATTACATGTGGGCATGCCTATAGTAGAAGGAATTCACACCAAAAGATCACTAGATGAGCATTAGGATCTCCTTCACCATTGTATTTAGTGAATTGGGGTAATGAGACCTCAATGGGTAGCACCATTGCTAGAACCACAAGACTTATTGGATCATCCTAGTAAAAGTCCATCACCTGGAAAATCTCAAAGGAGGTAGCCTTAAGCCACTTAACCTCTTCAATGAGGCTTTGGATTAGCTAGAATTCTTGATCCAAGCCTAGTGTAGTTGTGGTAAGCTATGTCGATTGTGCTACTCATTGTGTTATTTGAGTGGCCCACAAACTAGCTCCAAGTTGCACGACCACATGCAATGCTTGTTGCATAGGCAATTCAATAGACATAGCGCTTGGCCCGCACCACGTGTTTGTGGGTTTGGCCATTGTGAAGGGTGCTAACATGATAGGTGTTGGGAAAAATGATGCCTAAGTCATATGTGGCTGAGACATGATAGGTGGTAGGACAAACGATGCCTAAGCCATGTGCAACTAAGACATCATAGGTGGTAGGACAAATGACGCTTGAGCCGTATGCGATTGAGATATGTGCACGTTGTGCACGTAACGTTGCATAGGCACAATGGTTAATGGTATGAAAGACTGAACAAGTTGAATAGATTGAATAGTCTACGAAGGCTGCATAGGCTATGAAGGTATGATGAAAGGCAAGCTAGAATAAAAGCTAAAAGGACTTGCAACCTCCTAGTGCATCTGCTATGTTTGGTGGATCACCACTATAGGCATAGACCTAGGCAATCATACCTATCTAATGACTGTCTTGAAAAGGTAGAGGGGTAAGATAGTGGAAGCATGAAAGTAGAGGTTGGAGGTCGGAATGAGGTATGGAATGAGTTGTCATGCTTAAATCAAGCTTTAAACTAATCCTACTCATCCTACAAGGGCTCCTCATATGTGGTTCCTATTTCATGATCGAGGTTTCAAATAAGGTTGTTCAACATCCACTTGTAAGGCTTTTTGAGTGGAATAAAGTCCATAGCGAAAGGGAACCATTCCTTTCCATTTCATTGTATGAGCTCAAAACTACATTTGGCTTCCATTTCTTTGCAGTCTATGTACATACCCACCTGGAGCTTCATGAAAATGAAGTTATATTGCTCATCATTGAGCACCATGAACTCAGGAGGTAGGTTGTGCAACCTAAAAGATTGCCTTTGTTCTACCAAGACAAGACCTCCAACTTCAAGAAGGCTAATCTAGTTCTCTTGCTGAATAGGCCATGGAACAACTACACTTGAAGCAAAGGTTGAAGGTTGCCTGAGATCCATGATGCAAAAGGGGGAGATGCAAAATTTTCTATTGGCGAAAGGAAAAAGAGGTTAACTCTACTAGCTAGAAAAAATGGCTAAGTGCGAGAATGTAGAAAAAATGGTTAAGTATAAAATTACTGAAAAAACTACTAAGTGTAAAAATATAGAAAAATGACTAAGTGTAAATTTTTGAAAAAAATGGCTACCTCTAGGACTATGCTCAAAGTTGGCTATGATCACTATGTTCTATGCCAACTATGCTCTCCTAAGCACCCAAAATTTGTCAAAGTGTGAGGTATAATCTTTGGTGGTTGTCAAGTAGGATTCTAGTGGAACCAACAATAGGGATAAATTTACATAGGGGTGTAGAGAGCATGCAAGGTAACAACCAATGAAGGCCAAAGAAGGAAATGGAAAAGGCCCTCCTTCTAGTACCAAAAAATTGTTGTGACCGAAAATGTCAAAGGTTAAAATGATACATTGAGAGATCTACAGTTGTACAACCTTGACCTCATGTTCATGTGAGGGCCTATTGGAGATGAAGGTAGGATTCCTAGAATGATCTTGTTGATTAGACTAGAACTCACAAGGTGTTACGATGACCAAATTCAAGGGTTTGCATGGTATTTACAATGTCCACGGTGCCTACGAGGGTAAACTAGTCAAGGTTTTTAAAGTAAAACAAGGGTGCAAATGCATGAATATGTGAAAAAATAGCAAGAGAAGGTAAGTAAAATGTTAAAATGTAAGAGAAAAAATGTGCAAGATGTGAACAAGAGAGAAAGTGGCACCACCCCAAATGAGGGAAGCATAGTTAACTGCAAGAGAAGGTGAGGAGCTACATGGTGTATAGATAGGCACAATAGGCAGTGTAGTCACAATCTTAGGGTGTCTAGGCTATAAAAACTAATGCTTGCTATGAAGTCTAAGCCTACCAAGTTGGCTGCCATGGTGTCCTACAAGCTGCAGTGGTTTGTAGTGTGCTAGGTGGTCTGTAGTGGTGTTGTAGTGGTGTGCAACAATGTCTACCAAATGCCAAGTGTGCTTGAGTACCAAATGCCAAGAATGCTTATGCTCAAATTTTCCAACCTTTCTTTTGGTTTGTCAACCCCTAAAACATGGAATGTTGGGATATTTATAAGGCTAATGATAGCATGAACCATGGATCGAGTGCCACGTGGTAGAGGGATAGTTTGAACTATGTTAGCCCCAACTACACTCCCACTGAGGCAAATGGTGTTCCACAGGTGTGCTTCAATGGACCCTGTGAGACTACTAGACTATGACTATGCCACCAAGATTGCATGTGTGAGTGCCAAATAGACCACAATGTACTTGAAAATAATGCAAAAGTGTAGTTTTGGAGACTACGCTACAGGACTACATTGTCCACTCTCCCTAGTGGTGTTAAGCATAGGTATTGAAATACGACAAAGTTTTAGGTCTCAACATCTGGACTACAAATTTGGCCAAGTGTCAAAATGGTAGCACTTTTCCCAAATCTTTCTAAGTGTTGAGTGTAGTTACTCCAACTGCTAGATTTGCAAAATTTTTCTAATTGTTAAAATGATGGCACTTCCTACAAATTTGTCTAAGTGTCAAAACTTGGCAAATTTTTCTAAGTGTTGGTGTTGTGCTCCCCAGCATAGCTAGCATAGCGTGCATTAGGGCTTGTTTTGTCAAATTTCTAAGTGTCAACAATAGTTAAACTTTTTCTAAGTGTTCTGCTATGCTCTCACTCTACCTACTACACTTTAGAGCGTAGCCAGTGTAGCACACTTTTCAGTGGTCGATTTTACCTAAGTATCAAGCCAAAAGCTATCAAGATAGCTTAGCATGGAAGAGGCATTTGGTAGATTTTCTAACTCTTGAGGTTACCCCTCTTGCTATGCTCCAAAGTGTAGCCAATGTAGCAAGAACACGGACTACAATTTTTACTAGATTCTTCTAAGTGTCCATGCTATGTTGTGTCCCTAGGAATCATCCCATGTCCCACATGTAACATGGGATCAGCATAGTAGCCAGCATCTCATGTCTTACACATAATATGGAACAAGCATAACAGCTAGCATCTCGTGTCTTGCACATAACATGGAACTAGGGTAGTAGCCTGAGTTAGAAAATTTTTGAACTTTTTCTGGTCACCTCTAAACTTAGAAAATTTTCTTAATTTTTCTTGTGGTCCCACCTACCACATTACCACATGGCACTTAATCTACATTTTGGGCTAACCCTAGCCCTATAAATACCCTTTCATCCCAATGTTTTAGGGGCTTGGCTTCCATTTTTCACCAGTTTGGCAGTTGGAACATTCATTTGGCATTTGGCATTTTGGCATCTTGGCACTTAGCTCCATGGGTGAACAAGCCCCAAAGCACATCACACCAGTAGAAAGGTAGAGTTGCACATCATGGTCCACTATAGCCCTATTGTAGCCTTACAAAACATCACACAGTACACCGCAGCAACCAACCTGGCAAGCATAATTCATCATGGCGAGCACGAAACTTCACAGCCCAACACCATCAAGACTATGACTATTGTACATTGTATACCTTCTAATACCCTTTTGGAGTTAACTATGTCCCCATTTTGGGTGGTGTTCCATTTCCCTCTCTTATTTCAAGCATTTTTTGGCATTTTTCTTACATCTTTTCACATTTTTTTCATGCATCATCACTTTGTATTATGCTCAGGTAGTAGTCTCCATGGGTTGACACTCTACACTTAATACCATGAAGCACCACTTTGACACTTAGCATCATTTCACATTGTTTGCATTTGCATTTCAACTAACCATGCCACCCCCCAGTTGCAACCGACAAAGTCTCTATTCAATCGACAAGACTATTTAGGGTGCTCTACATCCATTTTTAACAAGGCCCTCACACAAAGGTGGGGTTAAGGCTATGCATCTGTTGACCCCTCAGTGATTCTAGCCACCTACGTTTTCAATCATTATAGGTACAATTGCAAATGGGGGCTACAAAAGAAATGAAAATTGCTAATTTTGCTTGCCAAAGGAATGTTGGAGCTAAGATGTAGGTGGGTGCTAAGTTCTAGAGGCTTTTGATGACAATTTTGCATGACTACACTCTAGAGTGTAGTCCAATAGTTAGAAAAATTTTGCCAAAATATGTGTTTTAGTGCAAACTACATTGACTACACTCTAGAGCATAGTCCTAATAGTGAGTGCATAGCCTTGAAACTTGGAAAAATCTAGCAAAAATTGATGTCCTCATGCAGACCATGCTAACCACGCTCTGGAGTGTAGTAGGGAGCCTAGCTTCGGAAGTTAGAAAATTTTCTGAATTATTTCTTCCATGCCAAGCAGGCTTGACAGCTTTTTCCTTAACACTTAGGCAAATCTACAAAACTAGCCATTCCTATGCTAACTACATTGACTACACTCTAGAGCATAGTCCTAATAGTGAGAGTGTAATTAGGACACTTAGAAAATTCTGTAGTTGTTATCAACACTTAGAAAAATCTTGCAAATCTAGGCCATTTGTGTCAACTATGTTAACTATGATCTAGAGCGTAGTCCCAATAGTGGGGAGCAAGGTCTCAACACTTAGAAATAATTTGCCAAGTTTTAACACAAAAAAATTTGCAGTCAAAACCCAGGAGCTCAAATTTGGTTGTGCTTAAAATGAGACTATGGTATAGGATTTGTTATTGGTTCTTGTAGAGTTGGTCTCATTCATCACCAACTCCCCATGATCTATCACCTTCTAGAGGTCATCCTTTAATGCTAGGAAAAAATTGGTATCATGACCAACCATTTGATGATAGTGATAATACCTATCCTATCTTAAGTACTTTGGTGGCTTTGGATCATCTTTGGTGGCTATTATTGAGTCTCTAGCTATGTCACAAAGATGATCATGCCTCTTTCAATCCTCTTCAAATAGTTTTTTTATGTTGTATATAGTTTTTTCTAAGAAACTATTCTAAGATTTCAGAGGTCTTTAAAGGAAACCTTGCATATTTGGTTGATTTCAGGTGTAGAAAGTGGATGGTTAGGATGAGTTGGAAGATGTGTTGCATGATGGTGATCCTTGCCTCTCCCCTTATTTTGAGTCTTTTGCTACTATAGCCATGGTTGCATGTCCATGCTTCGTTTTATCCTTGTATCCCTTCTTTCATGTTGGTTTTTATAGGAATGTAGGCTAGTTTTTTTCTAGCCTTAGTTGCCTCCTCAATGTTATTATTTGTGAGAAGGATTAGGTTAGTGACCAAGGCTCTAGGTAGTATAGCTTCAACTTGATAAAGTCATTTACTACTTTCTTTTAGATGGCCAAGAGGTGAGTTTCAACAATAGGCTCCAGGATCTCATTGAGTGTTGAGTTCCATGATTTAATGAACCTTTTGAATAATTCAAGTGGCCCCTACCTCACCTTCATTAGTTGATCCAATGTGGCATTTGGCTTCAAGTTGTATCTAAAGCAATTGAAATTTTGATTAATCAAGTCCTCAAGGAAAGAGATGAAACCTCTAGGCAAGTTTTAGTACCAATCTAAGGACTTTCCCTTAAGGAACATGGGAAAAATCTATACTATTAAGTGAGGCCAAGCCTACAAAAAGAGTCACTTAGATGGGAAGGTTACTAGATGTGCATTGGGATCCCTTTCATCATTGTACTTGGTGAAGTTTGGAATAGGCAAGCTTGTAGGAAAGGTTAGTTGAGGCATTGTAGGGCTTATATGATCATCCTAGTAGAAATCTAGAACCATGATCATCTAAGTTGTGTTAGCTATAAGTTTTTAAAGTTCTTCATTAAGGTCTTAGATCATTTAGAAAGCTTGATCCAAGCCTTCGAGCATCCCCATATGCTATGGTGCTTGTGTTCAAAATTGAGGAAGACATTGTGAGGCTAGTGGACTCACGATAGGCTATAGTATTAAAGGGAGAGGCTAGGTTATGGTGGTCATAGGTGGGCTAAACAAGGAGAAAGATGTTTGTGCCTGAACTTGAGGCACAAATAGGACAAAAAGAGTATGAGAGGCTTATGTTGCTTGGGGTTCCAATGAGGATCCTACTAGTATGACAAATGGAGATGATGAGTTAGACATCACCATGACTTGATGAATAGATTTAGGTTGTATGGTGAAGGGCATCGATGAGGACAAGGAGGTTGATTGAGACACAAGTTAGGTCTTATGCTTGGCAATGATGGGTGTGGACCCAAACATGGTAGAGTGAATAGAAGAAGAGTTGGACTAAGGGATCTATTCCATCGATGAGGTGAAAGACACAGAGTTGAGTGTAATTATAAAAGGAGCCAAAGATTGAAAAAGACTTCCAATAAAGGTTTCTGACTCCTATTCAACCTCAAACTCATCTTCCTCTTCTTGATGATCCTCTAGACTAATTTTCTCACTAAACACATCAACGTCTATGAGTTGTACGAGCATTTGTGCATAAAATTCTATGACGGGGATTTGTTCATAAGGGGATGTGATGTATTCTTTTCCATCCTGGCATTTGATTTTGAATTGACACTTAGCATTAGATTTGGAGCATGGTATCAATAGATCGATTTTTGTCTTAGCATAGAGGAAGTTGTATAAATTCTTGTTGATAACTATGAAATCCAAGTTATTGCCCCTTTGTGAAACACCATCAAATTTTCATGTTGTTACCTTTGTACCATAAAAGCCAAGGTAAAACTTCATTGTAAATGTGAGGATTCTAATCCATGAGGTGAAATCTCACATACTTTATACTTTTGAGACACAAAAATGCCTCATAAGTGGTCAAAACCTCATTTCCCAAGTGAAAAGAGTGATGTAATGTCTATATTTGGGCTTTGGGGGATTAAAAATGCCTTTTGGGATGCCAAAATTGGCATTTTTATGGGTTTTATGAGGGGTATGGCATTTTCTACGTTGAAGACACCTATTCCCAGCTAGGATGCATTGGGGTACAACTCATCTATCTCTAGTGTGGAAGATCCTTCCTTAGCCTAGAAGATCTACTTCTAACATAAAAAATTTCCCCAACTTGGAAGATCTATTTCTAGCATGGAAGATCTCCTCCTAGCATGAAAGATCTCTCCATATCTTCCCTCCCACCCCACACCACACACCCCCCTCCCCCCTCGCCAAACCTTGGAAGATCTACTCCTAGCATGTAAGATCTCCCCCAACCTATAAGATCTGCTCCTAATGTAGAAAATATTCCCCTAGTATGGATGCCATCCCCTTGTTACTATTTTTAGTAAATTGAATGGCCATGTGGGCATGACACTTACTATATCTAGTAATCCCCCTAGATTTTGGCACCTACCCCATTTGAAACATAATAGATATTTGTAGTCAATTTTCAGTAGCTTTGTAGCCTAATTTGTAGCCAATTTGTAACAAAAATTAAGGCCAAAACCCTATATAAACCAACCCCAAATACCATTTTCAAGTTCCACCCCCTTGGCACTCACACATTTTGGTATTTTTGCAAGCATTTTGCATTCAAGAGCTTTGAACACACATACAGCTTCCTGAATCCCCAACATGGAACCTCCATAGCCATTGTTACATCCCTCCTATAACACCAATGTTGTAGATCTAGTACAAGAGGCAACAAAGGTTCAAAAGCATTGGGAGTTGTGAAGCATATAAATTGTGGAGTAATGAATTCCATGCCTCCACTAAAGTGAAGCCCCTTGCTATCCCAAGCACATTTTTATACATATTTCTTAAACAATTCTTTATTTTTTAAAAATAAAGTTTATAGTTCTATTTTTGTGCAAGATTGATTTATTTGTTCCATTTCAATGCATTTATTTTCTCATATCTACATTGCATTTTTATTTTTCTACCCACATTTTACATTTTCCAATTCACTGGGTGATCTCCTAGACTGTCCAAGGCACCTTAGATTCCATTTTTTGAAGGCCCTACAGATTTGAGGTTAAGGCTATTACACTGGAAATTTTGGTTTTCTAGCTATTGAAATTTTTAATCGCTATAATTTACTAGTGCTAGAAGTTGGACCTTTACCTAATTTCTATGTCTAAATTAGTTTTCCCTATTGCCAACATTGCCTTTTGTTTCAAAAATCTACAATTCTAAAATTAAAACCTTCAAATCCCAACACTACCACTCATACCCCCTATAATAGAAGCCTAGCGTGGAAGTTGAAGGTGCTTGGGTTTTTATAATTTTTACAATAGTTGTTGTGAAATTCAAAGCCATCATTGGTTTGCAATTTCAAGTTTAACCCCCATTGCTATCAATATTTTCTCAATTTTTCCGNAGCTAGAAAGCCTAGCATGGGTGGGGTTTGATATCACCTTTCTTGTGATAAAAGATCAACAACTGATGACTCATATACATCATTAGGAGAAATAAAATTATGTGTCTTAATTACATCAATATTACTAGAATAAGGCAACACAATTCTTTTTTACTTGCTTGTAAATCTACATTTTGAGAAATCAACAAAAACTTCTACATCAATAGAAGAAGCAAAGATTAGTAAG
>MNCI01036516.1:136756-152567 GCA_015680685.1 Gnetum montanum | reverse complement strand
TAAAGAAATATTAACTAAGAAAATAATAAATAACAATAATAATTAATAATAACAATTAAATAATTAAACTAAGTGAATGCTGCAATGATGAAGTAATATCGATCTTTATTGTTGATCATGTGTGTGTCCAAGTATGTCACACTCGAATAAAGGTTTCGTACAATTACAAGCATCACATTGTGGCCATGCACTTGGGAAAATAATCTAACTCCTACGAAAACAAAATGCAAGATCTTCACTACAACTAACTCAAAGCTTCCTAAATAAGGCAAAAGGCCCTCTTATTTATAGGCCGAGATAGGCGACTGCGTAAACAAGGCCACGTCGACACAGGAAGGCTATGTCGACGGGCCCGCATCGATGCAGCTGGGTATACGGGGCCCTGTATATGTGACCTAGTTGACGCATTGACTATATAGCACTTCATCATAGCCCCACAACTGAGTAAAAACTCGTCCTCAAGTCAAAGAAGGTGAGGAACAAGCTCAACTAAATACATAGTGGATAGGTATGGGATTATTAACTGACCAGAAATTTATTCATGCCGTAGTGGAGAATTAAACAAAATTTGGACACAGACTCAAAAGGCAAAACTTGTGGAACTCATGGGATTCCTGGTAGTGGTGGCTCCTTCATGGGTGCCTTTCCTTTGTCCTGTGCATCAGGCTTCTAAGATTGATACCATTGAAGAAGCACCTAACGTTTCTCCTCTTCTATTTGAGGATTATGAGTCGTCCATGCTGATGTTCCAATGTTTGATGGAGTTGGTACTTTTCATGGACACGGAAGCTACGGGAACACTTGATTGGCCTTGACATGCCATGCTACAAATAGCCATTGTTCCTCTTCATAGGCTCGGGCCCTAACCTCTCCTCCCTTTACTTGGATAGATTATGCAGTAACAAGAGTTTCATGATGTATGCTGAATGATGGACTTCTACTCTGCATGTTTTGCATGAGGTCCTCGGCCTCTACCTCCCCCATGTCGTTCGGTTGCACCTTGAGAAGGTCCTCCTTCTTGTCTCCTTTTAGGGCCATCTATAATCACACAAAGATTAATTGTTAGTAAGGTTATTTGAAAAAAGTTTAATGATTTCATACCTTACTCATTGCCTTTAATAAATGTTGAATTCCTTACTTAGTGTGATTTTAGAGTTAGAGATTTTTCAAGGAAGTTTCCCTAAAAGTTTAATGGAGGACCTAGTTTTGAGGAACGTTGGATAAAATTATGACAAAGGAAAGAATAGATTTGGCAATGAAGTACTTGGAGGGTATAAGATGATGTGGTGGCTTGCAACAAGTATAAATTACAAAAGTCATGTAAGTGGGTACTCCCCAAAGTAGGTTCTAACCTATATGCCCTTGCGTAACCACACCTTAAAATGTCCGTAGGTACTAGAAGGGTTAAATGTAATCTATACCAATGCAACAAAACACACACATGTAGATACCACCGTGATGAGGTATGAATTCAATGCTATACAAAACACGAGTCACAAATACATGAACAGTGAGATGGAATGAATTGGAGAAGGGATTGCAAAGATTAGGATGTGAGGTAAATGACTCAGGGCACAATGAATCTTACGTGTAAAGCATGATTAAGGTGTCATTAACCCATCATTCCAAGATCAGGACCAAGTCCATCCTCTGATCAATGACATCGCATCATTTTATCCAATGATGGACAACCATAAGAGCACCATGATAACAAGGCACGATCACTTGGCGTTTTGTGCAAGGGAGGAGTGACTTGGAATTTCTTTGCAGCATACTTTTTTTTTGGCCGCTTTGGCACACTCTCTCTTCTCTCTTCTTCTCTTTCTTTTTTTGCCTTTAATACTCTTACTTCCATTTTTCGTTAGATCTACAAGGATCTTAGTACAACCAAGCTGCATGATAGCACCTACAGATGTCACCAAAGAGAATCCACGAGTTCCCTTGATGTCACACCCTAATCGTTCCCTCTTGGTCCATCATTCTTCACTCTGGGCATTATAAATTAGTTTTAAGTTTCAAGAAATGTCAAGAATATCATTGTACCCTCGAATAGAACCTCTTATTTATAGAATGGATGAGTGGGTGTAATGGGCTCACTGTCCAAATAATTGACCACTCAAGACTTGATAGCATAGAACAACACCTCAACCAATAAGTCACATGAGTGTTTTATTAGTAGATGAGATTGCTCATAAAAAGATAAAAAGACAAAAAGATAAAACAATAAATTAAAAGGTAAAAAACTAGAAAATAAAAAGTTGAAAATTTAAAGAAACCAAAAAACATTTATTAATTTTGTGTTGTTAGAATGAAGGATACCCCCCATAACTAAATGGTTTAGCATGGCTAGAATTAATAAATGGAAGATGGGGATCCTTGCATGTTGAAAATATTGGGGCCTGGTCATACTTACCCCATTGGGGTTCACACACTTGATTAGAGTTGACATAGTGGGGCAAGTTATAAGATGTGGTTAATTTATAAGGAGTTGACCCACTATGGTACTTGTGACCATAATATGGTATGCAAGGATCAACATGTCTCCCCATGTGGCAATATTCATTGGGCCCCATGGTGGTTGGATTGTTGATTAGTGGCCCAGATAGAGTAACATGAGGCGTTGGGTTCAAAGAGGAAGATGCACCATAGTGTTGGATTTGTGATGAGTTGGCAGATGTAGTGGTTTCTGAACCATGGTGTCCCTTTCAATGGTCACGTCTAAAGAAGGGATGCCTTTGATGTTGTGAAGGACCTCCACTGCTGTTGACAGTAGTAGCATAAGTAACGTTTGCGGGTTGGTGTTGTGGTGCAAAATATTTTGGCATAGCTAGCAGTGATGTAGAAGGGGGTGAAGTATGAGAATATTGAGGTTGAGGAGAAGTGTAAGGAACATGAGGTGGTGATCTTCTTGGAGAGGACATGGGTGGATAGTACTCAGGAGAATGATAACAATAAGGTGATGTAGAGGATGTTGATCCCATTGGAGAAATAGGGTGTTGAACATAATACGCATTTGGCATTGGGACATATAAAGGGTATGGTCCAATTGGCGGTGGGCTCCTCCACGACTGAGGTTTTTGCCACTGTGGTTGGACACAGTATGTTTGTACGAACTCTGGATGTAACATTCCTCCCCAATGCTCATGTAAATGTGAAAAGATTGGACATTGACCTTTGGGGTGATTGTACAAGAAAATATTACATTGATACATATGATTTGCAGTTGAGTTCTTATCCCTATTCTCTTCTACCCTTTGTTTAATGTTTTGTCCTACTTCCTGGGTTGTCAAAACTCTATCTCTAATGATATCGATGTATTCTCCACACTTTTTATACATCCATTCCAACATCTTATTGATCTTTGCCTCAGCTTCTTCCAATGTTTGTTATGTTGGCAAAGATGATGTTTCCACCTTGAGATTGGTTGATTTTTCCTTTTTATGATCATGGACCTTTGTTAGGTTGATATTTTGGTCCCATTGATATTTTTCAACACTCTCCCATCTAGCCATATCTCCTTCTTCTTTTGCTACCCGCTTAATAAGCTCTTGGACTTGATGGGTTCGTAGTTTGTATAGTTGAACTTTTGCATACATTCCTACGGTCTCTCTTGTTTCATTACGTAGCCCATCAATAATATGGTACGCTAGCCTTTCCTCGAAAAACCCATGGCCTGGATAGTTGTTTAACAATGCGTAATATCTTTCTAAGGCCATGTCCAAGGGTTCATGTTGTGCTTGTTTCCATCCTTGGATTTGTTTCCTCAAGGCTGACACTCTTGCATAGGTTTGATATTTTTCGTTAAAAACTTCTACCATTGTTGACCAGCATCATATTGAATTTGGTTTTAATGATCTATACCATACTTTTGCTTGGTCAACGAGTGTCATAGGGAAGAGCTTAAATTTTTGCCAACTGTTATCAATGTTGTTCCATGTGTAGGCATCGTAGAAGGCTTGTAAATGTTGATGCAGATCTAAGTCATTGCCTCCTGAAAATTTAGGAAAGTTGTTTAAATCAAGCCTGGGTAGACGACTCTCTTTACGATGCCTACGTCAGATTCGAACAGCCTCTTGTATTTTTGTTAAGCTTGTAGTGGCCAATAGGGGTTCATCATCATCGGGTAAGTTATGCTTTCGTGTGTTAGGATGACGTTGCTTTCGTTCATGTTTATAAGAAACCCCCACTTCAGGTTGTGTACTCCAATCTTCATTGTCATATAGTTCGTTGGTTCTCCAATGAACTTCCTCACTAAGTGTGGCATTATCGTGATCTTGTAAGAGAGGCATGATTGTGAAATTGTGTGTAAATTTACGTGTGACTTTTTATAGTTATTTATTTCTAAAAGATATTTCATTAATTCCCTTACGGTGACCTTGTATGATATAACTAATCTAGATAACTAGCACCATCCCCGGCAACGGCGCTAATGATCAACTGTGAGGTACCCCTACACTCAACCATACGAATACGAGCGTTCATGCACGATCTAGTCGAACTCTGTGAACACGCTAGTTGTGGTATCTAGATAGTTACACGTTGATCGTAGTTCGCTGTCTTCCCACCTGAACTAGTATTTGCTTTGTCACGTATGGTTTAGTCCAGAGTGAGGCGTATGATGTGATCCTAAATTAGTGCTACTCCTAGAGACAATGGAAAATAATATTGATTAAACTAACGAGTAATAGGAAATGAAGTCTAAGCTAACCTAAGTGCAATGAGCATCTGTTCCTTAATCATCCGTAAACATCTTGGACCTCGTGCATGACTACTGCTGGGATTACCAAGCGTAGATCCTAGGTACGCTACTGAGTTACCAAGTAGTCACACTTAAATGCTCGTGATTAAGTCGTACTCATTCTGCAGTTAACAACAAGAATAGTAGATGATGGTCAAGAAATATTAACTAAGAAAATAATAAATAACAATAAGAATTAATAATAACAATTAAATAATTAAACTAAGTGAATGCTGCAATGATGAAGTAATCTCGATCTTTATTGCCGATCATGTGCGTGTCCAAGTATGTCACACTCGAATAAAGGTGTCGTACAATTACAAGCATCACACTACGAGCATGCACTTGGGAAAATAATCTAACTCTTACCAAAACAAAATGCAAGAGCTTTGCTACAACTAACTCGAAGTTGCCTAAATGAGGCGGAAGGCCCTCTTATTTATAGGTCGGGATAGGCAGCTACATAAACGGGGCCACATCGACATAGGAAGGCTACGTCGACAGGCCCGCGTCAACGCAGCCACGTATACGGGCCCCGTATACACGGCCTAGTCGACACATTGACTATATAACGCTTCATCAACCTACTTAGAGAATATGAATTATGGTTATATATTTGATTTAAATAGCTATGCTAAGATATTATTATATTTTTTAAAATTATACTAAAATATTATATGCTCTATATGGTTTATTGGTTAGTTTTTTATTCTAACCCTTTTTAACTATATATGCATAAAAATAATAACGTAACATTGTAATATCTAAAATATGAAACTTGCATTATCCAAGATAATAACAAAAGCATAGTTTAATATGTAAATTTATTGTTTCATATTTAATAGACTATAAATTTGAACTATGATGTATGCATAATTGCAATTTTTATATTTACTGTACCAAAGTATTATGTTTATTGTATACTTTTATATCTTATTTAATTATAATCAAAATCTTTTCAACAATCCCCAAATCCTAATTTGTATATATAAAGTAAAAGTATTTTCAAAATGGATTACAATTAATGAACGACTCAAATTTCAATCTTCTTTTAATACCTATATGCACAAAACTACTAACTGATAATTTAAAATACAATATTAAATGTCAAATTAGGTGTAACTTTACTTTAACCAAGTGAAAAGAGTTATTTTAAAATGGTCCTTTTTATAAAGGAAATATTCCGTTAAAATCCGGGCATGCATGAGAGAATAGTACAGTGGTAATGCTGCCCTGTTGTTGAGGCCTCGCCGCAAGGATGGAATGTATGTTCCAGGAATTGCAAGGACCGCGGCTCGAAGCTGTCTTCTTTTCTAAAAAAATTTATTATCAGTAAATCTTCCATTTTGTTTAACGGAAAAACTAAATTTAATGAAACTCATGTTCGAAAAGGTGTAAAGTCAACTAACTGTAACAAGCAGGTACAAGAATTTGTAAATTTAATGATCCATGCTGTTTTCTTTTAATATATGACCTGATGTCTGTTCGAGCGGAAAATACCAAATCTAAATAAGAATAGAGAGCTTCCTTCCCTTAGATGTGTCAATACATTCACAAAGCCCCAAATTTTGTTTCAGAAAGTTATACACTAATAGCCGTAGGCCGAATGATAAAACTTAAAATCTCTCCAAGCATTTAGAAAAATAGGAAAGGAAACAATACGTTATATGCAATGCAAAGCAACAAGATGTGACATACTGAGGAAAATATGCTGCAAAGAATACGTTGAATACCTTTGAAATTTTTTAGCTTAATCAAAGTTAAAAAATTTAACATTTGAAAATTGTGCATTTTCATTTTTTTATAGAACAATAAATGTGTATTTTATTAAGAATAACACGTGCAGGTCTAAGCCTTTCTGAAATCATGAGCAATGGTAGTGCGGTCTATGAATATCAGGGAATATGCAAATTTCAAATTCGTCAATGTTAAAAAAATATATATATATCTCTTATTCTGTACATGATACCCGATATTGTTTCATTTTATACAACCGCAAAACTCATAATCTCGATGTTGAAAGCTTTTGCGGATTTGTTAACGGTAAGAGTTAGAGGTTGGATTCCTTATGAAGTAAGGACAAAAAAATTTTTGGTGAAAGGAATTCTAAAATCGGTATCTCAGAGGGTCCGATAAGTAAAGGAGGAGGTTACCAAGCCCAAGCCTACAACATGACTTGATTTGAAAATCGCTACGGAACGGAAAGAAACGAGACATAAAAGATTTTAGATAGATAGGTAGGTAGGTAGAAGAAGAAGAAATAGAGAGCGGGCTGAGCAAGGGGAAGAAAAGGAGAAGGGGATACCAACGTTTTTGCCTTAAAATACTTGACGATTCTTATCCGCCTAAAGCTAACACGTTGCTTTCAAGTTTCAAGCCTGGAATTGAATTCATTGGGCAACTGATAGGCCCGCAAGCACGGCAACAAATCTAAGCGCTCAGCGCTGCCTGTGAGTTAACCGCGGATTGCTCATTTCGAATCTTCCGAGTTACAGAATCGAAACGACAATCTGCTAAACTAATATGCCGTGGCACTTAAACTAATGATAAAGGATATCCCTCTTTTCAAAAAGCAACGGCGACCCAAAAACACAGAGAAGAAAAAGAAGAACGAAGAAAGGGGAGATGAATGAAGGGATGGATGGATGGATGGAAGCGTCTCCAGAAACACATTAAAACGAGAAGATCTTAATAAGAGTAGTGATTTGCTCGTTTAGAAAAGAAAACGCGCATGGTTGCATTGCCTTAGCCGTGCTTCTTAAATTTATCTGCATCGTCCCCGTCGTCGCTGCTGTTAAATTTTTTCTTTCTTTCTTGTTTGTTCTCCGGCTGCAACCGTTTTGCATTTTCCCTTCTTCTTCCTCTTCTCCTCCTCTTCGCTTCTTTCTTGAAGATTCCAGAAGAATCTGCGTTGCTTTCCTTATGGGGTTTCGCTGTTATAGCGGTGCTGGCCAGGGTGGTGGTGGTGCCCCTACCCCTGCTTGCTTCTTCTTTTAATGGTGTGTGTGTTTAGATTTTGCCGAAGATGCTCCTGTTTTGAGATTCGTTTGCCGGTCTTGCTTCCATTCCATTTTCCTGGATTCCTTTCTTAACACAGTTGAATCAATCGTTGTTTTTTCTCGTTCCTGCACTTCCTCTTCTCGTTTTGGTTCTTCTTTCTCTCTTTTCAAAAGGTTATTCTCCCAGGGCAGATCCCCGATTCCAAAGTAGCATTCTTGGATTGTCCTGCAGCAAACAAATGATGAAGGGGTGGATCCACCGAGCCCCTGATATGATAATGCGGGAGTTGGGAGGATCGAGTTGCAGTTGCCGCTTCTGCTTCTGTTGCTCATTATTTGAGAAATTGAGTGCCCTGTGTCAAATTGGTTCGGGATCAGCATTTGCGTTGTCTGTTGTAAACACGGGACGGAGAACTATTCAGAGGTAAGAAATGTTTCTACTGGTTTCTGTCTTGCTCTTCTACGTGGATTTAGGCTACTGAGCAGCGATGTGAAAAGGAAGGCAATATGGATAAAAATAGAGCACAAAATGCAAGAAATCATCTTGCACTGTTCTGTTCTCTCCTGAGACGAACAGGATGCAAGAAACCTAATACATATTAGAGAAATCACAAAAGCTAAAGCTAACATAAAACAGTGAATAATATCAAAAATGCTAATGCTACCAGCAAGCATGAAAACCATCTCCATTTTGGTTTGGGAAGGAATAAATAAATAGGCCTTCTTATTAGAGAAATCTAAGCAAGGAAAGGTAAGCGTTAAAGATTGTACTCTGCTATAGAATTCTGATCTCGGCATGAATGGCGCTGCTAAACAGTTTCCGCTGCCTGTGTTTCCATTAAACTGCCACTTGTTTGCAGAGAAAGTGGCATAAATTCTCGGAAGGTGCAGAGATGGAAATTCCTATGCCAGTAACTGCGATTTTAGCGCTGCAAGCCGGCCATCGAGGGCTAAACTGCATCGCATGATAACTGCTATGACGGGGTTGTTGCTGATAAATTCTTCAAATGCTTTTGTTTACTATTAAAAAATAAATTTCTTGAAGGAAAACCAATTGTAACGCGACATAGACTTTCATTTAACAATGTAGTCTCGATGTTTGCATTGCTGGTGGCAAAGAAACCAGAAGCGTAATTATTTACATTCAAGTAAGAGTGTACAAGGAATAAGTTGGGGTAAAGAAATTTGAGTTTAACCAACGGTATGGTAAAATACAAAAAGTTCTCCCACAAAGTATTAGTTCGGATCTATAATCGGATACATGAAGGCAAAATTTTCACTTTCAAAGACCATTCAAATTTTACAGCCCCTTTATTGGTTGGGTATACTTTAAAGTTAAAACCTGTTACTTTAATTAAAAGTTGAATTAACCTATATTACTATGTTTTGAAAGTTTGACACATGCCCCTTTTTTTCATGGCCATGATCACTAATGCAAAACCAAAATTTTCAACTGCTAAGCAAATTCAAATAAATTTTTCCTAATCTTTAAGTTTAGTGTTTAATAATAAAATAAAATGAAATAAAGCTTTATTATATCGAAAGACTCATAGAATCTATTGGATAGATATTACATTTTCATGAAAAATAAAGATAGAGTCTACAAATTGACCAAGCACTAATGAGGGCATCAAAAATAAATCTAATAGGCTTTTTGGTGCTACATTATAATGCTATCTTAAATGAGTAGATATAGCATAAGAAAGAAACACATGCAACTCCTCTTCAAGGGCTCTTCATATACACAACATACAAATGCTCTCTTCTCAATGCAGTTGCTTTCATCTTCCACTTTTAATTCTAAGATGATGAGAACTTAAATGAAGCTTGTTGATAATATTCTTATACCTAATAAGTAATAGCAACTAAGAGATAGTGAGCTTTTACACCTAGATCATCAATGAAAGTTATAATAGTTATTTCTTGTACCCTAGATCATCATTTTGGTTTATCTATATTCATTTAAAGACTAGATTAATGACAATAATTTTCTAAAATTTGCAACATATTTTGCATAGCTTCTATAGTAGTGAAAACCAAGACAACATCACTTGCCTATAAAAAAGATTCATTACTTAGGAACCAATTTTGATAGCATGATTATCTTGCTTGTTATGCAACCATTCCTATATTTCATTTGAAAAAGTGAACCTTGCTCAACTCCAATTTTGCTCTACAATAGAAATTTTTTCTCAAAATTACTGTGTAATTTCAATAGTCACTTTATCATACAATCTTTGAGTTGTAAGCACAACCATAGTTTTGTATGGATCACTAAATCATATGCTTTTACAAAATCAATAACACAAATAATAACCTTTTTCTTAAAAATTATTTCAAACTCCATGTAGTGTCTAAGAGTAACTAAGTGATAAATAGTATAGTGATTTTGTCTGAAACCTGCTTGACATCTTGCACTAACTTGGTTACCTTTGGCCCAAGAACTAATTCTCTTTTCTAGTAGAGTGCCTAGTAGCTTAGCAAAAATATTATTCATTACCATCATTTGATAATTATTCAAATTATTTTTATTACCCCTTTTATATAACAATGTAGCTTTACCAATTTTTCAACACACATGTTTTTTCTAATCCATAAAAGAGTTTCTCTCAATTATTTATACATAGGTTTCTATCTAAAATCAAAAGAATTTAATTATTTGTACTATGCAAGGCCGTTCTTGAGTTTAGTCATGCCTACATATGGTTGTAAGTATTGAATATGTCTTTCATAGGTAACAATGAAAATTCATTAAAAAAAATTCAATTAAAATGATCTTTATTAAAAATATTTTGCTTTTAAATTATTCTAATTGATAACCTTATGACTCTCCAATTATTTGATTATCTTTTTTTCTTTTCTTTTTTCTTTTTTGGAAAAACTGATCATTTAAATTATTCAATGTTGAACCCCTAATTAATTGTTACAATGCCATAATTGTTAAAGGGGGAAGAAAATCTTCAAGCAAATAGGGAGAGGCCCAAAGACAAAATCCACCAAAAACACAGTAAGCAAACCAACATCGCAAGGGTAAATTTAAGTGGGATCAAATTCGTGGAAGTTAGTTTAAGCAATGTGCTTTCCCTGGTTTAGAATACATATAGTTATAGGCATTAAGCTTGGCAAAATTTGCACTGTGCCTCATCCATGAAAAACTTCTCATTCTACCAAGAGATAACCCCTTTGAAAATCCAACTCATAGGGTAGGGCTGAAAAGTCAAAAAATAGGCTAACCAACCTTTCTCAACTAATAGCTATAAGTTCGGTGAAGTGAAAAATTCTCTGTGGATGGTAGGCTCATGCTATAGGGAGTCATGCATATTGAACATTTCAATGATGCATTTCTAGGAATTCTTCCACATTTGAATGTTGGCAAAAGTATTCATGACACATTTATAGGGAATCTAGGGAATATGTAAGATAGTTCTCCCATGCCACCTCCACTTATAATGAAAGAGCATTGTACTTAAGCTAGATCTCCCATGTCGCCTCCACCTATAATGAATTCTAGTGTAGGGACACCTCTTCTGATCACATTGTTCTACCCTACATACTATGTGTCTTTTTGTGTTGATTTTGTTAGGGATGATTCTTGTATGTTTCAGCATGTTTTGGGGTATTTTTGGCTCATTTTGATGAGTTTACAGGTTCCAGGGTCTATGGGGACTTGTTGGGATGCATCCAAAGACTCCTAACATCTTAAGGAGCACTTTTATTTTTGGCACCTTTAAGATAGAAATCTTTGCAACAAGAAAAGAGCCTTTCCTAAAGTAGAAATGTCTCCCAAAAATAGTAGATGTCTCTCTTGAAAGCAAGGTTTTTATAGTAGGCATCCCAGTAAAGCCAAAGATGACCAAGACACATGGGGAAACTTCAAAAAATGCTTGTTCCAATTGGGAAAATAGCTCAAGCAAGATGGAAACAGCTAAAGAAAGATGGAAATAATTGGGGAGAAGGTTTTAAGACTTGGGAAACACCCAGAGAACCTCAAGTTAAGTTGAGGAAAGGTTTAAATGGTTTTGACCTTTTGATTGCTTATAAATATTGATGTAATTCATTATTGTTGATGCTAAAGTGTCAAGGGTTGAAGTGTAAATGCTAAAGGCCAAACATCCTAATAGAGGATAAAAGAGAGAGCTCTTGAGGGAAGAGAGCTTGTGTAAGGAAGTTGAGTGAGAGGCAAGGGAGAGCACTTGAGAGAGATTAGGAGAATCTCTTATAAGTGTCTTGTCTTGACCTTGGGCTCCATTGTGAGTAATTAAGGATTAAGAGAGGACATGTGTGGCCTCTACGATCCTTGGGAGGGTTGTGAGTTAATCTTGGCTCCTCATCTTTGATGTATTTTCCATGTATTTGAGAAATTTCTTAATATAAGTATTATTTTTTCTATTTCATTATGTTTTTCTTACTTTCTAAGATGAATCTACTTGGAAGTTGTGGATTGGGTCCTATTAGGATCTTTCAAGGTGCATAACCTTGCACTAGATTAGTATCAGAGCCAAAGGTTTGGAGGCTTCCACACTTCTATGTTGAAGCTTGGTGTTTTCTTTGAATGAAAGGAACATTATTGTGGATATTTTTGTATTTTCTTTTGGATATCATTCTTTTTGCTGTAGGTATTGCTCCAAAGAAGAAGACATATCAAGAGCTTAGACAAGACCTTTAAGGGGTTAAGGACTCCTTTGAAGCTTTTGTAGCTAAAATGTATACCATTCTTCCCAAAGTAAAGGTCCACAAGCACCAAGATTTTGCAAAAAATTTAGAAAGAGATATGAAGAAATTCAAGACTAACATGAGAAATATTTTGAGAAGAATTAATAGAATATCTTCTAGCCATCTTGAAGGAAAGGAAGATAAAGGGTCTAATGAAGTAGGGATCAATGAGAAAAGGAGTTCTCATGTATCTCTTATTGAGCAAGGGAGTGCTCAATACTTAAGGATTTTAAAGGAGGGAACCAAGAGCTTCATAAAAAGGACCAAGATATATTCAAAGTCCAAGATGGTGTATGTTGTTGATCAAGGAGAGTTCCTACCTCATGAATCATGGGAGCTAAAGGATCAAAGCCAAGAGAGTGGCATAGATCAAGGAACTTCTTTAAGGAGGATCAAGGATAGTACTAGAAGGTATGATACTCATTATTTTTCTAGACCTTGTGGCAATAGAAAGAAGATTCTAAGTCAAGTTGAGACTATCTCATGGGAGAAAGGTGAGTCTTCTAGCCAAGGTATGTAAAAGAATGGTTGATTTAATGATGTTTTTTTATTAAACTAATGTTAAGGACATGGAGGAGAGTTTACCTTTCGAGTTGGTACCTCCAAAGTGGTATGAAGAGCTTGTTGATGATTGCTTTGAAGAGGAGAAGCCATTGGAATTAGTAACTCCTATTTGGGATCGTGAACCTTAAATCTTTGATGAGATTGCATGTTGAAGATCAAGTTGAACCAAAGATGAATGGGAGAAGCCATGAATAGGTAAGTAAGGATGAGCATTACCTTGTTGATGGTAGTAATGTCTCTCATGTTGAAGCTAGTGTGATGGATGCTAGTTTTTCTCTTCAGCTTGGTAGTGGTTTATTTAATGGTAATGATGAGCATCATGATCATTGTGATGATTGTGATGGGACTAAGAGTCATGTTGTGACTTTTGATGCCATTGTTAGTGATAGGAATACTAATAATGATAAAATGTTAATGATGGCTATTGGAATAGTCATTATGAGAAGGTCATTATTGATGTAAGTGAAGATATTGATAATGATATGATTTTCTAGAATTTGGAGATGCTTCTTATTGTTTATAGTAATGATAAATTTCCAAAGTGTGATGATGGATTTGATTATCTTGACTGTAAAATGGAAGTATAGCATGAAGGTAATCTACATGGTGATGATGAAAGGAAGGTAAGTTGTAATCTTCCAAACACTAAGAAGAAGAAGGTGAAGAAGAAGGAAAAGAAGCAAAGAAAGGATGTTGGACTAAGAAATCCTAATCCTTTTTATTTTCCTTATTCTTTATTTATTGTAGTTTTGTGTCATCATGGGGATGCAAGGGAAGCATTCCAAGGAGATCATTAGATTAAGGAAGCATGGTGGGGCATGAGGACAAGCCCCCATGAGCAAGGGAGCTCAAAATTAAAACCTTCAATTATATTTATTCTAATGTTTCTAATGCATGGAGTGATGATTATTGTTATGGCCTTGAGTCATGGGGGCATGGAGCCTTCCAACTTGTGAAAGATCATGAAGCATGACATTTTAAGGATGGGAGATCTAGTGTAGGGACACCTCTTCCAATCCCATTCTTCTACCCTACATGCTATGTGTCTTTTTGTGTTGATTTTGATAAGGATGATTCTTGGATGTTTTGGCATCTTTTGGGCTCATTTTGATGATTTTAGGAGGTTCTAGGATCTATGGCAACTTGTTGAGAGGCATTCAGAGGCTCCTAGCATCAAAAGGAGTACTTTTATTTTAGGCACCTTCAGGATAGGTGAATTTTCAACAAAAAAGACATCTTTCTAGAGATGTCTTTCCTAAAGTGAATACGTCTCCCAAAAATAGTAGATGTCTCTCTCAAAAGTAGGGCTTTCATAGTAGACATCCCAACAAACCTAGAGATGAACCAAATGCACGGAGGAACTTCTGAAAATACCCATTCCAATTCGAGAAACAACCAAAGCAAGATGGAAATAGTTGACGCAAGATAGAAATAGCTAGGGAAAAGGTGTGAAGACTTGGAAAATAGTTGGAGAACCTCATGTTGAGTTGAGGAAATATTTCTAGGGTTTTTACCTTACAGTTGCTTATAAATATTGATGTAATTCATTCTTGTTGATGCTAAAGTGCCAAGGGACAAAGTGCAAACACTGAAGGCCAAACATCCTAATAGAGGAAAAGAGAGAGAGCTCTTGAGGGAAGAGACTTGTGTAAGGAATTTGAATGAGAGGCAAGGGAGAGCACTTAAGAGAGATTAGGAGAATCTCTTATAAGTGTCTTGTCTTAAGCTTGGGCTCCATTGTGAGCAATTGAGGATCAAGAGAGGACAAGTGTGGCCTTTAAGATCCTTGGGAGGGTTGTGAGTTGAGCTTGGTTCCTCATCTTTGATATATTTTCTATGTATTTGATAAATTTCTTAATATAAGTATTATTTTCTCTATTTTATTATGTTGTTCTTACTTTCTAAGCTAAATCTACTTGGAAGTTGTTGATTGGGTCCTATTGGGATTTTCCAAAGTGCATAACCCCCACACCAAATTCTAATGTAGGTGTTTAGGAATGACATGATAGGCCTTTTAGTAATCATAGATTACCAATGATTCCACAAAATCACCATCCACGTGCACACAAAAAAACATGTTGCCTTTATAAAGTAACATTCCATGAAAAGATGTCTTCTTGTCTTGATTTCCTTGTAGCATAAGATGCAACATGATGCAAGAGAAAATCCATATCATTGAAGCTTTGCCTTTGTGACAACAACATGATGAGATAACAACAAGATTAAAAATTCATCTTTAGCTAGTAATGTAACATTCAAATTAGATCCCAACCCTAAACATTAGTGAAGGACTATTGAAAGAGGTAAGATATCCACTATTTTTTATCTATGGAATCGAATTACAAGTTGATGAGTGGCGAGGTACCCCTACACTCAACCATACGAATACGAGCGTGCATGCGTGATCTGGTTGAACTCCGCAGACTAAATGCCTTAACACCACAAGAAACACTTGGGGTTAATCGTTCGTTGTCTTCCCAGGCTTGCTTGTAAGTGTCACGGTGTATGGTTAAGCAAGTCTGAGGTATGTGATTTTTTTGGTATTTTTCGGGTTTATCTTCTATGCTATCAGAGGAAAGGGTTGAGAAACTAAGCTAACTCTAACTAATGTCCTAAGTCTAAATTAACTAGCGTCAGCATCCGTTCCCACTTACCGGACACACCTTGAACTATGCAACTATGGCTTACCAAACGCTAATCATTATTGGGATCACCACACGTAACACAAGTACTCGAAGTAGTCGTACTGAGGCACCTATTTAGCTTAAGTGTGATAAGCAGCCGATTCCTTAGCTAG
>MNCI01036516.1:113490-130572 GCA_015680685.1 Gnetum montanum | reverse complement strand
GCCAGAGCTTCGCTACTTCTAGCCAGGATTGGGAAATGAAGGGAGTGCCGCCTCTTATTTATAGATATGGAGGCGGACCACGATATCGCGTACGCGATATCGCGGCGGCCGTGATATCGCGTACGCAATATCGCGGCACATGCAGGTCGCGTCTCATCACAAGTTTTCCTCATGAATTCAGTTGAGAGGGTCATATCTTTGAAGGATCTCTAGGATTTGGCTAAACTTGGCATACCTATTACTATCATTTAGAGATAGGGGAATCCTTCACTACCCTTAACAATGCCAATCCATAACAAAATTCCCCTAAATCATGAAACATAAGAGGGACCATGTCTAGAAAAACTTTCTTGATTGTTTTATGATAGGCTTATCTAGGTAGTAATCCTATGCTTCCTCAAATTTCCATCACCCCGATAACTAAAGGAAGGTTCAACCTTTTCTAATAGCCTTCTAGATCCTTTAAGCCTAAGTCGAACTAGTCCACATGTTAGGGTAACATATGCCTATATAGTTAATCCAAGATTTGTCCACTTGGATCTACACCTCCCATGTAAGTTTGGTTATAGAGATTAAAGTTTGCTTCCAAAAATATCTAAATTTGAAATCATACAGGTGAAGAAAATAGCCACCTTTATTTTAGGGATGTCTAATTAGGTAAATAATCTTACAATAGATGCTTCTAATAAATAATAGAAGAAAATTAATTATTAATAAATAGGATGGTCATGGCCCTAACAACATTTACATAATTTTTAATATTTGTGCTTGAACTTAAAATAGCAAAATTTGATGTAGCAATAGAAAACTTTAGTGAAATACCATTTTGTGGGAGAAGAAGGTACAAAAGTAAATGTCAGCACATAATGACCATAACAATTCACCTAACGTCATATCTCTTTGTAATCTTCTAAAGACTACATGTCAATAAAAGATGTTATCAATGGGTAGACAATGGTCTTCTTACATATCTTACACATTAATTTTCTAGATTAATCAATACTCTTTGTAGTAAAAGTAAAATTATTTACAAAATATTTTGTCTTCTTTGGTTTCTTTATTTATATTTGACCATTCTTATCATGGACATTATCTTGATTTTTCATCTATTTAGCTTCAAATTATTTTATACAATCCATAGCTTTAACTTGCTGATGAGCGGCGAGGTACCCCTACACTCAACCATATGAATACGAGCATATATATGTGATCTATTTGAACTTTGTGGATGGACTAGTTGTGGCACCTAGACAATTATATGTTGATCGCAGTTCACTATTTTTCCACCTAGACTAGTAGTAGCTTTGTCACGTATGATTTAGTCCAAAGTGAGGCATATGGTGTTGTCCTAATTCTACATTACTCCTAATAATAGAAAAGATAAATTGATTAAACTAATAATGGAAGAAAAACCTAAATTAGCCTATGGAAATGATATCCATCCTTAACTATCCGTACATGTCTTAGACTTTGTGGGATTACTACTAGGCATGCCAAGTATTCACACTTAAATGCTTGTGATTAAAGCATACACATTCCACTTAATGACAGGAAAAGTAAATAACAATAAATCAACTATTAACTAAAGAAGGCATTAAATAATTAAAACAATGAAATTAATCTAAGTGAATGCTATAATGATGAAAGTAATCTCAATCTTTATTGCTATTCATATGCATGTCCAACTACGTCACACTCAAACAAAGGTGTCATACAATTACAAATATCACACTATGGGCATACATTGAGAATAACTAGCTTGAAAGAAAGAAACTAAAAACTAAACTGCTAAAAGAAAAGAACTTCTAACTCTCCAAAAACTTCTCCCTCACTATGTGCATGAGTGTTGTATTTATAGGCTAACACAAGAATCATAATATCGCGTATATGATATTGTATCCAGGCCATGATATCACATACCTAATATCTCATACTTGAAATCACATACCTGATATCAAGGCCTAGCAAATTACGATTCATCATACCCCCATGACTAAAAAAACTCATCCTTGAGTTAATATAATGAGAAGTGAGCCTCTTACAAAACGTTATGAAGGTATGGGATTATTGACTACTACTGACTAACCATGCTGCAGTATGGGAGATACAAAACTTGGACACAAAACACAAAATACAAAATGCAAAATGTTAGAACTCATGTGGTTCCTGGAGGTGGTGGCTCCTCCATTGGTGCTTTCCTTTTTTTTAGCCCTGTAGGCTTCTAAGATTGTTGACGGGTGAGAAGTACCTACAATTTCTCTTCTTTTGTCCAAGGATCATGCACAGTCCATGTTGATTTCCCAATGTTTGATGGAGTTGGCACATCCCACAAACACAGTAGCTATGGAAACATCTAGTTTGCTTTGACATACCACATAGCAAATTACCATCATTCCTCTTCATAGGCTCTGGCTTTATCTCGTAATTCCTAGTAATCGATTAGCCATCAAGCCAAGTTTGCTTCTAAATATTTTTGATCATGGTAGCTTTCTTTGACCACTTCTAATTCAGAGTTTGCAACTTCTAATTTTTGTAATGTTTTCTTATGTTCGGAAAACTTTATCTCATACTTAACATAAGTGGTAGCTACCTATTTCTCAAGCTTAGTTCTTGGATGCCCTATTGATAACATGGCCAAGTTAGCATATCATAGATTTGTCAACTCCATGTACTTTGTTAAGTCCTGAATTTGTAGGTCCTAGCTTTTTAGTTCTACTTGGTGAATGAAGGAAAATGTATCTAGTATGGATTGTCAATCAGTGTGTTGAGCACTAAAAGAGTTACTGTGAGCCTTAGCCATATGGATGTCTTTTTCGATGATTTCCTCATACATCCCCACTTGATCACAAAAGTGCTCATTTAACTTCTCATGCTTCTTGGCCTCATTTTGCCACACACTTATCTCTATTGCCATCTTTTTATGGATGGTGCAAACCTCCTCCATGGAGAGGGTTCTATTCTCCCTCGTCAAGTAATTCATATCTTGGTTGATCCAAACTAATTGCTCTTGCATCTATTGGAAACTTTCTTTGAAAGCATTCTTCTATTTCTTAACTATCATCAATCGAATATTTTTAGTAGCAAGTTGTTTATTCTCCTCTTGTAAGGCCTTGAGAGCTTTAACATGTGCATACATTTGAGCTTCTATCTTTGAAGCATCTCAATTAGCCTATTCTTTCTCCCTTGCCACCTTTTTATTTTCTTCCAACAATTTATTCAGTTGCTCGGTTCTGAAAACATCCAATTGGTTAGCTATGATAAATTGGGAAGGATCCCTTCATTCAGCTTGTAGGATGATGAGCTTTTCTTGTAGTCTTTGCAACTCTGCTTCTACATGTTTGGCCCTAACTTCAACCATGACCAATTTTTCTTTGGTTTAAATGAGGTTTGATTGTACTACTATGACATCCTGGGGGATGTCAAATAAGAAAATCATGACTTGTCCTGTTTGCAACAAGTGATCGAAAACATCCTCATATTTCGTAGGAGTCACTAAGGAACTGGCTAAAAGTTGAGCATCATGTGCTCTTGTGAAATCTACTAGTGGCACAATAGGGATGTTAAAATATTCTTTGATGTGGTTTGTGACCAGCTCTACTACCCCTACCACATCCTAGTGCTACATGACCATAACCATGGCACCTTCACTAGTTTGTAATTAGACTTGGAAGGATACAACATTCCTAGAGATTTGCTGAGACCACCAGAACTCTCCTCTTGAAATCAATGAAATGTGTTTACTTGAAGGGTTAGCCAAAACAGTCGGCTGCATGACATCATCAATGATCCTAAATAAATTTTCAGCATCACGACTCCTGCAGCTGACCATCTTAGCGATTGTACGAAGGTGACTGATGGACAGTCGATAGTCTTTTTGTGGCAGTGGCGATTGTTGGACTTGCTAGCTTATGAGTTGTGTGTTGGGTTCCACTTCATATTTTTGGCTAGGTCCTATCATTTGAGGTGCAATGGGCCTAACCATTCATTCTTTCTCTTGCTCTAATTGCTCGCCAATGTCTTTCCTTAGCGCTGGCAGTTTGAGTAGTTTAGCATATGAAGCATTTTGGGCTTTTCTAGGAACATCATTCATATAGCCCAAGATTCCAACATGTCTACATAGCTTCTTGATGAGACAAGGGAAAGGCAAGGCAATCTTCCCTATCTTTCTTTCTTCAAATTACCTTAATATTTCCATTAGATATAAATGGGGCAGATTTGCATTAAATTTTCCCATCAAAATTGCACTACCCCGTGCCTCATAAGTAGATAGTCTATTTAAGCCTTTTATGGGAAAAATATGATAAGTGTTGATCTTAAAGTAAATCCTCTCTTCCAAGGTTAGTTCTCTATAAAATTTATTTTCTTTGTTGTAAGCCTGTTTCAACCATAATTTTCTTGCATCTATGTCCAAGCGAGTGGACAAATGAGCAACCTTTGGTCCTTTGTTTGGAAGATTCAAGCCCTCTACAATGGCCTTTGTAGAAAAATCAATGGAAACAACACCTACATTGGCAATGGTGCCTTCCTCCTTGCCATGCTAGAATTGGCATGTTTCACCCAAACACTAGTCACCAATTTTTGAGAGAATGGGCCATAATGGAGATGCCTTAAGTTGATTCTTCACTAGTTCAGGGGCAAACTAAATGAAAGGCCCACAATTGATCTTCACGATCACAATTGCAAAGGTGGACTTCTCCCAAATGGCTTCGAGACATTCTGGGGACAACGTGAGATGTTGCCTTGGTTCTGGAGCTCTAACTTTGCCACTTTATGTGTGGCTAGATTGCACTATCATAGGGGTTTCTTGATGAATTCTGAATGAGTGGGCCTCCTACTCTACATGTTCTACATGAGGTTCCTAGCATCTACATCCTCTTGGGCATTTAGCTGCTCCTTGGGAAGGTCCTGCTCGATCTCCTCTTTTTGAGGCCATCTGTAATCACGCAAAAATCATTGTTACTTAGGTTGTGTAGAGAAATGTTTATTAATTCATACCTTACTCATTAGCTTAATTAATATTTTGTAATTGCATAGTGTGATTTTTAGAGTTAGAAATTTTTCTAAGAAGTGTCTCCAAAAGGTGTTATTGTTGACCTTACAATCATTTGGGTGGCCTAGGTGATTGATAAAACTTAACTTGGCATTTAAACACAAAATGTGTCTTTCGTAAACATTGAATTTATTACCCCTATGATATCCTTTGAATGATGGAAAATTTCAAGAAAAAAAAATATGCACACTTCCTACTGAATACTCCAAGTTCAACTAGGATTAGATAGAATTGAAATTGGAATGTAAGGGAGTGAGATATTGCACTTGGAAGATAGAGATGTAAAGCTCTAAGTCACAAAGGAAAACTTCAACAACTTCCCTAGTGTTAAATGAAAGAAATAAACTCAAACTAGGTAGGGTCATTAGTATATATAGGTAGGGGAGACCCAATATTGCATACCTGGTATCGCGTACCTGATATCAGGTTAAATGTGACATTGCATACATGATATTGCATTCCCATAAAAATGCATTAAATGCAGGGATTGAGTGGGAATAATAAGTTTTCTATATGTAATGAAGGATTAGAGATTAAATTGGAAGCTTTAGGGTATTTAGAAAATTAATTTTGAGGCACTAGAAGTATGTCATGGTGGGGTCATATATTAAAATTTGTGAAAAGAGACTAGTATGAAGGGTGTATAGTAATTGTTGAGGAACGATTGATTAAAATGATAATGGAAATGATAGTTCACTTAGGTGAGTAGTTTAAGGGTGTAAAATAATATGATCATGTGCAATACGGACAAGTTACAAAAGTTACACTAGTGGGTCCTCCCCAAAGCAAGCTCTAGCCTATGATGCCCTCATGGAACCACACCTCTAATGTCCATGAGCACTAGAGAAGTTGAATGCAACATATACCTATGAACAAAAAACACATGCTAAAGCCACCGAGTTGAGATAATAAATCTACATTACACCAACCATAAGTTATGAACACTCGAACTACGAGATAAGATGGGTGCAGAAGGGATCACAGAAATCAAGACATGAGGTTTCTAATGATGGTCACAATGGAATATTGTGTGTAATTAGTGGTTAAATAACCATGTGTTTGGCTTTCCAAGTTCCAGACCAAGTCCATACCACATTACAATGACACCGCATTGCTTCATCCCATCAACAAACAACCATAAGCCTACTAGAGTTGTGAGGAGTAACATCACTTGACATTTTGTTCAAGGGAGGAGCAAGAGAGGAGTTTCATAATGAATCACTCTCTTTTTTTATTTTTTCTTTTTTTTGTTTTTGGCTCTATGAAGTCACCTACCTTTAGGCATGGGTACATATCTTTCTAATGGAACCCACAAAAGCTTATTTAGTGCCATTTTGAGTTGCTCTTACTCCCATTTTTTATTAGATCTACAAGGATATAGTTACAACCTCAGCAACACAATAGAACATATAGAAATAGCTAAAGAGAATCTACAAATTCCCTTGATGTCACATCCTTGTCATTCCACCTTGGTCCTTCACTCGTCTCTCCAGACATAATAAGTATCAAATTATTTATAGTTGAATGATGAAAAAGATTACCATTATGACCAAAGCATGAACCTCTTATTAATGGAATGGATGGATGGATGTCATGGCCTCAATGTCTGAATAATCAATCCCTTATCACTAGGCAACATAGAGAAAAGCCTCACCTTAATGGGCAACATGATCAACCTATTCATGGTCAAGATTACAATGGAAAATTTAAAACAACAATTAGAAAAAGTAAAAGAAATAGAGAAATGACAAAAATTCTTAAAACAAAAAGATAAAATAACACTTAAGAATCCTAGAAATTAGAATGGGGGGTGACCCCATCACTAAACATTTTGTTGTGACTAGGATTAATAAGTGGATGAATAGGATCCATGCATGTATGAAATTTTAGGGGCGTGTCATGCCCTAGCCATTAGGTGTCTATTGGTGGTATGGTTGCTGGGTAGAGAAATCATTGGTCACACACCTAATTATGGAAAGCATAGTGGGGCAGGTTAGATGGTGTGTGTACATTATGAGGGAAATCCAGCCCACTATGGCACCCTTGACTATATGGTAGTATGCATGGATCTATGTGTCCCTTCACATTGGTGAATTCACTAGATTGTGTGGATGTTGGAGTGTGAAGTGGAGGCCTAGATATAGTGACAGGGGCTGTTGATGGAGCTAAGGAAGCTGTGGCACTACATTTTCCTTGGGTTGGTTTAGAAGGTGAAGAAGTTTCAGAAGTGTGATTCTTCTTCTTATGGTCATGCCTAAAGAAGGGATGCTTCTAATGTTGTGGAGGGAACCTACTTTCATTAATAGCACAACATAAGTTACATCCGTTGGTTGGAACGGTGATGTGGAATTGTCCAATACATCTGATGGCGATGTAGAAGGAGGTGAAGGATGACAATACCAAGGATGAGGAGAAGTGTGAGAAGTATGAGGTGGTGATCCCTCAAGAGAAGACATGGGTTGATGGTACTCAAGAGAGTAATAATGACAATTAGAAGTAGAGGATTCAAAATTGGTTGGAGAAACAAGATGTTAAACATAGTAGGAATCTGGTTTTGGTGGACAGGGAGGATGTAGTTGGCTAAATGGTGACCTTCCCCATGCCTGTGATTTTTTCCACTGTGGTGGAGAAAAGTGTTGAGGCTAGTAATAGCTCCCCTCAGGATAGTAAAATGGGTTATGGGGTTATCCATAATTACCTTGTGGAATAGGTATGCACCTAAACTGATACCTTTCTATGAATTTTGGGTAAATCTTCCCTACCCAATGCTCATATAGATGTGACAAGAATGGGTAATGGCCCTTTGGATGGTCATATAAACAAAAATCACATCCATCCTCATTATTTTTAGTCAATCCTTTGGCCTTTTTACCCTTAGACATTCTCCCTGGATGCTGAACAACATTCTTAACTATTTCTGCTTTTTGTGCCCTCTGTTTGTTTTGATTGCCAAGTTTTTTTTGGATGACCTTCTCCCCAATAGTGTCTTCTCTAAGTTCACACTTTGTTCATTTACCCATATGGTCATCTTGTTATGATTTGCCTTAATTTCATCTATTAATTTTTGTATTGGAAAAGGTTGGAACCTATCACCCTTTCAGAATTGGTTTTTTTCTCTTCATTGTAGTTTCAGACCCTTATTGTTTCTAGAGTTGGGTCTTGCTCAAATTCTCTCTCTTCTTTCGTTAGATTCTCTATTAGTTCTTTGACTTGATGGCCTTGGAGCTTATATAGTCATCCTCAAGCATACTTTCCAAGGTTCACCCTTGTTTCATTGCTAAGCCAATCTATAATGTGGATTATTTGCTCTTTCTCAGAAAACGTATGACCTAGAAATTTATTTAGTAAGGCATAGTATCTATCTAAGGCCATGTCCAAGGGTCCCTGTTGTCCTTGTTTCCATCTTTGGATTTGTCTCCTCAAGGCAAACACTTACACATAGGTCTAGTATCTTTTAGTGAAAAGTTCCAACATGGTTGACCATCATTTGATTAAATTTGGTTGCAATGATCTATACCACACTTTGGCTTTGTTGATTAGTGTGCTAGAAAAGAGCTTAAGCTTTTGCCATTTACTGTCCACATTGTTGAGCACACAAACATCATGGAAGGTTTGTAAATGATGTTGTGGATCTGAATCATAGCCTCTTACAAATTTTGGAATATTTTTCAGGTTGAGCTTAGGTAGTTGACTCTTCTTGCGATGCATGTGAGATATCTTAATGGCCTCTGTGATGTGCATTAGGCTTTTAGGAACAAGGGTTTATCATCATTAGACAACTTATGATTAAAATCTCTATTTCATCATTGGTGATGATGGGGCTTATGTTCATGTTGATGACCTTGAGTGTGTTTTTGGGTTTGATTTTTGCTTTTATTTTGACCCTTTTTCTGAGCTCTATCCCTATATGTTCATCTTCATCAGAACTAGACGTTGAAGTTGAGGGGGAAGATGAAAAGGAGGAACTCGTAGGATAGCCATGGCTTCTATAATGTTCCTCATGGTCCCTTGGTTTATCATTTCTAAGTATCGAGGAGGTCTTAGGCCTTGAGTCCTTCCCTAGTTCAAGACTAATGTCATCTTCTTCAAGATTTTCTACCTTAGGTGAATGTAGTCTTTGAGTGTCATTAGGATGGCCATGGTCATGAAAAACCCTTTCATAAGGTGGATCACTCCAATCTTCTTCATTGTATAATTTGTTAGTTCTCCAATGAATAGGTGCACTATATGGTTCATAATGATTTCCATGTGAGTGAGACATTGTTCTCAATTCATGGTGTGTGTTTGAATACTTCTTGAAAGATATATCGTTAATACCCTTTTATAGCAATCTTGTGTAATATAACTAATCTAGATAACTAGCACCATCCCTGGCAACGACGCTAATGATGAGTGGTGAGATACCCCTACGCTCAACCATACGAATACGATTGTGTACATGCGATCTGGTTGAACTACGTGGATGGACTAGTTGTGGCACCTAGATAGTTACATGTTGATCGTAGTTCACTATCTTTCCACTTGGACTAGTAGTAGCTTTTTCACATATGGGTTAGTCTAGATTGAGGCATATGATGTTGTCCTAATTCTACATTACTCTTGATATCAGAAAAGATAAATTGATTAAACTAATAATGGAAGCAAAACCTAAATTATCCTATGGCGATGGTATTCATTTTTAACCATTTGTATAGGTCTTGGACTTCATGGGATTACTGCTAAGCATGCCAAGTATTCGCACTTAAACCCTTGTGATTAAGGTGTACACATTCCACTTAATGATAGGAAAAGTAAATGACAATAAATAAACTGTTAACCGAAGAAGGCATTAAATAATTAAAACAAAAAAATTAATCTAAGTGAATGTTGCAATGATGAAAGTAATCTCGATCTTTATTGCTGGTCATGCACGTGTCCAAGTATGTCACACTCAAACAAAGGTGTCATACAATTACAAACATCACACTGCAAGCATGCACTGAGAATAACTAGCTTGAAAGAAAGAAACTAAAAACTAAATTGCCAAAAGAAAGGAACTTCTAACTCTTCAAAAAATTCTCCATCACTATGTGCTTGAGTGTTGTATTTATAGCCTAACACAAGAATCACAATATCACGTATACGATATCATATCCAGGCTGCGATATCGCATACCCAATATCAGGGCCTGACAAACCACGATTCATCACTTGCTTTGTTTTTCTTGATATTAATACCTTATTCCTTTCCTTGGAATCTTTTTTTTTAAGAATTACTAAGATATAATATTTGATTACTCAAATATAATTCCTTTTATCTAGTTACAGTACCAACTTCTTTTTATAATTAAGAAGATTGAGTTTAACAAAAATACATATATAAGAATTAAATAGTATGAAAATAGATTCTATATTCTTAATGAGACCAAAAATACTAAATACTAACAATCTCTTGATCAGGTTTCTAAAAAATCAATGGAAGATTAAACAACTCAACAAAACATGGAACTTTAGAATATTCTTTAGATTTGATATCAAAATCTAGAGCTTACGTATGAATAATCAACATTGCATGCTTCTATACAAATGATCGTATATCTAGGGCATGTTGTACCATTGAGGCATTGCCTAACTCAATAGGCAAACCAAAAAAAATTGAGAATGGCAAGAATGACTTGAATGTCATGTTTTTGTATCAAATCATTTAACTATGAGTCAAAACTTCAATTATGAGGAAAGGAATCCAAGATTTGAATGAATATTTGTAATGTAAGATGAGCTACTAGTGACTTGTATACATTATCAGGAGGAACATAATCAGGTATCTTAGTTAGATCAACATTAGTAGAAAAAGATGTCTTAAATTTTTGCTAACCAACTTGTAAATCTATATTCTCAAAATTAATAGAAATTTCTACATTAATAGAAGAAGCAAAAATTTTAACATTAATTAAAGTAATTGAAGGTAATTTTAAATCTCCCATAGAGGAATAATAGAGAGATCAAATGTGTTGGAGAAAAATCAAATAGAGAAAAATTAGATCCACTAGATTAAAAATCAAAACTAATGGAGAAACATCAAATCCACTAGAGCTATTATAACTTTACAATATATAGTCAATGTGGTATTTTGATAGAATATGAAGATTACTTAATTGTTAAGTGTGTGAATATTTGCGAGTCATAGGTTGATTAATTAGTTACCTTATTGTCTCATTTAATAAAAGGTTGTTAATTCAAGTCACACATCAAAATGAGGTGTTAGCATAGTAGTAAGACCCTTGATTCGGAAATTCTAAGTCATGGATTCAAATCTAGTGGGCAATGAGGATGAGGATTATAAAATTCTATGTGGACTATATATCCTGACAATTTAACAATATCTACCTATCACATATAAATGATCATAATCTAGAGGCCTAATACTCATCTTGGTAAGATAAGCTCTTTCAAAGGGTCAGTAGTTAAGTGAAAGCCTAACATCTTTCTGAATGACTATGCCTAGGCTTGAACCATATTGTATATAGTCAACATGATACTTAAACAAAAATGGAGGTATCAAACCCAAAAATGATATTAATAATGAGGAAATAAAATTTAGAGTATATCACATGCTTAACACTAAGTAGACAACATACAAAAGAATATAGAAAGAATTTTTTTTTTGATTTTAGAATTATTTATTTAGGTGCATAACCTTACAATTAGTACTTTTAAAAAATAGATAAATAATATTAATTATTAGTACTAAAGAATATCCTAGTCCTAAAAAAATTTACATCAATTTTTAACTTTCATGCTTGAACTTAAAATAGCAAGAGATTCAAGATAGAGAGTTGTAGCTTAATATCAAAATTTGTATCAAAGTAAGCAAATGGTAGTGCACCTGCTAAAAGATCTTCACCTAATCACTTGTTATCAATCTTATGTTAAGCATCTTTACCATAAGCTATAACCTTCTTGTCAACACTAGTTGTAATCTTTGAGTTAATAATACTTTTTTCACTTAAGGAAAAATTTGCCTTATGAACTATTTGTCCAAGTTACTTAACACTTTATCTAATATTAGTAAAAATATATATAGGAGCTTTTATCTTCTCTCAATTCTTTATTACCATGTGATAATTCTTATCATTAACATTAATTTGTTTTCCTTGTATCTTTAACATCATATTGGTTTATTCTATCTTCAACTTCAACACATTTTTAATTTCCTTCACAATGGTAAAACATGCAAAAATTAGAAAGATTAAAATATTTAATTAGTTGAATTTAAGTCTTTTCATCTGCTTGTAATATCAAATCCTTTTTATGATTGAGAAGATTGATTTCAACAAAAAATTATCTATAAAAACCAAATGCTATAGAAATAAACTCCATATGCTTAATAGGATCGAGAAGACTAACAATTTCTTGCTCAGTTTTTTAAAAATCAATGAAAGATTACATAACTCGAAAAAACATGAAACTTTAGCATATTTTTCAAATTGAATATCAAAATATAGATCCCACTTACAAATGATCAACACTACATTCTCATGTATAAAAGACCCTATATCTAAGGCACATTTCACTATTAAGGTATTACATAACTCAACAATTAGAAAAAAAAAGATACGTAAACAAAAGGAACTATTATGTTAAATTAGCGTATCTATTAGAATCAAACATTTAACTTACAAACCACACATCGCATGCTCTAATTAGTAAGAAATGCCTTAGATGTAACTCAAACTTATGATCTCTTTCTTATATAAAAAAGGATCACCGCATGAAGCCATGGGTGCTCATCTCACTAAGTAAGGTCCTAGGAGGATTGATAGATGAGCGAAAGCCTAACCTCTTTGAGTGGTTATGCCTAGGCTTGAACCCAGGTCTATCTCTTTCCTATATGATATTTGTTAAATGATAAGACCAGGTCTATCTCTTTCCTATGAAGTTACCTTTCATTAGTATTTATATTAGTTGTATGGCATAAGGTACATATTGTTATAATTTTACTATATTGCATAACTTAAGGGTATATATAGTTAAAGGTCTAAATTTAAGAATTGTTTAATATTTAACTAGTCTATTTCTTTAGTTCATTATAAATTATGTATATAATTAGAAATATTTAACATATANNNNTATGCTATGCTATTATTATATTTTGTTTAAATTATACTAAAATATTATGTTGCCTATATGGTGCATGAGAGATAGTTTTTTATTCTAACAATCATTTATAACTACATACCCCTAAACTTAATAAAAACAATAACTTAACTTTATAATATTCTTAAAATATGTAACTTGTGTTATCCAATATCATGATGAGGCCAACTCCATTTTGTTTGGACAAGGCTATAACGATAATAAAAAAGTTTGAGTTATGATAAAGACATAATTATAATTTTTATATTTGTCACATCAAAAGCATTATGTTTATTGTGTACTTTTATATCTTATTTAAGTATAATCAAATTTTTGTCAATAATCCGTGATACTAACTTACAAGTATAATGTGATAGTGTTATCAAAATGGATTACCTTTAATGAACTTCTCAAACTTCAAGCTTCTTTGAATACATGTATACACAAACTACTATTTCAAAAACCCTATTAAATACACATATGAGCTTGGTTGCATTGATATATTAGTTTGGCTATTAAAGTAAATAATGTGATTACAACTTTGGCTATTTGTTTTTTTATTTTAAATTTATTATTAGTAAATTATTTTATTTTAATTATCAAAAAGCTAAATTTAATGAAACCCATGGACAGAAAGAATCTGTAAAGCCAACTAAGCATATCAAGTAAAAGAATTTGGAAATTCAATGAAATCCATGTTGTGTTCTTTTAATACATTACCTGAAGTGCTTTGATAAAACCGCAAATTGTGTTTCACAACTTATAGGGTAATAGCTATATGGAGAGGGATAAAACCAAAAATGTCTGCAAGCACTTAAAGAAAACGGAAAGTAAACAATACGTTACATACCCAATAACCTTGAATGCCTTGAATGCCTTTGAAATTCTTTCAGCTTAATTAAATCTTTTTTAACATTTTGAAACTTATGTGTTTCATTTTTTGGATACAACAATAAATATGTAATTCTTTTGAATAGACTAATAAATATTTAACATATTTTTGCAAACCTTATCATGCTTGAATATGGGGCACAAAGAAACATAGACTGAGCCTAATATAATATACAAGGGATATGCAAATTTCAACTCATCGATATGAAAAAAAGAATATGGAAGAGAAAATTTGCTTTTACTTTTACACCACTATTAAAGTCATAATTTCAATTTCAATTTCAATTACAGGAAGATTTTGAAACTCAAATTTTTATTTGAAAGATGTTACATATATCATACTATATCCAATCAGTTTCAGAAGTCATTTTACAAAGGTTTTTTGTTTTTTAAATTTATGACTCAGTAGCACCCAGTAAAATTTGCATTGCAAAGTCAAGACCTTTAAGATTAAGGTAATACCTCATTATTACCTACCGGTTTCCTAAATCTAAAATGATGTTACTGAAAATTCAATTTCAGTCGGCCGATATAATGCTGCCAATGCAGCGGTTTCCTAAATCTAAATTGACTTTACTGAAAATTCAATTTCAGTCAGCCGATATAATGCTACCAATCCAGCTGCTTCGTTGATTGTTGACAGTGTCCACGATGGCATCCACTGCTCTTGTCACACAGGACGCAGCCATTGTTGGTATATGCTATGCAGAAATTTTGAAACAGATGATCACCTTTGAGCTCTATTGCTTTGTAAAGCAGATAGAGCATGTCCGGCAGGATGTAACTGAGCAGCCATGTGAAAAGGAAGACAACGTAGATGAAAATACAGCACAGCCATTGTTGGCATATGCCATGCAGAAATTCTGAAACAGCTGATCTCCTTTGAACTCTATTGCTTTGTGAAGCAGATAGAGCATGTCCGGTAGGATGTAACTGAGCAGCCACGTGAAAAGGAAGGCAACGTAGATGAAAATAGAGCACAGGATGCAAGAAATCATCTTGTACTGCTCTATCTTCTCCTTTGACGAACAGGATGCAAGAAAGATAATACATATCAGAGAAATCACAAATGCTAATGCTACAAACAAGCATGAATACTACCTCCATTGCGGTTGCAGAAGGTATAAATAAAGAAGCCACCTTGGGAGGGAAACCTAAGCAAGGAAAGGTGCGTTAAAGATTTTACTCTGCTATCGAAATCTGGGCTCAGCAAGAATGGCGGTGTTACGGCGTTCACGCTGTTTGCTTTCCATTACAACTATTCCTTTCTATTCCTTTCTTGCAGAGTGATGGGCATAAATTTTGGGAGGTGCAGAGATGAAGATTCATATGCCAATGGTGTAGTACATTGCATCGCATGATAACGTTTATGACGGAGTTGTTGTTAATAAATGCTTCAGTTCTTTTGTTTATTACTAAAAATTAATTTTTAGAAGAAAACCACTTGTAACATGACATGCAAGTTCATTTAACAAATGTTTACATTGCTGGTTCAGCTAAAAAAATTTTAAATTTAGACAACGCTATGTTAAAAGTTCTGGCACAAACTATTAATTTGGATTTACAATCGGATGAAGGTAAACTTTTGACTTTTAACAACCATTCAAAGTTTACAGCCCCTTATTCGTTAGGTATAATTTATAAGTTAAAACTTATAACTTTTATTTTGCTAAGTTAAAAGATGAATTAAAGTTATATTACAATATAATAATGTTTTATAAGTTATCTTCAACATGTTTCTTTATTTATGACCATGACGACCAACGCNTGACCTTTTGAATCTCTAATTAGTTGATTATCTTTTTATTGTCATGCACCTAACTTTCAAAAACGTTTCTCAAGTTTCCTTTATTATGTCCAAATGTCTTATGTATCCTTATTTGTTTTACACTTATATAACACCTCCTAACTTATCCTATAGTAGCAAGATGGTATCTAAGCACTTATTTGTTGTCATGTACTTAACCTATCCTAAGAACATAGTTAAAGGATATGTAGCTTATTAAATGGTTTACAACCATCTTTCAAAATTCCAATAATCAATATATCAAGATAATAAAATGCAAGTATAACATCATTTAACACCATAGACAATCGCTACTAAGTGGGAAGAAAATATTTATTCAATAAATATAAACTTCCACATTCTTCAAATAAGGCTAGGATGGTGATGATGATCCAAAGTATTAAAACTATTATCCAATGAAGCAAGAATATCAATTTAAGTAAATAATTATAGTATCCTTTTCAAAGTAAGATGCATAATCCTAGAACTTAAGGATCAAATAAATGCATTACATAAAATATGAAATGAAAAGAAATATGATAGAATTAGCCACCAATGTTATTTATAAGCGACATTTTACATTGGTATCCACAAAACAAAATCCATAAGCAATAACCAACATATGAGTTAACATAGTCCAACATCAATAACAATACCATTGATCAAACAACAACTAATGATACATGTAAATAGCATAGAAAATAGATAAATTTTCATTAACTAAATGATTAAATAATCATACCAATCTAATAGCAACTCTTAAAGTAGTATATAACTTAATAAATATTAATAAAAAAATGTGAAGGTAAAGACATAAGCTAAGAGATAGTAAGAAATTACCAAAAAAAAAAAAATGTTTAGAATATGTAATGAGGAAGTGATATCTCTATTTAAAGCAAAGTATAGTTTAAATGAAGTGAACATGCGACCATATCGAATATGATGAGTTTCTTCTATGGTGGTGCAATAGAAAACATACCTTACATTAATTATCATATGTTTTTCTATCAAGATAATATCTTGATAGAATTGCATTATGGGTAATAAACTAAAGGAAATATTTTATTTTTATAGGCTATGAGCCCTTCTATAGGTTCTCCCAATCCATGGTTGGATATAATTATTTATAATTTTATTAATAGTAGATAGTTAAGTAAGCAGGTATATGTTGTGAAAGGTGACTATGCTTAAAACTTCCAACTAATAAGGTTTAATAACCTTACTTCTTCAATAAAGGTGAA
>MNCI01036516.1:92035-109072 GCA_015680685.1 Gnetum montanum | reverse complement strand
TAATAAAAACTATATGAGGTTTAACACTTAAAAGATGTGTAGTCAGTACAAGGCTATTATGCCTGTACAAACTACAAAGGGAAAAATACTTAACTTTATGGTTTTACACTATGAAATTAAATCTTATGACTTGCTTATTTTAATAGATAACCTACAACACTCTAAGCCATATGTTGTAGGATCAACATATTTAAGCTTGACAAGAGAAAGATTTCCAAGACAAGATCAGTATGACAGTAGATTTCCATCTACATAGTCTTCTATTAAACAAACAAATATGTAATGGATAGTTAATAATGTAAATAAGCTAGAAATATAAAAGAAAAAATATTAGCCTTAGCCAATGATGATCCAATAATATTTAGGAATAAGAAGGAACACTGGTGTAGAATAGAGTTTAAAGAAAATATAAAAATAAAAGCTAAGGCATGTCACATCAATATGCCAATATCATTAAGGAAAGAATGTGATTTAGAAATCCAATTATTGCTGGAAAAGAGACATATACAATCCAGTGCTAGTATGTTTGCTTGTGCTACATTCCATGTTAATAAATGAGTTGAATAGGTAACAGGGAAGAAAAGGCTTGTAGTAAATTACAAACCTTTGAATGATCTAATAAAACTAGTCCAACATCCAATACTGAACAAAGATGATTTGTTCCAAAGGCTTCTTCATACTAATGTATATTTCAAGTTTAATTTAAAGTAAGGGTTTTGGCAAATACAAGTGGAACCACAAGATCAATCAAAAATTACCTTTCCCATTCTAAGAGGCCTATATGAGTGGAATGTTTTACCATTTGGGATCAAAACTGCTCCCTCAATCTTCCATAGATCTATGAACTAGATCTTTGGTAGGTGTTCATTTATTATGGTCTATATAGATGACATATTAGTTATGAGTAAGAACCCTCAACAACACTTGGAACATTTGGAGACCTTTAGAAAGATAGTCAATGATAATGGACTAGTCTTACCTCCAACTAAGATGCAAATAGCAAAGGATTCTATTGAGTTTTTAGGATTAAAAATTACTAATGGAATAATAGCCTTACAATATCATATCCTTGAAGTTATTAAAAAGTTTCAAAATAAAATCAAGGATAAAACACAACTCCAAATATTTCTTGTTTTTGTTAATTATATATTTGGATTCTACAAAAACCTTGTTGAAGATAAATAGCTCTTAAATGAATAGTTAGGGCAAAATCCTCCAACATGGACCAAGCAATATACAGATAAATTTTCTTTAACCAAGAAAAAGTGCAATAAGCTCCCAAAGCTTTAGCTACCAATAGATGGTAAATTAATTCTAGAAACTGATACTTCTTATGAATTTTTGGGTTTTGCTCTTAAGGAAGAAAAAGACAATGTGATCTAGACATGTAGCTATGCCTTAGGAAAGCTCAATATAGCTCAAAAAAATTATCATAGTGCTCACAAAGGGCTTCTTTCCATAGTGAAAGGCATAGAAAAATTTATGCTATTTCTCCAAAATGTACAATTTATAATAAGAAGTGATTTGAAACATTTTGATAAATATTTAAGTTCCAAAGTTTTGAATAAAGTTACTCATACTCAGTTAATTAGATGGGCATTATATGTAGCTAATTTTTATTTTAAAATAGAATTTATTAATGGAAAGAATAATAGTCTTGCTGATTTTCTAACTAGAGAGTTCCAACTCTCTGAAGCTACTAATGTTTGAATCTTGTTTTAAATTTGATAAAAAGGGAAAGTTGGATACTCAAATATTCTGAATTAATTACAAAATGTAATAGAGGAGAAACTCAAGTGGCAACACTCACTCAAAAATCCTTTCAACATTCTTGGAGACAAAGCTTTCACTGGCATGTTAGGTATATCTCACAGGCTATAAGATCAAAAATTTGGGTTGAATTTGGAGAACCAAGATTTAGAGATAATTTGTATCACAAGATTAGATTTAAGATTCAAATTAAATTTCAATGTTTGTATTTCCTTGCATTACAAAACATGTTTAACTAGCCTAGATTTAAGCCTAGTCCATTTCATGTTTATGAAATTGAACTTAATCCTTGGATCTTACCCAATGATATCTTTTGGACCTGGTGGCATTAGTTTGGTCATACCCCTTACCATTATCTTGAAAATTATCCCCTAACCCATTATAATCATCATAATGAGGTTCCTAGAAACTATAATGAGGTCCATGGAGACTATTTGTTTGATGGTGATCTATAGGCTAGAGAATTCTACATAGAAAGATTTGGGAAACCCCCATTCTATCTTCTAACTTCTTGCATTTCTAGAAGAGTAGATTGGAATTCATCATTTAGGTATTCCTTCCATCATGAGATCTATACTTCAAACCATCATGATAGTGAGCATCTTGGCCATAAATATCATTATTAACTAGAATCTTTAGATCTTGCCCAAATGGATGGATGGATTGCCTACATGAGGATGCATAGTGGATGTGAAACCCAAACATATCTTGTCGATGCACTAGAACCTCTAGTTCATAGAAGGATACAAGATTCTCCATCTATAGATGATGAAGTAGAATCCCACAACAACTATGATTCCCTAGGAGATGCTTGATGTAAATAATGTTATCTACCATTTTGTAAATTATTGTACTTAAAGTAGATCTACAATATGAAGGTTTATGGTGTAAAAGATAAGGTATTCTATACTTATGTTATTTGAGTGCTTTTCAAGTTTTCATCCACATAGCTAGTGGTTTGTGAGCTAGATGACATTGAGTCAAAGAGTCTAGAGGATTGGCCTCAACTATAAATATGTGTCTTGGAATAGCTAAGAGGAATTGAAGGAGAGAAATCCTAAGTGTTTCTCATTGTGCCTTAGAAGCATTCCTCTATCAAGCATCCCTTAGCTACTTCTTGCTTGTCATTTTGGTTCTTGATCTAGTATGAATAACCACTAAGTTTGAAGATTTGTTGCCTATATCTCTTCTTGTTTTTGAGCTTTCACATGACATAGCATTATGGAATCCAAAATGAATTGAGGGTGATCTGGGTGAGAGTTGAGGGTAAGCTCCACTTGGGAAATATGTTGGCTGGAAAGGCTATTTGAGATTAAATTGAGAACAAGGTAATCGTCTTGGCATTTTCTTTTTGAAAATCCTTGGATTGAGCATATATGCCTTAGACTCCTGTAAGTGGACCATAATAGGGAAACATCCCTTAGGATGTTCATACTAGCACACCGTGCACCCTTCTTCTTCCTCTGAGTTGGAGTTAGTATACCCTTCAATAATAGAAACTTTTCCTTTATGCTTGTAACGTTTTTTTTTCATAAATTCTTTTCTTCTTCTTTTCCTTTCCCTTCTTGAGTGCTTGTTCAGTCTTCTCTTCTATGATCTTTAGGACTATAGCAAATTTTTTGTCCATCAAATCCCACATTTTCTCTACCTTGGTTGCTAAACCATTCACCAATTTTTGGATTGGTAGAGTCTTCTTTTGGATGATATCTTCCAAGGTTTCATCCTCCTATATATCACATATCCGCACATCACATTTTCTTATTGATGGATCTTTGTTATACTCTTCAACAGATTCTCTCTTCTTCAGTTCTCCTTCCTCTTTTGCTACTTGGTTGATTAACCCTCAAATTTGATGGGTGGTCATCTCTGATAATCGTCCATGGGAATAAACCCTAGGGGTTTTTGGTTTTATTTCTTAATCCATTGACAATGTGCCTAAGTTATTCCCTTTGGAAAAACCCATGGCTTGGGAATCTATGCAAAAGAGAGTAGTATTTATCCATTTCTACATTAAGGAATTCATGTGTCCCTTGCTTCTAGCCCTAGATCTACTTTCTAAGATTAGACACCCTAGAGTAAGTTTGGTATTTGTCATTGAAAAGTTTAAGCATGGTACTCCATCTTTTGATTAATTCAGGTTCCAATGATCTAGACTAGCTTTTGGCCTTTTTAATGAGTGTCATGGGAAATAACTTGAACTTTTGCTAGTCACTTTTGATATTATGTAGGGCACAGGCATAGTGAAATTCTTGAAGGAAATTTTGTGGAACTACATTATATTCTTGTTCAAACTTAGGAATACTATTCATATTAACTTGCCTTATGAAACTATCCCTCACATGTTTGGTTGGAATGTACACTACTTCCCTAATGTTGATCATGCTGCGAGTAGCCAACAAGGGATCTTCATGGTAATAAGGTTCATATGCTCTACTATAGTAATGTCCCCTTTGGTACTCATATCGCTCTCTCTCCTCACATCTATTCCTATCTCTTCATGGTTCATACTCATCATCTTCTTCATCAATATGCCTTTAATGATTCTAATGTCTATCATGAGCTTGATGTCTCTCTATATCATGATTTTTGAACCTTTGTTTCCTTCTATCAAAGTCCATCGATGATCATGAGGAGGAAGATGAAGTTGTTGGAGAACAATGCTAGCTAGTTCTTCTTTTGTGACTTTGGAATTCATCTCTTTGTGATCCTACAAAAACTCTAGGCCTTGAGTCCTACTTATCTTTAGAGTACTTTTCCTCTCTTCTTTGTGTAACTATAATGGTTTAATGTAACTATACTTTAATAGGTTCTTTTAGATAGATAATAGGAATTTGTGAATGGGCTTCATGATTATGATGGAGTTTTTCTACTAAAAATGCATCACCATCAAGAACCTCTAGGACAATAGTAGGATTGACCTACTTTCTCTTGTTATTCTCATGTTTGGTTTCCATAATACTATGTCTTCATGCTTGTGCCTTTATGGGTTGATAGGGCCTACTCATGTGTTTGGTCACATGATACCCCTCTTTTGCATAGCTCGAATTCATTTCCCTTAAGGCTATTTGAAGCATTGCTAGTGTTGAACACTATAGAGGTAAAATGATGTTACCCTGTAAGTCTCTCCACCTCAACTATCCATCTTGATGAAAGATAAACAAAATTAGGATAATAAGGATTAGGATAATAAAATTTTATTTCATTTTTATAGACCTAAAATTTCTTGAGACCACCAGATAATTCCATGCCATGTTCTTTGCATAAGGTAGAAAATATTTTTAGATGATCATAATGCTCTTCTACTAAACTTGAATAAATCAAGAATTCATCAATATAATTTACTATAAAGTCCTTATGCTTATTAAAAATACTATCCATGTGACACTAGAACTGAGTAGAAGCATTTTTCAAACAATATGGCATAACAAGCCATTCATAGAGACTAGTTGGTGTGTCAAATGTTGTCTTGTGAATATCTTGTTATACTATTTTGATTTTATGATATCTTTATAAACACTCTTTTTATTGCTACTTTCTGAATTAGGTCCCTTTTTTTGGTAATGATCAGTTGATGTCAACCATTACAACATTCAGTGGGATGTAATTTATTACTATCCTAGCTTTTCCCCTCTTGATCTCTACATGATATCTAACAACAAAGAAAGCACTAGAATAGCCTGAATTTGATGACCTTACCAGTCCTTTCTTTTTGAATTCTATCATTTCCTCTATGACTTTAGCTTCATCTTGTCTAGTCATTGTAATGGCTTTGCTTTTTACAAGAATAGGGTGGAGAGTTGGGATGTAAGCTACCAGACTATTTTGTGACTAGAACTATAGTGGATGCTCACAATAGCAACTTTGAAGCTTTGAGGTTATGTTTTCAACTTTTCCTTCACTAACTTTTTCTTGAAACGTCAACATTTTCTAGACCTTTTAATATTTAGATCTCTGTAATTCTTCCATTATTGTTTTATTAAAAATTTCTTCCAAGCTTGAATTAGGAGTAGCATACCTTGATTGTTCAAATTGGGTTTTGTGAATTTTTAGTTGGATGCATAGAATAGTAACTTTTCTATCATCAACAAAAAGAACTAATAGCTCTCTTTTAATAGTGTATGGAGAAACTATCTCCATGAAATTAGCTCCTAAGAAAACATCATACCTCTATCATTTATTTGAACAAAATCGACCTTTCCTATCAAAACTTCATTAATGTGGATTAGAACATCCAACGAAAATTTTATGAGATGCCTTAATCCATTCATGGTCTCAATTTTGAAGGGTTAATTACATTCTACCCATAATTCCATCACTCTTTGATGAGAAAAATTTAAAGTAGCAATAGTGTCTATGAAAGTATTAAATTTTCTCCATTTAACTTTTCCATCTATTTCTATGTTGATTTGGATGATGATTATGTAGATAGTGGAGATTGTCTTCTTGATTGGATAAAAAAACTATTCTTTGCAAAGTCCTTTTGATGCCATCCTTCTTTTGTTCTTTTTCCATCAAAAATCATTTCTTATATGGTATTATGAAGAACCTGGTTAGAACCTTGGATGTGACTACTCCAACTTTTTCTTTGTCTTCCTCATTTTGAGATTACTCCTTTTCTAACATCAATGACAAATGTTCTAGAAAAGTATGAGATTTAATAGATGGTTTAATATCAACAAATTTACTACTAGAACTAGGCTCATTCTGCAAAATAGAAAATGGGTTAATAAAATTGGCTACGGATGACGTTGAGGTGAATTTTTCTTTTTCAGTACTTTGATCTAAATATTTTGGATTTTGATATAGAAACTATTCTAGTTCTGCTAAATCTTTGGGTGTCCAGTCTACTTCATCCTCATCCTCTATCCAATCTCTACCTCCTTACATCACATGAACTTTCGGAAAGGTGTTTTCTTCTGCATCAGATTTAGAATTCATCTATTCTTCTTCTAAATCATCTTCAAATGTGAGCTTATACACTTTTTCTTTTATGGCCAGACAAGTTTCTAATTTTTCTTCGAACTCAATTAACTTCCATTCATTAATATATTCATCAAAAAGGCTTTTACCTTCTTTGGCACTTTCTTCATTGGACATTTATAAGCATAGTATTACTCTTTTGTTTACAAATATAGCAACAAATACTTTTCTTTTTTTAAAAGATCTATTTTATTTTTGATATATTAGTTGGGGCAAAACCTTCTTGGTATTGCTATATACACTTGACTTCTTCTTCTCTGTTTGGAAGGAACGCTTTTGGGAAATCCCTTTGAGGTTTCTTTTTGAATGGATTGTTTGGCGTTTTTTTGAAGGTATCTACTCCATCTATCTATGCTTATACTTTAGCTAATGGTAAGATTTTTGGCAAACTTATTTGATAACAAGCATTTTATAATTCTTATCGTACCATGTGTATGACATCTACAAAATACACTAAGGATAGATCAAGATTTTCCGCTATAGCATTATACAACACCATTTGCCCAATTTTTTTAGGTAATGATCCTAGATACATGTATGCTATTAATTTTTCTTTTTGTAATGCTAATCGATACACTTCTTAAATGTATTCAACATTATATAGATCAAAATCCTTCAAATGATGTAATTTCCTCTAAGTATCAACTTATCTTGTAGTATAAGATTTGCAGACATATCTACTACAAATTTTGTAATAAGGGTAACAAATAGACCTTGTAACACACTTTGCAAAACTTATTCTTGAGCTACCGCATCAAAACTTTTCCACCATTGGTGAATCTTTCCTACTGGTCTTATCATGCTAATAATGATTACTTTGCATTCATCAAATGATAGGAGCATTTGAAAAATTTTGAATTGGTCTACCCATAGTCAAATAGTATGCAACACTTCTTTGGGTGATAGGTAGTCAATGTTGATGAATGACACAATTATTGCTTACATCTCTTAAAGTGTTTGGAATGGTGGTGGTGGCTCATACAAACTTGTCGGGTATGCCATCATAACTTAACCTTGGAAATGATTCTTGGGTCCTTCTTCTAATGAATCTAAAGAGGAAATTTATTTCTTCGAATCCTTTTGTTTCTTTAATTTTGCTATCTTCTACTATAGCATGTCTCTAGTATTTATTTGGACTCTCTTTTCCTGATGTTCTATAATCTATCTATTCTTTGTTGCTAGAGGAAGCTTCAATTGATTTTCTAAAGTGAATACTTATTTTAGGAAATTACTTTTCTTTGTGCTTTTTAACTTCATCTTCATATACATTCATATGAGTAATAACTTCATCTAGCTTACTTTCTATATTATTCAGATTTTTGCTACAATATGATGATCAATACAATAGATAATTCGATTGATGCACCTCTTCCTTCTAATTTTGCTAGCAATCAATTGAATGTTCTAATAGGTAGCTACAGTCAGTTTGAGTATCTAGAACTGGATCATCTAAAACCATTATGTGATATGAGCCTTGAAGAGGTGATTTTCCCCCATGGATGAATTTCCTCCCTTTCACTTCTCTATACTGCCTCATAAACAATGTTCCTTTGCAATCAAAATTAGGAGAAGTGGCTTAAGGCTTACTTTTAGAGGATGATCCTTCTTCATATTTTTTAGTTGGTAGGATTGGTGGTAATTCTTGTAATTCAATGATAGAAGAATGCCCAAATTAGTGGATTAGATATTTACTCCATCATTTCTTCATTATTTTTAATGTTTGAAACTCTTGATCCTTCAAAAACTTTTGGATTCTTGTAAATCCCTAAACATAAGCATCCACTTCTATGGATCTAGCACATGCCAACATATGCTTTCTTCCTATAGGAAATATTACTTCCCACTTCAACTTATGGTTCACGAACATGGTGTTGGTGAGCTGAAATGTGCCTCTCACTCCTATTACTACATATACTAATCCTAGAAATAACTTTACACCTTATATTTCAACACATAATAATAAAGCAAAGGGCATATGCTCATCATACAAAGATAATTGAAAATTAGGTTGTATAGAACATAAAGCATCTACATTCAAAATTTCCCAAAACTAACATACTTTTTCCATTTCGTAGATGAGATCTAGATTATCATTCATTCCATCTCCAGTTACCCAACTATCTAGCAATGTTACCCAAAATTTAGTACCGATATCATAATCAAACTTGGGACTTACTAAAATGTCATTTTTCTCAAGATGCACATGGTGATACCTTTGCTGCTTCCATCTTGTAATTTCTTTCGTAAAGGACAAAAAGACTAGTCTAATTCCATGACCCTTAATGTAAAGAATTACTTCTGACTACTTGATTGGTGTGGTGAATCTGGCTAAAAACATGTTGAAGAATGAATAGATCACTTCTTTAGGAATTTCATGAAATTCCATTTTTCCAACTGAGGTGACAAAGGATTTGCAGCTAAGAATAGCTTCATGAAAAGGAATAACATGTTTCTAATCTTTAGATAATTTTGCATCTTCTCTTTTAGAAGGAAGATCAATAGATTTACTTCCCATCATATAGGCACGATGAGTCTCCTAGTCAATTTCAAGATCATCAAGGCCATCATAAAAATAACATCAAAAGCATCCATATCTTCTCTAAGACCTTCCTAGCACCACCAATCATCAACCCTTCTAGCATCATCTTTTGCAACTCTTCTTTCCAATTTTTCTTGATCATGAACAACAACAGAATATTCAATGTCAATTGTAATTTCTTTGGCTTCAATTCTAGGGATCAGCTTTGCATCTTCTTCATCAAAATGCTTATTAGCTTTGGTATATCCAAATAGCTAATCTAACCTTGGGATAGGCATATTCCATTCATCCAACCATGCTTGTATTCTAGAGATATCATATACAAGAAAGAAAAACTTGTCTTCAATCACTTCTTCAATAGTACCTTTATCCTTATCTTTATAGCTTTCAATTTTTCCTAGAGTATTCCTAGGTCTAGGATGAACTTGAATGAAGTCGTCTAAATATAGAATATATGGATTTAACACATAAGTGTAACCCATTAGATAATAATATTCATCAATAACTCACAAACATTCTTCCTTTGTTGCTTCAGTTATGTTTTGGAGAATGGATGCATATTCTAATTTTTTAGTAATAGGGAACATTATAGAAACTACATAAAAAACATTAGCCAAGGCTCCTATACCATTTTGGGGAACTACATCATGCGATGATGATGGAGCTTGACTACTCTAAACTTTAATAGCAAGAGTTAGGGCATCATGAAACTCAAGAGGTGTTATGAATTAACATGAAGCCATTAACATTATTAAAACACATGATCTAAAATCAAAATGAAATGAACCTAACCAAGAGGTTTAGCATACTTGGATTAGTTACTATTAATGTGAGATTAACAACACTCATTTACAAATTCCTTGCACCTTGAATTAAAATAGGTCACACAAGACTGCACTCACTTAAGAATGCTTCAATGCTCACTCAAGAGGTTGCAAACAACAAATTAGATAAACTTTTCTTCAATTGTGTTTCTTCAACTTCAGATGATTTACAAGGAGTAGATAGGTTCTATTTATAGTAATTTACATATGCTATGATTGGCTAGTAGCTACTTCTAAATGGACAACTGTTATTACATACAATCATCACATGACACATGCACAACACCTACAATTATTACATTTATGATAATGACATTGATATTTACATATGCTATGATTGGCTAGTAGCTACGAATAATCTTGGCCATCTCCTATAATAAAGTTTATGGTGATGACTAAACATCTTGCGAATCCTTGATGATAAGTGGTAGCCTTTTGATCTTTCATTCATTCTAATAAAGGATAACTTCTCTATATAGATTGATTCTCTAGAAGAGCTAATAGAGGACATTTTTCATCCATCCCATTGCAATAATGTCTTGAAATAATTATGAGCAAATTGATTTGTAAATAGGTGGTGCCTTGTGAGGAAAATATTATCCAACACATCATAAAGTTGCAAATGTGCTACCATGAGTGGCTTAATTTGAGATCTTTTTAGATTATTCATAAGATAATCTATTCTTCTAGCCATATTAACAAAGAAATTAAGTGTGGGATATAGCTTTGAGATGCTATTTGAGGATTTTTGTGGAAAGTATTAGCCAATGTCCTTGCACCAGTGCACCCTTTGTTCTAGAGCAACAAGTTGCTAGTTGAACCAATCTTTTGGTGGTGGTCCAGATGCTCCTGAACTTGATGGAAACGCTTGCAACATATAACTCTTTAGTTTCCTTGTTATAGCATTAGGAAGGCTATTGATTTTCCTTGGAATGCATTTAATTGAAAACTCATATTGTGACAAAAGATATTGGCACCAAGCAAACCTTTGTAGTTTTGGTGAGGGGGTGATCGTTCTTTTCATCAAGGTGGCTAGGTTGGAGGAATTAGTTTTAAAGATGAATGATTCTTCTATGAGATATGGGTGGAACTTCTCTAACCCTTAAACTATTGCTAATATTTCTTTTCTTGCTAGCCAATATGCCAATTCATTCTTGGCAAAAACACCCAAAGCATACGAGCATAAATTTTCATCAACTTTTGTTGGACCTATTTTATGCAAAATTGCTACCCATGCTTCATAGTTGGCATCCATGTTAAGAATGAAGGGATCCATCAACATGGGTTCCAAAGGAGATAATGTAGAGCATTCCTTCTTCAACTTCCGAATTTGAGTGGTTGCTTCACTAGTCCACTAAAATGGCATTAAATTCTTTCATGTCCTAATAACGTGGTGTTGTTTATGTAGATTCTGTAATGCCCCCTATTATAGAAATATTAGAACATGCATCCATTCTTCGAAACATAGTTGAAGCAATGGTGGAAGAATGTCTATGAGTTACTGATAGATATTATTATCACATGGGTTACACTTATGCATTAAATCCCTATCTATCAAATTTAGATGAGTATGTTCAAGTTTGTTCTAGACCTATGACTACTCTAGAAAAAATTGAAAGTTGTAAAGATGAGGGTAAAGGTATTGTTGAAGAAGTGAGTCAAGATGAGTTTTCCTTTCCCATATATGATATCTTTGGAATACAAGCATGGTCAAATGAATGGGATATCCCTATCCCAAGTACAAATTAGCTCTCTAAATATATTGAAGACAATGAGCCTTTTGATGATGAAGATGCAAAGCTGGTCCCTTGAATTGAAGCCAAAGAAATTACAGTTTACACTCAATATTCTACTGTGATTAATGATTAAGAAACATCGAAAAGAAGAGTTACAGAAGATGATGCTAGAAGGGTTAATGATTGGTGGTACTAAGAAGGTCTTAGAGAAGATATGGGTGCTTTTAATGGTGTTTTTGATGATGGCCTTGATGATCTCAAAATCAACTAGGAGACTCAAGATGAAAAATTATTTGAAGATTAGAAAGCTATTACTCCTTTTCATATAGCTATGCTTAGCCACAAATATTTTGTCACCTTAGATGAAAAAATGGAATTTCCTCAAATTATTAAGGAAGTGATCTATTCATTCTCCAACATGTTTTCATCTAGATAAACCATCTTAGTCAAGTAGTCAAAAGTAGCAAGGGTATCACTATGTGATTCTTGGAAAAATCAACATTTTAGTAAGTCCCAAGTTTAATTATGATATAGGTGCTAAATTTTTGGTAACATTGCTAGATAGCTGGGTAATTGGAGATGGAATGAATCATAATCTACATCTCATCTAGTAACAATTTGGGCATTCTATCATCATTGAATTACAAGCATTATTGCTAGTCTTTCCAGCTGCCAAATATGAAGAAGGATCATCCTCTAAAATAATTCTCAAGCCACTTCTCCTAATTTTGAATGCAAAGAAACATTGTTTATGATGTAATACAAAGAATTGAAAGGAAGGAAATTCATTCATGGGAGAAAATGACCTCCTCAAGGGTCATATCACATAATGGTTTTAGATGATCTAGCCCTAGATACTTGAGCCAACTATAGCTACCTATTGGAACATTCAACTAATTCCTAGAAAAATAAGAAGAAAGAGGTGTGTCAACTAAATTATCTATTGCATTGGTCATCATATTGTAGTAGAAATATAAACAATATACAAAGTAAGCTAGATGAAGTTATTAGTCATATGAATGTATATGAAGATGAAGTTAATAAGTACAAAGAAAAAAAATTTCTAAAAGAAGTATTCACTTTAGCAAATCAATTGAAGCTTCCTCTAGTAACAAAGAATAGATAGATTACAAAAGATTAAGAAAAGAGAGTTTAAATAAATACTAGAGACATGCTACAATAGAAGATAGAAAAATTCAAGAAAGAAAATAATTTGAAGAAACTAATCTCCTCTTCAGATTCATCAAAAGAAGGACCCAAGAATCACTGCCAAGGTAAAGTTATGATGGTGTACCTAAGAAGGTTTTATGAGCCACCACCACCATTCCAACCACTTCAAGACATGCAAGCAATAATTGTGCCATTCATTGACATTGACTACCTACCATCCAAAGAACTATTGCATACCATCTGACTATGTGTAGACCAACTTAGAAATGCTTAAATGCTACTAGGATTTGATGAATGCACATCGATCATTACTAGCCTAATAAGAGTAGCAGGAAAGATTTTCCATTGGTGGAAATGTTTGGATGTGATGGCTCAAGAAAAATTTCTACAAAGTGGGCTACAAAATTTCTTTGTTAACCTTATTATAGAATTTATAGCAGATCTTTATGAAAATATTAGATTGTAAGATAATTTCATACATAGTTAGAGGAAATTGCATAATTTGAAAGATTTTGAGAAATATAGTGTTGAATAAAGTAAATAAGTGTATCGATTAGCATTACATAGAGATAGATTGATAGCATACATGTATCTAGGATCATTGCCTAACAAAATTGAAAAAATGGTATTGTATAATGCTATAGCACCAAATCTCAATCTATCCTTAGTGTATTTTATAGAAGTCATACACATGGTAAGATAAGAATTAAAAAAACATTATTATCAAATAATTTTGGTCAAAATCTTACCATCAGCTAAAGTATGTGAACAGATATATGGAGTAGATGCCTTTGGAAGAAAGCCCAGTAAGCCATTTGGAAAGAAACCTTGAAGGGGTTTCCCTAAAATCTGTCCTCACAGATAGAGAAGAAGAAGTTGAGTGTATATAGCAAAACCAAGAAGGCTTCACCCCATTCAATATATCAAATGTAGAAGATAGCCTACAAAAAAGAAAAGTGTTTATTGTTATAATTGAGAACAAAGGGGTCACTATGCTTACGAATGTCCAAAGAAGAAAGTGCTAGAGAAGGTAAAAACCTTCTTTGATGAATATATTGATGAATGGAAGACAATTGAGTCCAAAGAACAATTAGAAATTCATTTGGCTAATAATAAAAATGTTTATAAGCTCAGATTTGAAGATGATTAAGAAGAAGAACAAATGGATTCTGAGTCCAATGTAGAAGAAAATACTTTTCCCTAGTTTCATATGATGTACGGAGGAAGAGGTTGAATAGAGGATGAGGAAGAAGCAGATTAGAAAGTAGAACAGTTTCTATATCAAGATCTAGAAGATTTAAATCAAAGTACTGAAAAAGATAAATTTACTTCAACATCATTTGTAATGAGTTTTATTAATCCATTTTTGTTTTGTGGGATTAAGCTAGCTTTAGTAGTAAATTTGCTAATATTGAACCATCTATCAATTCTCATACTTTTCTAGAACATTTACCACTAATGTCAGAAGAGGATTCATCTCAAGATGAGGAAGACGAAGACAAATTCGAAGTAGTTCCATCCAAGTTTCTAGCCATGTTTCTCATAACACCATATGAGAAATGATTTTTGATGGAACAAGAAAAAAAGAAGGGTGGCATCAAAATGACTTTGCCAAAAATAGTTGTTCATTAGATCAAGAAGACAATCTCAATTATCTGCATAATCATCATCGCACTCAAGATAGCAATAGATGGAAAATTTAAATGGAGAAAATTTAATTATTTTATAGATACTAGTGCTACTTTAAATTTTTCTCTAAGTTTGATTGCAAATCAAGATATCATCAAATGAAAATAGCAAAAGAAGATATTCATAAGATAGTGTTTAGCATGCCAACTAGTCTTTATGAATGGCTTCTTTAGTTCCACTATCACATGGATAGTATTTTTTATAAGCATAAGGATTTTATAGCAAATTATATTAACGAATTCTTCATTTATTCAAGTTCAGTAGAAGAGCATTATGGTCATCTATAAATATTTCCTATCTTATGCAAAGAACATGGTAGTGGATTATTTGGACATTTCAAGAAATTTTAGGTGTATAAAAATGAAATTGAATTTCTTGGTATAATAATTAAAGATTGAAAAATTCATATGGAGCCACATGTCTTGGAGAAGATTTTTTTGTTTTCAGATCAACTACAATCTAAGGAACAATGTTTAAGGTTTTTTAGATGTTTGAATTATGTGTCAAAATACATTTCTTAGCTTTTAGAGAAAACAACCACCATCAAGGGGTGTAAGAATTCAATGCCATTTCAGTGGATAGTGAAGCAATCATTCAAGTTTGAAAGTCTAAGAAAGAATGCTCTACATTACCTCCTTTGGAACCCATGTTCAAGGGTTCCTTCATTCTCAACAAGAATGCCAGCTATGAAGCATGGACAATAGTTTTTCCTAAAGTAGGTCCAACAAAAGATGATGAGAAATTATGTTTGTATGCTTCAAGAATTTTTGCCAAGAATGAATTCAGATATTGGCTGGAAAAAATAGAAATATTAGCAAAAGTTCAAGGATTAGAGAAGTTTCACCCATATCTGATAGAAGAACCATTCATCTTAAGAATTGATTCCTCCAACCTAGTCACCTTGATGAAAAGAAAGATTACCTCCTCACCAAAAATCCAAAGGTTCTTTTGGTGGCAATTTCCTTTTCCATAGTATGAGTTTTTAACTAAATGCATTCTAGGTGGAATAAATAGCCTACCTAATGCTCTAACAAGGGAACTAAAGAGTTGTATTTTGCAAGCTTCACCATCAAGTTCAAGAGCATTCAAACCACCACTAGAAGATTGGCTCAATTGTCCACTTGATACTCTAGAACTAAGGGTACACTAGTGCAGGGACATTGGACAATACTTTCCATAGGAGTCCTCAAATAGCATCTCAAAGCTATATCCCAAGCTTAATTATTTTGTCAATATGGCTAGAAGGATAGATTATCTTGTGAAAAATCTAAAATGGTTCCAAATTGAGCCACACATGCTAGCACATTTGCAACTTTATGAAGTGTTGGATAGTATTCTCCTCACAAGGCACCAGCTATTTGCAAATCAATTTTGCTGTAATTATTTCAATACATTATTGGAATGTGATAGGTGGGAAATCAATCTAGAAAATTAATCTTTATGAAGAAGTTATTCTTTATCAAAATGAATGAAAGATTGAAAGGCTACCACTTGTCATCGAGGATTTGCAAGATGTTTAGTCATCACCATCAACTTTATTGGAGGAGATGGCCAAGCTTATCTATAGCTGCATTGACTACAAAAAGCCTAGCTGCATTCATCTGGCTGGTTCCTTATACAACCAGTTAGGTGCACTGTGTCTGATGCCTTTTGGCGAAGATATGCTAGGCCAATCGTCAGGATTGGCAGCTCCGCCCGCATGCCTCGGCTCCTTCTTTATAGCCCAATCGCTCTAGCTCACATTAGACGGCGCTCGTTTCAACAACCTCGCCTCTTGTCCGCCTGAGCAATCGTGCCCTCTGCTTTCTTTTGTGGTTGCAGGTTACTTGCCTTGGAGGATGTCATTCAAAGGTGCGTCCATCTGAACGGTGAAGTGCAACAACGTGTTGAAATGGCTGCTCAGGTTTGCCCAACCACTTAGATCTGCATACCTGTACCTCTCACAATCCTACCCTTAGCTCTTGTTTCCTTCATCCCCACCACCCGCTTCCCATACGCAAAAGCTATATACGCAAGTACCCATTTTTCGCACTCACACTAGCAGAGATATCGCAGAAGTGATGCGCCATGCTCCTTTTGCACGCATTCCTGCTATAATCAGTGACAGAGAGATCTCAGGCTGACGCGCTACGCTTGTTTGAAAGCATTCCTGTTGACATCAGTGTGCGTACGTTTCTGTGCATTCAGTAAGCATATTCCATGCTCCTACCATCCTGACCCATGTTATGTCTTCCCCGAACCTATTTCCCACCATGCCATTCTATCTCCCATTCCCTCCAGCGTTGCTCTTCCATGTTGACAGGGCAATCCTTGAGTAGCCACAGATGGA
>MNCI01036516.1:76092-91912 GCA_015680685.1 Gnetum montanum | reverse complement strand
CGACATAGCGTAATGACGCTTAGCGTGATGGTGTTTCAACATAGTCCGGCATCAGAAGGATAGTTGCTTCAGCATAGGGAGAAGCTTAAGCAGCGCGATATGCGATTTCTTGTGCATTTTGCTAACTCTTTCGTTCAAAGACAGGTTTACGCTCTGTTACGCACGGCAGCGTAATAAGCTCCAGAACAGTCAAAGACAAAGTCTAAGAAAATGCGACTGCTCAATCATACGCTCATCATGCACCGGAGCATATCGCAGCGTATTGCATCGCCGAACTAGACATTGTTTACGCTTCACTACGCGCGGCTGCGTAAGCGAGCGTAAAATGGCTTTAATTCCATTGTTCCCATGCTACGTTATGCTCATACACACAACACAGCGTGAATGAGCGTAATGTAACCCAAAACAATTGAAACATGCCCAACGCGCGTATCTTCTTCACACGCACAATATGCGAACGAGTGTATTGTGCGTAATCAGGGAGTTTGACTCAAAATTGGTCAAGTCAACAGTACCCGAAACACACGGGACACACGTCATCAGGGTTGCGCCTTTTCCACAAGGTGTCTCAGCTTATAAATACACCAGTTGACAAAGATACAAAGGTTGGAAAATCAGAGAAGCAAAGACATTTTTCTGAGCACCAGGGCACTTATCACTTTTGGAGCAGAGATACAGAGAGCAGCGCCTTGGCAATTGTTGATAGCATCACCCTACAGCAGAAACAGAGCACATTTCGCTTTGAGCACTGGTGACAGGAGTAATCGTTCTGCTGGGAAGACTCTATTGGTCAGAAACAGTTGATCGGTAGACGTCAGAGCTTGGCCTTCCTTGCATCTCGGCTTTAGCCCACGAGGTAGATCAGATTTCTGTTTGGACCGTTTTGCTTGTTGTTTTGTGCTTGCTTCACATCCAGTAATCGGGGATTCCCTAGTGTAATTTCTCATACAAAATATACATTTTTTCAAGTCAAAGCGCAGATCTTGAAACTACGTGCTTCTCGTATGTCAGCCTCCTTTTATCGTGTTTAGCGTTATCACCATTGCAATCCATCTACATCGTTTTCCCCTCGTTTTACGATTCCTCGAATCAGATCGTTTTCACGAAATATTCATCGGTTTACTAATTAGTAAGTCCCTGTCTGATCGACAAGACCGTTCAGGGCGCCACGGATTCGTTTTCCTAGCATAGCCCTCGCATGGATCTGTGGCTAAAATTGTGTACATGGGATTTGGTCGATATTTTCCAGCTGCCGACGTTTTCCGTCGTTACAGTTTTCTGGTGCTAGAAGGAGGGCCTGAAGGTTCCGATCCGAACATTTCGGGTAGCCCTGTTAGCGATCCATATCCTAAACCATAGACATAATACCTCTAGGGAAGTCTACGGTCAATCGCGTGGTATAGATCGGTCGCAAGGACGATTTCTTTGAAATCTTGCAGGGTAGAAAGCCTTTTTTGTGCTTTTGTTACCAGCCATCTCTTAGATCCGATTACCAGTTACCGCTAACTTCATTGATCAATGGATTCCTTGTACACAACCACAACTGCCATGGTCCCTACCGATCTGGGTGCCGCACCTATGAATCCTATGGCGGTCACAGGACCAGCTCCTGGCGCAACGGGATCTCAGGGACCATTGCGCCGTTCATTGAGGCTCTAGGGAAAAGAGCCTATCTTCACGGTTATAACCCCTGAAGAATACAACTTCATATGCGTTAAGATCCAGGTGAAGCTGGCTCTCAGCCAAGCCGAGCTCGAAGCGAAACAAAACTTTGAGGTGCTCCACCGAGGGGGCTATGATTTTAAGCCAACAGCTTACGACATAATTCCCTTGACCGAACACTAACACGAACTTATCACACAATTGGTCATGGCCAAAGGCCAGGCTTCACAAGCTGTGGTGGAGTCCCAGCATGGGGAGGAAGAAGAGGATGAATTTGCAGCCCAGTCGGAGCATTCGTTCCATACTCTGGAACCTTTGTTCCATACTCTGAGCCCCCAAACGTATATAAATCCCTTGTTTCCTTTCAATGGAGAAGCCGCACCTCTTGACCCAACCATGACCGCACAGATGTATTTCCCTGCCATGCCGCAGGCCAATGCGCAGCCGTCTGGGTTGCAAGCACAAATATCGCACAATAACACAGGGTTGGTTCCGTCACCACGGGTACTTAGCATCCCAGCGGTGATCTCAGCGACCACCGCGCCCCATTTCATCCCTCAGATACAACCCCATAACTTATCTGTAATGCGCCCGGCCCAAACCTTGTCGCTTTCGCATCCGCAAACTCAACAGATCGCCGCAGTCGCTCAGCCACAAACTTACGCCCAAGAGCCTACCGCAGGTCAGTGGGCCAACCCAGCGGCACAACATGCTCAGTCTGTGGTGTACGGCATGCAGCCCCCGGTTGCACCTGTAACGTAAGTTCCACAGAGGATTCCGCAGTATACCTATCCCTATCTTGTGCAGCAGGCGGCGGCTAACCCCTCTGCGCAAGCCAGCGGGTGGTGGTCTTCGCAGGCTCCCTTGCCTACTGGGATCCCTGCCCCACAAGCAGCCAGTCAACCCATCTCGTCATTTCCGTTCCCTCGCGCCGCCCTCCCGGCCCAACATCCTATGCCTTCTGCACAGGCACCTCCATCAACAGGCTTGGGCCAAGCTTTCTAGCTGATACATTCTCTTACCAAGGAAGTTCGATGCCTCAAAGCCGCTGGATCTGATGCTATTCAGATCATGGACTTTTATTAGGATGATCCGATTAGCCCAGCGGTGCCAATGCTGTCACTGCCGCCAGGGATGTCTTTGCCTCATTTCACCAAATACAATGGGGAGGGGGATCCCAACGCTCACTTAGTCATCTTTCGATCTGAATCCTTGTTGCTTCAACAGTGGCCACATACGATTATCAGAGTCTTTGCAATGTCATTAACAGGGAAAGCTTTGGACTGGTCCTGAGCCCTCCCACGCTCTTCCATCTCAACCTTGGAAGAGCTGCTGACCCAATTTGTGACCCGCTTCAAATACAACTTGAAGCCGAAAGTCACGCTGGATCAGCTTATGGGGGTGAAACAAGACCCGCTCGAGCCCATCCAAAAGTTTATACAGCGATGGAACGCTACTTTGAATGAGATCCGCGAGCCAATAGCGGACTCACATGTGCTGGCGATATTCAAAGGAGCGGTCAATGACTTTATTAAGTCAAAGTTGTATTACCTTTCCCCCAACTCTCTACACCAGGCCTTTGTGCAAGTTAGAAGCATCTAAGATGCTGCGGAGGCCAGCAAAGACCCAGCGTATGTCGCCTACAGGAACGCACACAACAAGGCTAAAGAGAAGGGTAAGGAGGCAACAACGACAGTAGCCGCGCTGACTGAAAGTGCAAAGAATAAGAACAAGAAGGTGCCCACAACAGCGTCCAAGGCCACGGCTGGTGCCGGCACCAGCCAAGCCACAACTGCCCCTGAAAAGGCCCCCCAGCCAAAGCCAAATTTTGAGCATAAAGATCGTTCAAAATATGCGGCTTTACCTGTGAAGCATTCCGAATTGCTAAAACAACTGTTAGCGGCAGGGCACATTCAACCTAAGAAGGTGTCCGAGGAAGCTCTGAAGCGTCACAGACGTCACTGTGAATTGCTGAAGGACCCTTCTTTAGCCTTACCTAACGAACCAGCAGTTTCGAGATCTTTCAGGCTCGACCGTTTCTGTGACTACCACCAGATGTGTGGTCACGACACGGATTACTGCTGGGCGTTAAAGGACGACATTCAACGCATGATTGACGAAGGTCATCTAAAATTAGACAGTAGTAACCCGACACATCTGGAAAACCAAACACTGCATGTATATAAGGACCCGTTGAACGTAAACTACGATCCTTATACAATCACTGTGGTGAGTACGGACGGTGAGCGTAAGGGACCGCCAAAACAGCCTTTTGTCTTGCGCGTACCCGCCAGCTCACCCAGGGGGCCAATCATTTCATCGGCAACCAGTGACGTCTCGAGGCCGCCCTTCATTATACGGGCACCTTCTCACATAAACCCTCAGTCACGCAACAACGCCCAAGCCGCAGCTTCGTCCGCGCCCATGCCAAGAGCGCCCTTCATTATCAGGGCACCAAAACCACAGGCTGCTCCTCTCACGTAGGGGCAGACCTCTAGCCAGAACAACCAATCATCGCCTCCCACGCGAAAGGGAGAGGACGCCTCAGTTAGCGTAACAAAGGACCACTTTACACTCGGCTTCCCTAAGCCTAGGCCCCTGGCCTCTGCACCCTTGTCTATGCCTTAGAAGCAAGATAAAGGCACAGAAATGCAGTCGCCTCCTCTTGGCAAGGAAAAGAGTACCCCTTCAGCCAACGCTGTCCCACCTCGAGAGATTCGTCTCTTAGGACGAATGGAAGAGGACAAGGGATGCAAGCAACCTAGCCAAGAGAAGGGTCTCCTCGATGCATTTACACAAGTTAGACAGGCTCTCAAACAAAAGAACACAATGCTGAGCCTGTATGACTTGCTTATGACATCTTGCGAACACCGTGAGGCTATGGTTCACATGCTGACATCCATATCAGTGGATGAAAGCTTGCCAGCGGAGGAGGAAGCGATACATGCTGTCATGTTTCCTCCCGAAGCTGAGCAACCTACGCCTTCCTCGTTGACCTTCCACGACGGATCTATCAAAAATGATCCCGAGAAAGGTCGGGTGACAACTGAACCTATGTTTATCACTATCCGGGTCGGTCAATACCGGATCCGGAGAGTGCACGTGGACGATGGCACAGCTACCAACGTCATTCCCTATTCCATTGTGGATAGGTTGGGACTGGTTGACCAGATCACTCCCACGACAACGGCCTGCGTAAAATCGTTTAACGGGGCACGGGTTCAAGTCAAGGGGACGGTGCGCATCGAGTTTGTGGTGGGTGACCAGTTCCTAATGGAGGCCACCTTCCTAGTCGTCGAGGAGATGGCAGGGTTCAACCTGATCTTGGGGAGGCCGTGGTTAGCTCAACTGAGGGCAGTTTTATCACCGATACACCAGGAGATACACCTTCCCTATGCCGGAGGGGAGGTTGTGATACGCGGTGATGAACTCACCCCCAGGACCGTCAATAACATTGAAGAGGAACAGGGTTCGGAGGTAGAGACGACTGACGATCAGACCCATCTCCAAACCCCTCAACAAACCAATAGTGAAGATGACAGTTTAGTTTGGGCCGACCTGCCGTTTCCGGATGGCAGCGTAGAGGAGGCAAATCATAAGTCTCCTCGCCCTTACGCAGCGACCAACGTAAAGGCCATTAAGAGAAAATTATGTATTAATGGTTGAGCAATAGCCTTTGCGTACGACATCATGTCTTTGCCGGTTATCGCAGTTCGTACTTAACAGTTTCTTTTGTTGCAACAGATGCCTTTTTATGCTACATTCGCCTTCTATTTTTACGCTTGTCATGTCTTACGTTTTTTTATCATACCTGTGTTATTCCTGTTATCACACCATTTTACGCATTTACGCACCATTATATTCTATTACCTTTTATGCTTAAAATGGCCCGCAACGGCCTTAAACTAGTTACGCAGAATTAAGCATCATCATCATTTATGCTTTCTCTACATTACGCATCTGGCCCGCAACGGCCTTAAACTAGTTGCTAGGTTACGCAAAGTCATGTAATGGCCCGCAACGGCCTTAAACTAGGAATTACGCTCTATCATTATCACTTAGGTGAACTTTTCAACAATTACTTTCGCACTCTATCGGAAAAACGCAAAAACGAATAAAAAAATGTGTAACTGACATTTAACGCATCCACCAGGTTTTATAACACGTCTTTTCAGTCATTCGTAAAATGATATTGCACTCAACATTAATAAAACTATGTGTAAATTATAATTACGCATTTCCCCTACTGCCACTATCACCGGTATCTCTTAAGTCCGGATCCAACGCTAATGGATCGTCCTCCAATGGGCCGTCGTTTCTAGGAATGATTCTTTCACGAAGAATGTCCTCTTGGCGAGGTCCCCGTTCCGGCGTCGGCTCCACGGAAGGACGCTCCTCATTGTTGCGTTCTGTTGCCTCTTCCTCTGCTTCTTCCTCTGCTTCTACCGCTCCCTCTACTAACTCCTCAGCTTGTTCGTCTTCCCTATCCTCGGTTGGTATCTGAACACAGTAAGCACATTAGTAACACAAGGCTTAACATCACAATCAGAAACGTAAACTAAGTCGCGCGTAAACTTACTTGTGACGGCCCTGCTTCCGCAGCAAAGGGGAGCTTGTCCAGACCAGCCCACAAGCGCTTCATAATCTCTTCCTCTGTTAGATCTGGCCATACGTCATCTCCCAAGGCAGCCCCAACCTTCACTTTCCCTTTCTCCACACTGCTCCAGTGGGGTGGGTCCGGGAAGAAAGTAGGGATTGAAGCCTGACCCCCAGGGAAAGTCATCACCCTTTCAGGGGACGCACTAACAGTCACCTGCTCCTCGAACTTCTTGAAGGCATCGGAAGCGCCGATGACGTCCTGAAATACTTCTAAGGACCGGGCCCTGACGGCAAGATCTCGGTAGAGTCTCCGATAAGCAATGCTTTCCCGCTTGTAGAAGTGCTTGTGGTCCTTCTCCTTCTGCCCCCATTCTTACACACTTGTACAATAATCCCTCCAGTCCCGGCTTTTCTGGGCTAGGAGTTCTATCTGCATTCGCTGCTCGACTAACGCGTGACTGGTTTGTATGCTGTGTTTGATGGCTGTCCAATACCGGGAGTAATCGACAACAGCAGTACGCCAGTCTTCATCCCCTGACGCTCGCGCCTGTAGGAAGTCGCAACGCGATTTTAAGTCTCCGACCTCTTTGGTCAGAGATTCAACCCTCTGCTCCAACCTCTACAACCTTTTCCACAGATTCTCATTAACTCCCTTACTCTCCCATAAGTAGCGTGTCGAGCGTAACGCACATTTACGCATTTCCTCATAAATGTGGCGTGGCACGGCTGCTTCATTGGATGGTGGCTCCACTGTGTCCAAATCAATGGGCTCAGTGGGATCCCATCGGAGGCGAGCTCCTAACAGAAACAATCATCAGTGTTGGTGACACATTACCCTTATGTAACATTACAAACTGACTACAACCATAACGTACCCGCTCCAGGTTCGACGTGTTCTAGGCGCTCGATCATGTCGCTAACGACGCCTTCCATGAAGGCAAATTTATCAGGGAAGTCTCTCCACGCTCTGCTCACAGCGACAGACGTGGGTGTGTTCTCTTCGCTTGTAGCGTAATCTAGTTAGAAACCTCACTTATTTACAGACATCCTGCAAACACGCTAACATATCCATTACCTCTACCGGTGATAGTGGCGATTTCGTCGACATTTTCCGTATCCCTTTCCCTTTCACGCACTTGAGTTTGTGCGTCGCTAGTTCCAGTAGCTGGGGCCTCCTCACGCACCCGAGCCTGTACGCGGCTCACGCTAATAGCTGGGGCCTCTTCTTCCAAAATTGAGGCCCCCTCCCTACGACTTAGTGTTACTGCTCCCGTCTCAGGGGTCAGTTCTTCCGTAACTTTTGCTGGCCATATCACAACACCTTAGTATATCAGTACAAAACATCTAAACAAACGTTGTGTAATATAATTCTTTCACGCTTAGTAGGCGGAGGCTTACTCCGCTGAACTGTGACTGCCACAGTCTGGCCTGCGTCATCCTTAGGGGCCTCGGCTAGGCGGAGCCTTTTACGCCGAGCTGCATGTTCTACGATTTCTTCCGCCACGCTCTTCCCTCGCGAGGCATCGTCGGTGTACATGGGCATTATCCCACCTACACTGTCGAGACCTCGCACTTGGAGCGCCGCCAGACCCTTAGTCGTTATAGATAACGACTCCCCGATCCCTTCCGGCGGATCCTACCCACGGGTAGTGCTGAGGATATGGGCAATCCAAGGTCTGGATAGCTGGTCTCGGTCTTGCTGCACCTAGACCCCATTCCTCTGGATGACCAGAAACTCAGCAAATCACCGGAGGNGGATAAAGTGTCTTGGCGGCGCCCATCTCGAATTTTTTGCAGGGAAACCCTTTAGTCTCCTTCGGGACCCTTACCCACTCCTTCAGCCAATTCTGGAAAGCTTCGCTCCTCTTCGCCTTCTCACTTACGGGAGGGTCGTCTGAGGGGATGCCAAAGAGGTCCGCGAAGAGCTGAGCGTCGATGTTAAAGCTTATGCGCATGTTATGTACGTGTGTCCAGAAACGCTCGGCCTTTTCGTTGAAGGAGTTGACCAGGGTTAGCATTTCACTGGCAGGGACATCAGGAGTCGCAGCCAAAAATAGGTGCATTAGCCCTACTGCTCGGATCTTGGAGGTCACCGCGACTGGGGCCGCCAAGTGGCTGAGCCAGCGCTGTGCGTCCTTGATGTCACCGTAGCAGAAGAGGACAGCACTCGCCTCGCGGCCGAAAATCGTAAGGGTAATCTCCCAATATTCCCTAACTGCACAACGTGAAGCACAAATTAACCAAAGCTCTATTATGCAATATCCACAATCTACAATAACATTACGCAGTACTCAACTACACCACCGCCTTACCAAGGCCAAATGGCAACGGAAATGGCTGGAGTTCCCTCTGCACGTCCTCGACGGTAAGGGGCGGATCTAGGGTCCAGTCATCATGCAGCCACCCGAGTCGTTGGCAACTCTCAAAAGCCCTAGTGTAATAGGTGGGGTACTCACGCATGTCGAAGCCGATCTGCTCTATAACACCGGCGCGTACGTTGCTAGTTGCGGTAAACGCCATTATCGCCGTTTCAGCCCAGGATAACACATCCCCATCTCCAACTACCCTGTTGTCCTGAATAAAGAACCTGTACCATACAACATAAGTTTATTTTACATTTTTCATCATTTTTCCCTATATTTCACACCGACAACAGACATAAAACAAAACAGAAACACAGACAGTTACTAGAATTCGCTTACCCGCCGGCGTAGTACACCGTGCCTTGTGGGTTCTGGAAATAGGTCGAGACATGGCGGGCCACGAAGAGCATGTTATATGCGTGATAACAGCTAAATCGGGTCATTTCCTAGATCCAGTTTAAGCTCTGCAAGCCCTGGGCGCTAAGCTCTCGGTCTTCGGGACGGCCCGTATCGATGGCCCCATCTGTCAAAAAAGCCAGAATCCTTTGCGCAGAACCCACTAGCAGGTGCTCTAACAGGGCACCCGCGATGTCATCAGACAAATCAGACCACACGATGATGCTGAAGTTGCGCAGCAAGAACTGCAGAAACTCTAGTGCACCCTGTCGAAACCATATTGCCTTCCCTTGCAACCGCGTGTGCGGGGGAGGGAAATTGGGGACGATGGGGTTTATACAACACAGAACCCCAACGATATCCAGTACAATCAAAGTGGGCTTTAGCACAACGCTGTATAGTAAACCAATACATACATCACACCTACACTTACATTTGCATCACTAATGCAGAAAACTCATAAATTACGCCTAGCTATCCAAGCCGAAATCTCCCAAACCCTTGCAATAACGCAAGGTTCGTCCCTGACAACGGCGATAGACGCAACCTCACCAAACCCTCGCATTCACCCGAGGTCCACAATTTTGACATTTACATTCACGCAAGAGACATCACGAAAAATAGACATTAGGAACAAACATAAGCACAGGAAGAATGGCCTACCGGTTCAAAGGCGTAGGGTCGCAAACATCGACCAGTGCCTGCGAAACACGATTCAAATTTTCTTGCAGTTCATCAATCTTGGCCAATTTTGCGTTCTTCCTCTTGATCTTCGGTGCCATTGCAATGGTTTTAGAATTTCTTCACAACCTAACGCTTGCAAATCTTTGCAAGATTACACGTTCTCACTTTCTGCTCTTCCTTCTCTCAGCGACAGTCACAAGTTCTAATTCTCAACATCCAATAGCCTATCCTTATCAAAGAACTCCTTACTTATACGCGAGGATCACCGACTTGATATCTGATGTAAGCGGGACCTTCCTAAAATGAAACCCGAAAATCCAGATATTAATGTGGTTGATATCGCACGCGCCACTGTCTGAAATGACATTAAACTACCACATCTTATCGCCTCGTAATCGGGTTACATTGATTACAGCTTGTCTATAATATTCAAAATTCAGTTAGCCTTCCACATTCGGCGACATCACGTCACTTGTCTCCTAATCATTTACGCACTTGGTGTTTTTGTAGGACAGACGGGAATATGGACGTAAAATTTTCAGCGCCTCTAACTTTGATGGGCCCATACGAGAAGGTAATTAGACAGTTTGACTACGCGCTAGTAGGCGTTAACCTCCCTTTAGAAGGCATAACCATAGCTGCGTCGGAGACGTCCCCAGAATGGCCAGAACAATCGACACGCACGCTAGACCTGAAGGCTCGGGACATAACCGAAGACCCCCTCAGTGAGGTCCCTATCGTTACGCATACGGGTGAGACTAAAACGCTTAAAGTCAGTTCTTTGTTAGACCAAAAAATGCACAACGCTATAAAACAGGTCCTGCAAGACAACATTACTGTCTTTGCATGGTCATACGAGGATATGCCTGGGTTAGATCCCAGGTTAATCCAGCATAACATCATCCTAGACCCGCAGATTAAAGCAGTTAGGCAAAAGGCACGTAAAATCAAGCCAGAGATCGCGCTAGCCGTGCGTGATGAAATCACCAAGCTATACCAGGCTGGTTTCATCCGTGCGGTCGATTACTCGGACTGGGTATCCAACATTGTAGTCGTCCCAAAGAAGACTGGAAGCATACGCATCTGCATAGACTTCCGGGATTTGAATAAGGCCACAATCAAGGATAACTTCCCGTTGCCGAGTATCGACCAGCTAGTGGATACAATAGCTGGGCATGCGCTTCTGTCCTTCATGGACGGTTTTTCAGGCTATAACCAGATTCGCATTAACCCAGAACATCAATTGACCATGACATTCATGACACCCTGGGGCACCTTTTGCTACACTATGATGCCTTTTGGTCTGAAGAACGCCGGAGCAACATATCAACGGACCATGACATACATCTTCAGTGATTACCTCCTAGGAAGGCTAAATGATTACGTAGACGACATAGCTGTTAAGTCTTTGAAGTCTGAGGATCATTCAGGAGACCTGGAGTTAGTCCTTAAAAGATGCTCCAAATACAAGCTCCGGCTTAACCCAAAGAAGTGCGTATTCGGAATCAAAACCGGACGCATGCTGGGGTTTGTGGTGTCGGAAATCGGCATACGAGTTAACCCTGATAAGGTCAAAGCCATTGTCGAGATAACGCCTCCCACAGACCTCAAGCAATTACGCGGGTTACAGGGACGCTTACAGTTTATACGCCGGTTCATTTCGAGGTTAACCGACAAGTTACACCCTATGCAACACTTGCTGAAAAAGGGGGTTAATTTCAAATGGACCGACGATTGCCAGCGTGCATTTGACAGCTTAAAACAAGAGCTCCAACATTTGACAATGGTTTTCCCACCACAAAGGGATTTGCCATTTTACATTTACCTCGCAACTTCGGACATAGCAATAGCAGCGTTACTTTGTCAAAGGAGGGATGATGGGTCGGAAGTGCCCATCTACTACTTGAGTCATGCTCTATGTGCGTATGAAACAAGGTACAACGACGTTGAGCGTAGTTGCCTAGCATTAGTTTTTACGCTTAAGAAATGTAGGCATTATCTTTTCCGTAGCCAAGTCAACGTCATCTATAAAAACAACATTCTTAGAGCCATTACGCATAGCTTATACGAGAGTAGTAAAATAGCTCGCTGGAAAGCTATCATGGCAGAATTCGATCTGCACTATATTGGCCAATCATCTACGAAAGGCCAAGCGATAGCTGACCAGTTAATAACTGCACCGATTAACAATCAAGCAACTATAGAGCCAGAGTTCCCTGACGAACATGTACATAGTCTAAGCCCTATCTCGACAGGCCCCGAAGCAACGTTGTACTTCGACGGAGCTTCAACGGCTAGAGGTGGCAGTGCTGCCACTGTTATCACGCTATCGCTTGAGGATGTGCGTCTACACGCTTATCGCTTGACCTTCCCCTGTACGAACAATGTGGTAGAGTACGAGGGGCTCCTTAGGGGATTATTAACTACCGGTGAACTCGATGTTCAACACCTGGCGATTAGGGGTGATTCGATGCTTGTCATAAATCAGATCACAGGAGTCTACGCCTGCAAGGCTGTACATTTGCAGCCCTACTGCGAGACGGCTAAAGATCTTCTGAAACGATTCGCAACCATCGATGCCCAGCACGTGCCACGCATGGATAACACACTGGCCGACGCACTGGCAACACTGGCTTTGAACATGCTTGCACATCATTTTGACACCTGTCCTACATTGATTACAGACTGTGCAGATCCTATCATTCGGATGGCGCAAATCTCCTCTCTTCTCGAGGAAAGCACGCCTGAATGGTACGACGACATTAAAGCTTATCTTTTACAGGGCGAGCTACAGTCTGCATTAACACGCGCACAGAAAGACGTAATTCGTAAGCGGGCTAGGCAATACGTCATCATCGGAGACAGCACTCTCTATAGATGCTCCTTTGATGGCGTGTTGCTTACCTGCGTTGACAAAGACCAAGCGCAGCACATAGTCGGCGAAGTTCATGAGGGACTGTGCAGTGGCCACGTAGCACCACGGGCTATGGCCCTAAAACTCCGTCACTTAGGATACTACTGGCCACGCATGGAAAACGATTGCTTGACGAAGGCTAAAACTTGTGACACGTGTTAGCGTCACGCAAATCTTATACACGTGTCACCCACAGAATTACATACAATGCAGATAACATGGCCATTTCAGCGATGGGAACTAGACATCATAGGCCCCATCACGCCGAAGTCTTCCGCAGGTCATAGCTTCATCATTACCACTACTGAGTATTTTACAAAGTGGGTAGAGGCTATTCCCCTGCGGAAGATCACTTCTCAGCAGATTTGCCATTTTATCCTAGACAATATAGTAACCAGATTTGGTCTCCCAATGACTATTGTGACCGACAATGGGCTGTAGTTTAGTAGCACGGAAACCAAATCCTTCTATGATAACCTAGGCATCAGACAATCTTTTTCTTCCCCTTATTACCCGCAAGCGAATGGTCAAGCTGAAGCAATGAACAAAGTAATCATCAATCTGCTCAAGAAAATGCTCGAAAGCAACAAAAGGCGGTGGCATGAACAGATCCTCTATGTGCTATGGGCGTATCGTACTACGTGTAGGACAGCTACGGGTAGTACGCCCTATAGCCTGGTTTACCGGTCTGAAGCAGTGCTGCCTCTCGAGTTGCAAATCCCTTCTCTGAGAATGGGCCTCTCTGCGGTTATAAATAAGGCTCAACACACCGAGTCTCGAATCGCAGATCTGGATTCAGTGGAAGAGAAGCGGATACAGGCTCTTGACATGATTGAAAGATATCAAAACAAACAGCAACAGAAACATCGCCACAACCTTCAACAACGCCTGATCAAGAAAGGAGATCTTGTTCTCAAGGCTGTGCGTGAACCAGTAGGCAAGTTCTCTGCAAACTGGGAAGGCCCTTTCTTGGTGATCGACGTGTACAGTAACGGAGCATTCAAGTTAGCAGACGTCAACAGCAACAAATTAGCAAACCCTGTAAATCATGTGTACTTGAAGCGGTATTACATCTAGCAGCATCTACGGTGTCGACAGCAGGTATGGCAGTACTCGTCCGCTACGACGTAAAACTGGCACCAGGCGTCCGCTACGACGTTAAATTGGCCCTGACCGTCCGCTACGACGTAAAACTTGCATGCCTTGCACGCGTTCGCCACGACGCTAAACTGGCAGTACTCGTCCGCTACGACGTAAAACTGGCACCAGGCATCCGCTACGACGTTAAACTGGCCCTGACCGTCCGCTACGACGTAAAACTGGCATGCCTTGCACGCATCCGCCACGACGCTAAACTGGCAGTACTCGTCTGCTACGACGTAAAACTAGCACCAGGCGTCCGCTACGACGTTAAACTGGCCTTGACCGTACGCTACGACGTAAAACTGGCATGCCTTGCACGCGTCCGCCATGACGCTAAACTGGCAGTACTCGTCCGCTACGATGTAAAACTGGCACCAGGTGTCTGCTACGATGTTAAACTGGCCCTGACCGTCCGCTACGACGTAAAACTAGCATGCCTTGCACACGTCCGCCACGACGCTAAACTGGCAAGTTGTAACCGTCCGCTACGACATGAAACTAGCAATGTTGTACAGGTCCGCCAAGACGAAAAACTGGCATCTTTTGCACGCATCCACCACGATGCTAAACTGGCGCGGGTAAGTAGCCGTCTACTGAGATGTAAAACCAGCACAGATCTGTCCTTGGGTCATGACGCAAAACTGACATCCACAGCACGGTCTGCTGAGACCATAAATCAGACATACCACCGTCCGCTACGACGAAAAACTAGCACTTCTCGGTCTGCCCGGACTTTAAACTAGGACCATGGTCTGCTGAGACTTAAAACCAGTAATGGCAGTCTACCGGGACTTAAAACTGGGACTTACAGACTGCTACCATGTAAATCAAGCGAGCGTGATCATCTCTGTACAGCTGCACAACCGACGGGGTGGGATACTGGGACAGTCCCAGCATCGCCACCCCACTGGCATCCTACTGATTCCTCGGATAAGCTAAGAGGCATCTTATTGATCCCTCGGAGATGCCGCTGCCGCACCTGTCGCAGTGGTAGTACCTTTGAGAGTTTAGTCTCGCCAGCCGGAGCCCCGACGAAATCCTCATCGACAACGGCCTCGGGAACCTCCGCCAATCATCGCTATCGGACGCCAACTTCGCAAATTCATCTGGCTGGTTCCTTATACAACCAGTTAGGTGCACTGTGTCTGATGCCTTTTGGCGAAGATATGCTAGGCCAATCGTCAGGATTGGCGGCTCCGCCCGCATGCCTCGGCTCCTTCTTTACAGCCCAATCGCTCTAGCTCATATTAGACGGCGCTCGTTTCAACAACCTCGCCTCTTGTCCGCCTGAGTAATCGTGCCCTCTGCTTTCTTTTGTGGTTGCAGGTTACTTGCCTTGGAGGATGTCATTCAAAGGTGCGTCCATCTGAGCGGTGAAGTGCAACAGCGTGTTGAAATGGCTGCTCAAGTTTGCCCGACCACTTAGATCTGCATACCTGTGCCTCTCACAATCCTACCCTTAGCTCTTGTTTCCTTCATCCCCACCACCCGCTTCCCATACGTAAAATCTATATACACAAGTACCCATTTTTTACACTCACACTAGCAGAGATATCGCAGAAGTGATGCGCCATGCTCCTTTTGCACGCATTCCTGCTATAATCAGTGACAGAGAGATCTCAGGCTAACGCGCTATGCTCATTTGAAAGCATTCCTATTGACATCAGTGTGCATACGTTTCTGTGCATTCAGTAAGCGTATTCCATGCTCCTACCATCCTGACCCATGTTATGTCTTCCCCGAACCTGTTTCCCACCATGCCATTCTATCTCCCATTCCCTCTAGCATTGCTCTTCCATGTTGACAGGGCAATCCTTGAATAGCCACAGATGGATGCTGTTCTTGCTTCTACCAATCCGGTGTTTCGTATTCTTTGTCGACGTCTTTCGGGTAAGCCCTCCAACCGTCAACAAAGAGGGGCCATTGAAACACCATAAAAAATTGTGAGTCGGCCTCAGGCAAAGATTCGCAATTCAGGCAAGGGCGCATCTCAGCATTCCAAGGGGGGGAATAAGACAGAGCAACACCAAGAGGCGCGTAGCATCAAGTCCGCAACTTC
>MNCI01036516.1:60847-75460 GCA_015680685.1 Gnetum montanum | reverse complement strand
TACAGCAGAAACAGAGCACAGTTCGCTTTGAGCACCGATGATAGGAGTAATCGTTCTACTGGGAAGACTCTATTGGTCAGAAACAGTTGATCGGTAGACGTCAGAGCTTGGCCTTCCTTGCATCTCAGCTTTAGCCCACGAGGTAGATCGGATTTCTGTTTGGACCGTTTTGCTTGTTGTTTTGTGCTTGCTTCACATCCAGTAATCGGGGATTCCCCAGTGTCATTTCTCATACAAAATATACATTTTTTCAAGTCAAAGCGCAGATCTTGAAACTACATGCTTCTCGTATGTCAGCCTCCTTTTATCGTGTTTAGCGTTATCACCGTTGCAATCCATCTACATCGTTTTCCCCTCGTTTTACGATTCCTCGAATCAGATCATTTTCACGAAATATTCATCGGTTTACTGATTAGTAAGTCCCTGTCTGATTGACAAGACCGTTCAGGGCACCGCGGATTCGTTTTCCCAGCATAGCCCTCGCACAGATCCGTGGCTAAAACTGTGTACACGGGATTTGGTCGATATTTTCCAGCTGCCGATGTTTTCCGTCGTTACAGTTTTTTGGCGCTAGAAGGAGGGCCTGAAGGTTCCGATCCGAACATTTCGGGTAGCCCTGTTAGCAATCCATACCCTAAACCATAGACATAATACCTCTAGGGAAGTCTACGGTGAATTGCGTGGTATAGATCGGTCGCAAGGACGATTTCTTTGAAATCCTGCAGGGTAGAAAGCCTTTTTTGTGCTTTTGTTGCCAGCCATCTCTTAGATCCGATTACCAGTTACCGCTAACTTCATTGATCAATGGATTCCTTGTACACAACCACAACTGCCATGGTCCCTACCGATCTGGGTACCGCACCTATGAATCCTATGGTGGTCACAGGACCAGCTCCTGGCGCAACGGGATCTCAAGGACCATTGCGCCGTTCATTGAGGCTCCAGGGAAAAGAGCCTATCTTCACGGTTATAACCCCTGAAGAATACAACTTCATATGCGTTAAGATCCAGGTGAAGCTGGCTCTCAGCCAAGCCGAGCTCAAAGCAAAACGAAACTTTGAGGTGCTCCACCGAGGGGGCTATGATTTTAAGCCAATAGCTTACGACATAATTCCCTTGAATGAACACCAACACAAACTTATCACACAATTGTTCATGGCCAAAGGCTAGGCTTCACAAGCTGTGGTGGAGTCCCAGCATGGGGAGGAAGAAGAGGATGAATTTGCGGCCCAGTCAGAGCATTCGTTCCATACTCTGGAACCTTCGTTCCATACTCTGAGCCCCCAAACGTATATAAATCCCTTGTTTCCTTTCAATGGAGAAGCTGCACCTCTTGACCCAGCCATGACCACGCAGATGTATTTCCCTGCCATGCCGCAGGCCAATGCGCAGCCGTCTGGGTTGCAAGCATAAATACCGCACAATAACACGGGGGTGGTTCCGTCACCACGGGTACTTAGCATCCCAGCGGTAATCTCGGTGACCACCGCGCCCCATTTCATCCCTCAGATACAACCCCATAGCGTATCTGTAACGCGCCCGGCCCAAACCTTGTCGCTTTCGCATCCGCAAACTCAACAGATCGCTGCAGTCGCTCAGCCACAAACTTACACCCAAGAGCCTGCCGCAGGTCAGTGGGCCAACCCAGCGGCGCAACATGCTCAGTCTGTGGTGTACGGCATGCAGCCCCCGGTTGCACCTGTAATGCAAGGTCCACAGAGGATTCCGCAGTATACCTATCCCTATCTTGTGTAGCAGGTGGTGGCTAACCCCTCTGCGCAAGCCAGCTGGTGGTGGTCTTCGCAGGCTCCCTTGCCTGCTGGGATCCCTGCCCCACAAGCAGCCAGTAAACCCATCCCGTCATTTCCGTTCCCTCGTGCCACCCTCCCGGCCCAACCTCCTATGCCTTCTACATAGGCACCTCCATCAACAGGCTTGGGCCAAGCTTTCCAGCTGATACAGACTCTTACTGAGGAGGTTCGACGCCTCAAAGCCGCTGGATCTGATGCTATTCAGATCATGGACTTTTATTAGGATGATCCGATCAGTCCAGCGGTGCCAATGCTGTCACTACCGCCAGGGATGTCTCTGCCTCATTTCACCAAATACAATGGGGAGGGGGATCCCAATGCTCACTTAGTCACCTTTCGATCTGAATCCTTGTTGCTTCAACAGTGGTCACACACGATTATCAGAGTTTTTGCAATGTCATTAACAGGGAAAGCTTATGATATAATAGAAGATGTAAGTGAAATTAATTATTACACTTTCCAGAGAAATATAATTGTTAATGAAGATAATATAAGGAAGATGCTCTTTAGGATTGCGGCTAGGCATCTTGGTAATGACAAATGGGTACACATTTTGATTAATGGTGGCGCCTAAGAAAATGTGATTTCTTCTTAGACTGTTCCTAAGCTTGGCTTGAAGACATTTTAATATCCTAGGCCCTATAGAGTTCATTGGCTTTCAAAAAATCATTTGCAAAGAGTAAAGAAGAGGTGCATTTTATCTTTTAAGATTGCTTTCTTTAAAGATAACGTATATTATGACATTCTTCCAATTAATTAAGCTAATTCTATTTTGGAAAGACCTTGGAATTTTGAGAAGGCTTCTTTTGATGAAGCAAGAAATGTTTAGTTAGTACTAAGAAAAATGGAATACATGATTTGATCCCTATGACTTGGCAATAGTATAAGAAAAATGTTCCTACAAATGCTACATTGATCTTGCTAAGTGAGCAAGAATATCTACAAGCACATAAAGAAGTTGGGCATAGTTTTATTATGATGTTAACACTTGCAACAAGTGAAAGAAAGCTTTCACATGAATTTCCTCTACCAGTGCAACTCTTAGCATTGGAATTTTCTAATGTTGTCAAGGGAAAATTAAAAGAGTTTCCTCCAATGAGGTCCACTCAACATTAAATTAATTTTATGCCTAGAGCTACCATCCCAAATGAGAGAGGTTACTACATGACTTTAAATCAAAGAAAGGAGTTGCAAAAGCAAGTGAATTACTCTCTAATGATTAATGAATCCATTACATCTTATTTCATTCTAGCTATACTTGTTCCAAATAAAGCTAAAGATTAGATGAGAATGTGCAGATATTTTAGGGTTATTAATAGGATCACTATCAAGCATAGGTTTCCAAACCCTAGAATGAATGACATTCTTGATGTACTTACCAATGCTAAAAATTTCTCCAAGGTTGATTTAAAGAGTGAATATCATCAAATTTTTATTAGATTAGGATATGAATGGAAAATAATATTTAAGATACTTGATGTTTTGTATGAATGGTTAATCATGCCTTTTGAACTAACCAATGCTCTACTAACATTCATGAAATTTATGCATGAAGTTTTGAAGGATCTTATTGGGAAATGTTGTGTTGTTTTCTTTGATGATATTATTGTCTATAGTTATAATGAGGAACATGTTCAGCACTTGAGATTGGTATGACCAATTTTGCATGAGGCCAAATTAGTAATCAATTCTAAGAAATATCATTTTATGAAGAAGTGAATTATTTATTTAGGTCATGATGTTTAAAAAAACTAAGTAAAAATGGTGCTAAGAAAGATCATGATAATCAAGGAGTGGCCTTCACCTAGAGATGTGAAGAAGGTAAGATCTTTTCTTGATTTGGCTGGTTTATTAGAAATTTTAGTTCTATTACATAACCTACACTTGCTTGTTTCAAGAAAAATTCAGATTTTGTATGGGATGAAGAGAATAAAAAATTTTTTCAATGTTTAAAAGAAAATATTTGTAGTAATCCTAATGAGGACCCAACTTCAATAACCCAAAATTGAAACTAAAGCCTTCAAAATGAAAGAGAAATACAAATTCTAGAAGCGAATGTCTAGGATAGACAAGTGCTCAAGATCTAACATAAACACTCATGCTCACATACAAAATGGCTATGGAGCCTTACAATAATGGATGTTCAAATAGATCTCAACATCATTTTCTTCTCACTTCTCTTTCTCTTTTCCAAATTAGATGTTCAAGAGGTTTATTTGTACTTTTTCCTCATGGTCTTTCCCCATGTTGACATTCAAAATTAAAATTATAGTCTATTGGAATCCATATAATAATATCCCATGATTGGATAAGACATATTTGGGGAAGAGGAGATGTCCCACTCAAAAAAAATTAGTTCATAAAGAAAACATCTTACAAGTGGTGTAGACATCTTGGATCTAGAGGAGACATCCCAATCAAAAGAAATTGGTTCATAGAGGACATGTCTTGCAAGTGGTGTAGACATCTTGAATCTAGAGAAGATGTCTTGTAGATGATGTAGACATCTTCCCAGAGTTGCAAGCTTATATAGGAGACATCTAGCTAGCATGATAGACATCAACACTCTAGAGATGACATCTTATCTTGGAAGGAGATTTCTACTCTAGGAAGAGAGATGTCTATACTCCAGAGGAGACATCTATCCTAGTTGGGCAAAAAAAAAAGGATGCTTATTTTGAGATTTGGAATGTTGAAATTCCCCTTGATCCTAAAATCCCTAACTCATCAAAATAGCCTCAAAACACTCCAAACATGTTTAAAAAGTCAAAAAAACTTAAATAGATACTAAAAATAAACATGAAACACTCATAAATAATAGGAAATACACAAAACACTCCATTGAGGATGACACATTGATTCGGTGATATCATCATCATCTCGTCCATCCTTAAAATTGAAACTTATTTTTAAGTTGTCTATGTACATAGGATATCATTAAGCCCCCACAAAGCCAAATATTTATGATGAATCCAAATTAAATTTTTAGACCCCTTATCATTCTAATTCATCAAGTACTTATGCATCTTTTGGCTCCTTGTGCTTCTAACTTTTCTTTCTTATAGTACAACAGGTTTCCTTGAAGGCTTGGATGATTTTTGATCTTCAAGTACATCTTTGAGGATCTCAAGACTATTCTCCAAGTTAGATGTAAGTACTTTGACATGGAAATAATTCAAAACTAAAATATTAAAAACATAAGAAAATAGAAAATAATTAGAAAAATCAAGCTCATAAGCATTATCATTTACTTTGGACTTGATATGAAATGAACCAATCTTCTTAGACTTAAGCTTGGAGAAGTTTATATTTTTTAGCCACTTCTTTTCCAAATGGAGACACACATAATTACCAACATTGAATATCACTTCTTCTTTCTCAAGTTCTTATTTTTAGTAGCTTCTTTTTCCTTGTCTTCAAGTTTTGTCTTCACTTTGCTTATGTAAGTCATGCATGCTTTTCTTAAAACTTTGACTAACATGTGAATAATCATTAAATTTTCTCAAATCATCTACCATCCTAAGAGCATAAATATAGTTTTCCTCAAATGGACTTTTCCCAATGCTAGAATGACAAGAATTATTATAACTAAACTCAAAATATTATAAAATGTTTTTCCATATATTAGGTTGATCCTCATAAAGATACCTCAAAATTTTGAGCAGTGATTTATTTACAATTTGAGTTTGATCATCTGTTTGTCAATGATAGACACTAAAAAAGGAAAATGTTTTATCTAATAGTTTTCACAATGACCTCCAAAAATGGCTTATAAATTTACATTTCTATTACTTGTGATATTTAACAAGAGACCATGTAATCTTACAACATTTTGGAAATACAAGTGAGCAATATGATATGCATCATTGATTTTATTACAAGGGATAAAATGGACCATTTTAGTGAATTTATCAACAACAAGAAAAATAGAATCATGACTAGCTTATGTCTTGGAAATTCCACATATAAAATCCATAGAGATACTTTCTAATAAACCATTAGAAATTGACAAAGGAAAATAATGTCTATCAATACCCTTACCTCCCTAGAATTTTTGGCAAATAGGACACTCTAAAAAATTTATTTATATCATTTTTCATACCTGGTTAATAGTAACTCTTCCCCATAAGTTCATAGTTATTTGTCTTACCCATGTGTCTAGTCATATTACAATTATGCTTTTCATTTAAGATTCTTGATCTAAAATCACACTTTGGTATACATACCTTACCATTCTTGAAGAGGATGCCCTACTGTAGATTATAGTCTTTTCACTTATCCACTCTACACAAGAATGGAACATCAAGGTATTTGCAAACCTCTCTAAAATTAGCATCATGAGAGCAAAAATAATTCAAGGCCTTAAGTCCTCCTAATTTAGTAAATGAATGATTTACAATATGAATTCTTGAAAGAGCATCTACCACTATATTACTTTTTACACTTCTAAGTTTTAGGAAAATGTGGATTTCTTGAAGCTAATCCACCTATTTTATATGCTTGTCACTCAATTTCTTTTATGAATTCAAGAATTATAATGCCTTATGATTAACCAATAATGAAAATTCACTTTCCATCAAATAATTCCTTGAATGTTTTATGGCCTAAAGTATAACATACAACTCTTTTTCATAGTCACTATACTTTTCCCTTAATTCATTCAATTTGATAGAGATAAATGCAATGGGATTATGTTCTTGGATTAGCATCCCTCCAACTGTAAGTCCACTTGCATCCATCTTCACTTCAAAAAGTTTAGAGAAAAATTTGCAATAGCCAACACTGGAGCACTAAAATGTTTTTTTTCAAAGCTTAGAATGATTTTTTATTATCTTCATCCCATACAAAATTTATATTCTTCTTCAAACAAGTAATCATAGGTCATGGAATAGAACTAAAATTTCTAATAAACCTTCTATAAAAACTAGAAAAATCAAGAAAAGATCTTACCTCCCCTACATCTTTAGGTAAAGGTCACTCCTTAGTTATTTTGATCTTTCTTGGTTCCATTGTAACCTGATTTTTGGAAATGACATGACCTAAGTAGATAATTTTCTTATTCATAAAATGACATTTCTTGGGATTGATCCTCATGCAACTTTGATGACACCAATCTCAAGTGATCCACATGTTCCTCCTTATTAGAACTTTAGATAAGGATATCATCAAAGAAAATAATATAAAGTTTCCTAGTAAGATCCCTTAAAACTTCATGCATAAGACTCATGAATGTTGCTAGAACATTTGTTAGTCCAAAAGGCATGGATAACCATTCATAAACATCATTAGATGTTATAATGGTTATTTTTCATTCATCTTCTAGTCTAATACAAATTTGATGATAGACACTCTTTAAATCATTCTTGGAGAAAATTTTAGCATTAGCAAGTACATCAAGAATGTCATCCATTCTAGGGATAGGAAATATATACCTAATAGTGGTTCTATTGATAGCCCTAAAATCTATGCACATTCTCATATCATATGTATTTTCTTTGGAATAACTACAATTGTAATGACATAAGGAGAAATTGATTCCTTAATGAAGCCATTAGAAAGAAATTCACTTGCTTGTGAAATTCCTCCCTTTGATTTGGAGACATGTGGTAAGCTCTCTAATTTGGCATGGTATCTATAGATATAAAATTAATTTGATATTGAATGAATCTCATTAGAGGAAGCCCTTCTCATTTTTCCTTAAAAACATCAACAAATTCTAATGCCAAGGGTTGCACTGCAAGAAGAAGTTCATTTGAAAGCTCCTCTTTAGTTGTTTCAAGTGCTGATATGAGGATAAAATCATGTCTAGATTCTTCATGTATTTGTAGATATTCTTGTGAAACACCACCAAAATTGCATGTTGTAAACTTTTCTTGGTTATATAATTCTTATCCCCTAAAACACGAGGCTAAACTTCATTGTAAATGTGAAGATTGTAATCCATGAGGTGAAATCTCAAATATTGTATACATTTAGGGCTGAAAAATGCCTCATAAGTGGTCAAATCCTCATCCCCCAAGTGGAAAATGTCATATAATGCCGGGGGTGGGTTTGTTGTTGTTGTTTAAAAATTCCTTTTAGGATGTGATGGGTTTTATAAGCNGGCTGGGGCCAGGGTTGTTGTGGTTTAAAAATGCCTTTTAGGATGTGATGGGTTTTATAAGGGGTATAACATTTTCCACATTGGAGATACCTGTTGGGAAGTATAACTCACCTACCCTTAGTGTTGCAAGATAAGACATCAAGCATTCCCAACATTAGGGGGGAGGGGAGAAGGGGTATAGCCCTTATCCTAAGCATTTCCAATTCACCCTCCTAGTGTTGCACCCTCCCCCCATCATTACTCTAGCATGGCCAAAGATTCTACCGATGCACCAACTCTAGCGAGAATCTTGCATCCTAACATTGGTGTTAGAAGGCCCAACATAGGTGGAAAAAGCCAGTGGGAGTGAAATTCTCGTTTACTATTTTTAGTAAATGGAATTTTAATGGGGGTATAAAACTTATCATACATAGTAACCTTCCTAGATTTAAATGTCCACCACACTTGCACATAACTAGAATTTTGTCAACAATCAAGAAAAATTTGCAATAGCAATCAAGAAAAATTTATAGCCAAATTTATGGCCAAAAATCCTTAAAAAATTAAGCACCAAGATCATGAAAGGATTCCACACTTTTGCATTTTCAAGCATTTTTGAGTGTTAAGTGTGATCATTTGGTAACCTAGTAGTATTATCACTTGGTTCACCTAGTAGCAAAGTATTTGGTAATCCTAGTAATGATTACATAAGCCCAATACATGTATGGAAAGTTAGAAATAAATATTTATCACCTTAGGTTGGGATATAACTATTACGTGTTTTGCTTAAACTTAGAAACTATTTCCATTTGACTATCTTTGATAGGAGTAGCAATGGCGAGTCAACATCAATTATCATATACACCATGATGAGCTAAACCATATGATTAGATTTCACTAGCTTCACATGGGAAGATAACAATCTTGAAATTAAACCAACTACTAGCATATTAACATTATCTCATCCATAGATTATGATCTAGTCACATGTGAACACTTATGACTTCTATGGTTGGGTGTTGGATAACTCCACTACTCATCATAGGCACCGTTGCCGAAGACTAGTTAATGTATGGTAAGTAATTGATTTCATAAAGGTTGTTGTACTTGGAATCTAAAGTGATAATCATAACCTTTTAATAATTCCAAAAAATTAATCACTCCTAACAAAATGTCTAAAAATAACAACATGGCTTCACCAAATGATCAATTACCACTNAAGCAAGGATTTCATATGCTCATCATGACCCTTATTATCCTGACTTTACCTTTCTCTTTCATCGAGATAGGTAACTAAGGTGAAAAGATATTCAAGGTAACATTGTTCTACCACCACAACATTTAGCATCCATCATGCTTCAAACCACTCTCAAGGGGATGAACCTGAGTGATGTAATTAGAGGGTATTATGTGAGCAAACACATGAAAAGATCCTATGAGCTCACTGATGAGAAATTAAGGTGGGATACTATCATGGAGACCAGATATGAGAAAACCAAAGAATAGAAAGTTAACTTTCCTATTGTCTTGGAAGAGCTTGATGGTAATGCATCCATTGCTGAAAAACTCCTCCAGGATCATGAGTTTCATTTGCAAACACCTATCATCTAATTGGAGGAACCTGTCAAAGTCCAATTACACTCCACCATAGTAGAGATAACTAGAAGGGAGGCAAAAGACTCAAAGCATAAGCAAGACTTAAGGCCAAGAGTTCTAATTGGATCTCATAAAGAAGAATAATAGAGTCATAGGGGGAGGACAAGCTAAAACTATTCTCCTACTACCCCATTTGAATCTTCACAATCATTAGTGGACTTTGATAGAAGGAGACAAGGGCATTGAAACTATGATAGAGAGGAAAGAAGGCCTCATGATCTTCATGATCATTGTTCATGGTACTTTGATGAGGAAAATGAAGACTTTGAACTAAGAAGACATAGGGATAGAAGAGAGGATCAAGAAAGGCATGAGCATAAAAGGGGTCATCATTATAATAAAGTTCACAAATCCAATCACAATGATAAACCCTTGATGACAACATGAAGTATGATTAACATCTAGGAAGCTATACGTATTCCAATTAGGCACATGAGGGATAGCCGTATCCAATGGCTTGATATGAATAACATGCCAATATTTGAGGATGATAGGAAAGAGTCAAAAATATAGAAAAAATATGGGTTCCAAAATAAACATCTAAAACATCAACATCCATAGGTAACATAGAGTCTATTCCAGACTATGGAACAAATCCTAGTTCGCCACCTAGATGACCAAAGATAAAGTTTACACCTATAGAAAAGGATAAAGGAAAGATAAATGCCAATGAGGGTTCTTCAAAAGTGATGGACTATGAGTCTATTTCTTTAATTCATTATAAATTATGTATATAATTAGAAATATTTAACATATATNAGCATGTGACTTGTGATTATGTATTTTATAAATTTGATTTAAATAGTTATGCTATGCTATTATTATATTTTGTTTAAATTATACTAAAATATTATGTTGCCTATATGGTGTATGAGAGATAGTTTTTCATTCTAACAATCATTTATAACTACATACGCCTAAACTTAATAAAAACAATAACTTAACTTTATAATATTCTTAAAACATGTAACTTGTGTTATCCAATATCATTTCCCCGAGAGGCCATTACTAGTCATAAAACAGAACCTTTGCTTCTGTATCTGCGTATGTGTCTTTGGAAGTGTAGTATAAGTTTCTTTGAAATGACTGGCATCCATTTTGCTGCTACTGTTTCGATTTTTCTGTGTGCTCTTAGCGCTTCCATGCCTCAAAGCCGTAATACACATTAGTATTTTCATTTCACTCGGTGAGAGCATACACTAATTGATAGAAATTTTTTTTTTCAGAAAACCCATCCTTAGGAAAAATAAGGTATAGAACTCTTGTTCTTCATCCAGAAGGCATGAAAATTTGAGTTTTTAAATCTTGTTCTTCATCCAGAAGTCGTGAAATTTTTTACTAAAAGAACTTTTTACTTGTAAACAAATAAGATTCTCTCGGCCAATTTATAGATATATATTATAAATGTATAACTAAGCTAGTGATGAGGCCAACTCCATTTTGTTTGGACAAGGCTATAACAATGATAAAAAAGTTTGAGTTATGATAAAGACATAATTATAATTTTTATATTTGTCACATCAAAAGCAGTATGTTTATTGTGTACTTTTATATCTTATTTAAGTATAATCAATATTTTTTCAATAATCCATGATACTAACTTACAAGTATAATGTGACAGTGTTATCAAAATGGATTACCTTTAATGAACTTCTCAAACTTCAAGCTTCTTTGAATACATGTATACACAAACTACTATTTCAAAACTCCTATTAAATACACATATGAGCGTGGTTGCATTGATATATTAGTTTGGCTATTAAAGTAAATAATGTGATTACAACTTTGGCTATTTGTTTTTTTTATTTTAAATTTATTATTAGTAAATTATTTTATTTTAATTAATGAAACCCATGGACAGAAAGAATCTGTAAAGTCAACTAAGCATATCAAGTACAAGAATTTGGAAATTCAATGAAATCCATGCTGTGTTCTTTTAATACATTACCTGAAGTGCTTTGATAAAACCGCAAACTGTGTTTCACAACTTATAGGGTAATAGCGATAGGGAGAGGGATAAAACCAAAAATGTCTACAAGCACTTAAAGAAAACAGAAAGTAAACAATACGCTACATACCCAATAACCTTGAATGCCTTTGACATTCTTTCTGCTTAATCAAATCTTTTTTAACATTTTGAAACTTATGTGTTTCATTTTTTTGGATACAACAATAAATATGTAATTTTTTTGAATAGACTAATAAATATTTAACATATTTTTGCAAACCTTATCATGCTTGAATATGGTGCACAAAGAAACATAGACCGAGCCTAATATAATATACCAGGGATATGCAAATTTCAACTCATCAAGATAAAAAAAGAATATGGAAGAGAAAATTTGCTTCTTACTTTTACACCACTATTCAAGTCATAATTTCAATTTCAATTTCAATTGCGTGAAGATTTTGAAACTCAAATTTTTATTTGAGACATGTTACATATATCAGACCATATCCAATCAGTTTCAGAAGTCATTTTACAAAGGGTTTTTGTGTTTTAAATTTATGACTCAGTAGCACCCAGTAAAAATTTGGATTGCAAAGTCAAGACCCTTAAGACTAAAGTAATACCTCATTATTATCTACAGGGTTTCGTAAATCTAAAATGACGTTACTGAAAATTCAATTTCAGTCAGCCCGATATAATGCTGCCAATCCAGCTGTTTCCTAAATCTATATTGACTTTACTGAAAAGTCAGCCGATATAATGCTACCAATCAACTGCTCTTGTCACACACAGGACGCAGCCATTGTTGGTATATGGCATGCAGAAATTCTGAAATAGCTGATCACCTTTGAGCTCTATTGCTTTGTAAAGCAGATAGAGCATGTCCGGCAGGATGTAACTGAGCAGCCATGTGAAAAGGAAGGCAACCTAGATGAAAATGCAGCACAGCCATTGTTGGTATATGCCATGCAGAAATTCTAAAACAGCTGATCACCTTTGAGCTCTATTGCTTTGTAAAGCAGATAGAGCATGTCCGGCAGGATGTAACTGAGCATCCATGTGAAAAGGAAGGCAACGTAGATGAAAATACAACACAGGATGATTTCTTGTACTGCTCTATCTTCTCCTTTGACGAACAGGATGCAAGAAAGATAATACATATCAGAGAAATCATAAATGCTAATGGTACAAACAAGCATGAATACTACCTCCATTGCGGTTGCAGAAGGTATAAATAAAGAAACCACCTTGGGAGGGAAACCTAAGCAAGGAAAGGTGCGTTAAAGATTTTACTCTGCTATCGAAATCTGGACTCGGCAAGAATGGCGGTGTTACGGCGTTCACGCTGTTTGCTTTCCATTACAACTATTCCTTTCTTGAAGAGTGATGCTACAACTATTCCTTTCTTGAAGAGTGATGGGCATAAATTTTGGGAGGTGTAGAGATGAAGATTCATATGCCAATGGTGTGCTAAATTGCATCGCATGATAACGTTTATGACGGGGTTGCTGATAAATTCTTCAGTTATTTTGTTTATTATTAAAAATTAAATTTTAGAAGGAAACCACTTGTAACATGACATGCAAGTTCATTTAACAAATGTTTACATTGCTGGTTCGGCTAAAAAAATTTTAAATTTAGACAACGCGATGTTAAAAGTTCTGGCATAAACTATTAATTTGGATTTACAATCGGGGACGCTGAAGGTAAACTTTTGACTTTTAACAACCATTCAAAGTTTACAGCCCCTTATTCTTTAGGTATAATTTATAAGTTAAAACTTATAACTTTTATTTTGCTAAGTTAAAAGATGAATTAAAGTTATATTACAATATAATAATGTTTTATAAGTTATCTTCAACATGTTTCTTTATTTATTTATGACCATGATCACCAACGCAAAACAAAAGCTTTTAACTATTAAATAAATTCACATCTCTTATTCTTGAACTTTAAGTCAAGTGCTTTATAATTTATAACACATGCATTTTTCCTAATGCATGAAAGACTTTTTCTCAATTATATATATATATATATATGTCCCTATGTAAAATCAAAAGTATTTAATTATTTATACTATGCATGGCCTTTCTTTAGTTTGTTCATGTATACATATGGTTATAAGTGTTGAATATGTCCTTCGTAAGTAACAATAGAATTTCATTAAGAATTCTTCCAATTAAAATGATCTTTATTAAAAGACCTGTTCTTTTAAACTATTCTAATTTTTCGGAAAAGGTTGAGAGAAAATATATTCCAAAACAAAGGGAGCTATACAGTCACACAGCGTGGACCAATGCTGCTGGCCCCAAACCAGCCAAGAAAGAACCCCTGGAGAACCTGAATCCTACCCCGCCGCAGGCATCCCCGTAGNGCATCCCCGTAGGCAGGCAAGCGGCCATCTCCCAACCCCCCCCCCCCCCGTCTCGCCGTTGACTACCTTCCAAGGGAATTGTGTCTGGAATTATTCTCTTTGACGGTGTGCATGCTTGGTCCCGGCTGCCCCGGCCCCACTACAAGGAGGCATCGATTTTCCACAGTCATCTGAGCGATGCCCGTCATATGATCCTTGAGGACGCCTTCGATCCAAAGTAGCGTCTAGATCGGCAACTGAGTAGGGGGGTTTGGGAGTTGCCCCCCCGTGTTGCTTGTGGTAGTATCTTTTTCCGTCAGTGAGTCCTCCTCGAGGGGTTGTCTCGGTAGGTTCTGTTTGTGAATAGCTTCAGGGGGTTTGGTCGTGGTCCCCTCACCAGACCCACAGCACTTTCGCTTCAGCGGCTCTTGAGGATCTGATGGTTGGGCCGGCAAGGTAGGAGTGCTGGCCAACCACAGGGCATGAATCACCCCCGGATGTCTGCCAGGTCAACGCCTCCATAGGGACTCCCAGAGAAACAACGGGAGGTTGATGGGAGTGTCGTCGCGCACACTGAAGGAATTTAAAGTGCATCCCATTCAGCTTGTGGTGTGAGCCAAAATGGATGAAACAGTGCTCAACCAACTCCGTCGTCGCCTTCTAATTAGACAAGAGGGTCATCCCCCTGATATGTCCACTGGCCGTCTTCGGGATGGGGCCCTGGAAGAAATCTATAGCGGCCGCATGCGAACCAGCTAAC
>MNCI01036516.1:21948-59827 GCA_015680685.1 Gnetum montanum | reverse complement strand
ATGCGGATCCATCGCAGCAGTAATTTCATGCCAGAATTTCCTGAACTTGTCAGAAAACACAGTCAAAGGAGGGAAGGCCATGCCTTTAAAGATGCATTCATTTCTGGCCTTCCACAGGATCTAGAGTGCTGCCACCGCCGGTGAGTTGCTGGAAACAATTGGGGGATGGAGAGCTGTCGTATGCCATAATTGTCTGGTCACATGGCACTCATGCATGAAGTGTTGTAACATTTCTATATTTTGATTACACAGGGGGAAATGGTTACTGATTGCCATGTCCCTTGACTGCAATAATGCCCGGATGGGGAGGGCATGGTGGAGGATTAGCCACCCAAACATCTTGATTTTTTCCAGGAGGATTCCCTTCCAGAGCTGCATCTAGCGCAGATCAGTCGGGAACTGTTTCTGGAGGAACTGTCAAGGATGCAGGGGGATCTCCTAAACATGGCCCAGCGACCTTACATGAGCGCACAGCTATCTCCAGACTTGAGAATCAGAGCCTGCCACCGTCCAGGGCCTATACTTCCACTGCAGAATTTGCGCCCAGAGGGAGGGATCTTCCTACGTTGTGGAAAGTCGTCATATCAGTCTTTGCCTTCCTAAGGCTGCTTCAACCTTGAAAGGGAGGATGCCCACCCCCCTGGCAGTGTGGGGCCACATGGTTTTGGTCCACTCCACCAGGTGCATCTTTTTTCCCCCTTTACCACCCGACCACACGAAATCGTGGATTATAGTATCGATTTTCGTGGCAACTCCAGAGGGCAGGGAGGCCATCGAGGCAGCAAACCTAGCCATGGCACCCAACACAGTGGCTGCCAGCACGATTTTCCCATTTTGAGATAGGAAACGATTTGTCCAGTGGGTCGTGCGTTTTTGAATTCTCATAATGAGGGCTTGCCAAGTTTGCCGTCTGTGCCAGTTGTGGATGGGGATGCCCAAATATTTATCGTCCACCTCTCCTGGCAGGATCCCCAGGATTTGAATAATCTTGCTACGCACCGAATGATGAGTGTGCGTGAAGTACAACGCAGACTTCTCAAAGTTTGTCGTCAGTCCCACCTCCCATTGGAACCGATCCAGCCCCCTCATTAAAGCCCTGACCTGCGGCACGACAGCCCTAATAAAGATCATGGTGTCGTCCGTGTAATGGGTGGTGAGATAGGGGATTCCATGCAGATCCAGTCCTTGGACACCTTCCTCTGCACAGTAGATTTGCAAGAGGTCCATCATCATCAGGAAAAGGAGCAGAGAGAGGGGGTCGCCTTGACGAAGCCCACGTCCGGTCCCATGGAAGCCCCACAAGTGTCCATCAATATCTAGGGAGTACTGCCCTCCCCATTGCATCTATAGGTAGAGCTCCACAAAGGCCATGTCCAGGCCTTTCACAAGCAGCATGTTCCGCAGGGTTGCCCAACTCACGGAATCGTAAGCCTTGGTAATGTCGAGTTTGATGCAGAGGCCTGGGAATTTAGCAACGCGGAGGGAGTGCTGAATTTCCTGCAGCAGCAGGACTTGGTCTTGAATATGGCAGCCCTTCATAAAAGTACCCTGGTTTTTCCCCACCAGCCGTGGCATGAGTGGTCGTAGCCTGGCAACAAGCATGCGAGAAAAAAAATGCAGAAGCGAGTTGCAGACTCCGATGGGACGAAATGTCCTGGGGATGTGGGCTTCTCCGTCTTTGGCAGCAGGACTATGCGGGAGCAATTAATTTCTCTACGAACTTGATGCCACGCTAGCATGTGGTTGAAAGTGTTGAGCAGGTTCACCCCCAGCATGTCCTCGAATTCTAGGAAAAATTCAATGGGCCATCCATCGGGCCCCGACGCCTTGTCTGCCAGCATATCCACCAGCATGATATGGAGCTCCTGACGTGAGAAGGGTTATAGCAGCCATGAATTATCAACCTGATTTAAGGATTTATGTACCAATTAGTTGATTATCTTTTTATTGTCATGCACCTAACTTTCAAAAACGTTTCTCAAGTTTCCTTTATTATGTCCAAATGTCTTATGTATCCTTATTTTTTTTACACTTATATAACACCTCCTAACTTATCCTATAGCAGCAAGATGGTATCTAAGCGCTTATTTGTTGTCATGTACTTAACCTATCCTAAGAACATAGTTAAAGGATATGTAGCTTATTAAATAGTTTACAACCATCTATCAAAATTCCAATAATCAATATATCAAGATAATAAAATGCAAGTATAACATCATTTAACACCATAGACAATCGCTACTAAGGGGGAAGAAAATATTTATTCAATAAATATAAACTTCCACATTCTTCAAATAAGGCTAGGATCGTGATGATGATCCAAAGTATTAAAACTGTTATCCAATGAAGCAAGAATATCAATTTAAGTAAATAATTATAGTATCCTTTACAAAGTAAGAAGCATAATCCTAGAACTTAAAGATCAAATAACTGCATTACATAAATATAAAATGAAATGAACTATGATAGAATTAACCACCAATGTTATTTATAAGGAACATTTTACATAGCTATTCACAAAACATATGAGATAACATAGTCCAACATCAATATAGTACCATTGATTAAGCAACAACTAATGATACATGTAAATAGCACAGAAAATAGATAAATTTTCATTAACTAAATGATTAAATAATCAAACCAATCTAATAGAAACTCTTAAAATAGCATATAACTTAATGAATATTAATAAAAAATGTGAAGGTAAAGACATAAGCTAAGAGATAGTAAGAAATTACCAAAAAAATGTTCCTCATATGTGGTCCCTATTTCATGTTTGAGGTTTCAAATAAGGTTGTTCAACATCCACTTGTAAGGCTTTGTGAGTGGAATAAATTCCATAGCGAAAGGGAACCATTCCTTCCCATTTCATTGTATGAGCTCAAAACTACATTTGGCTTCCATTTCTTTGCAGTCTATGTACATACCCACCTGGAGCTTCATGAAAATGAAGTTATATTGCTCATCATTGAGCATCATGAACTCAAGAGGTAGGTTGTGCAACCTACAAGATTATCTTTTTTCTACCAAGACAAGACCTCCAACTTCAAGAAGGTTAATCTAGTTCTCTTGCTGAACAGGCCATGGAACAACTACACATGAAGCAAAGGTTGAAGGTTTCCTGGGATCCATGATGCAAAAGGGGGAGATGCAAAATTTTCTATTGGAAAAAGGCAAAAGAGGTTAACTCTACTAGCTAGAAAAAATGGCTAAGTGCAAGAATGCAGAAAAAATGGTTAAGTATAAAATTACTGAAAAAATGACTAAGTGTAAATTCTTGAAAAAAATGGCTAACTCTAGGACTATGCTCAAAGTCGGCTATGCTCACTATGTTGTATGCCAACTATGCTCTCCTAAGCACCCAAAATTTGTCTAAGTGTGAGGTATAATCTTTGGTGGTTGTCAAGTAGGATTCTAGGGGAACCAACAATAGGGATCAATTTACATAAGGGTGTAGAGATCATGCAAGGTAACAACCAAGGAAGGCCAAAGAAGGAAATGGAAAATGCCCTCCTTCTAGTACCAAAAAATTATAGCGACTGAAAACGTCAAAGGTTAAAATGGTACATTGAGAGATCTACAGTTGTACAACCTTGACCTCATGTTCATGTGAGGGCCTATTGGAGATGAAGGTAGGATTCCTAGAATGATCTTGTTGATTAGACTAGTACTCACAAGGTGTTACGATGACCAAATGCAAGGGATTTGCATGGTGTTTACAATGTCCATGGTGCCTATGAGGGTAAACTAGTCAAGGTTTTTAAAGTAAAACAAGGATGCAAATTCATGAATATGTGAAAAAATAGCAACAGAAGGTAAGTAAAATGTTAAAATGTACCAGAAAAAATGTGCAATATGTGAGCAAGAGAGAAAGCGGCACCACCCCAAATGAGGGGAGCATAGTTAACTGCAAGAGAAGGTGAGGAGCTACATGGTGTATAGATAGGCACAATAGGCAGTGTAGTCACAATCTTAGGGTGTCTAGGCTACAAAAACTAATGCTTGCTATGAAGTCTAAGCCTACCAAGTTGGCTGCCATGGTGTCCTATAATCTGCAGTGGTTTGTAGTGGTGTTGTAGTGGTGTGCAACGGTGTCTACCAAATGCCAAGTGCGCTCGAGCACCAAATGCCAAGAATGCTAATGCTCAAATTTTCCAACCTTTCTTTTGGTTTTCCAACCCCTAAAACATGGAATGTTGGGATATTTATAAGGCTAATGATAGCATGAACCATGGATCGAGTGCCACATGGTATAGGGATAGTTTGAACTATGTTAGCCCCAACTACACTCCCACTAAGGCAAATGGTGTTCCACTGGTGTGCTTCAATGGACCCTATGAGACTACTAGACTATGACTACGCTACCAAGATTGCATGTGTGAGTGCCAAATAGACCACAATGTACTTGAAAATAATGCAAAAGTGTAGTTTTGGAGACTACGCTATAGGACTACGCTGTCCACTCTCCCAAGTGGTGTTGAGCATAGGTACTAAAATACGACAAAGTTTCAGGTCTCAACATCTTCACTACAAATTTGGCCAAGTGTCAAAATGGTGGCACTTTGCCCAAATCTTTCTAAGTGTTGAGTGTAGTCAGCTCCAATAGCTAGATTTGCAAAAATTTTCTAATTGTTAAAACGATGGCACTTCCTACAAATTTGTCTAAGTGTTAAAACTTGGCAAATTTTTCTAAGTGTTGGTGCTATGCTCCCCAGCGTAGCTAGCATAGCATGCATTAGGGCCTGTTTTGCCAAATTTCTAAGTGTCAACAATAGTTAAAATTTTTCTAAGTATTCTGCTATGCTCTCACTCTACCTACTACACTTTAGAGCATAGCCAGTGTAACACACTTTTTAGTGGTCAATTTTACCTAAGTATCAAGCCAGAAGCTATCAAGCTAGCTTAGGATGGAAGAGGCATTTGGTAGATTTTCTAACTCTTGAGGTTACCCCTCTTACTATGCTCCAAAGTGTAGCCAATGTAGCAAGAACAAGGACTACAATTTTTACTAGATTCTTCTAAGTGTCCATGTTATGTTGTGTCCCTAGGAATCATCCCATGTCCCACATGTAACATGGTATTAGCATAGTAGCTAGCATCTCATGTCCTACACATAACATGGGACAAGCATAACAGCCAGCATCTCGTGTCCTGCACATAACATGGGATGAGGGTAGTAGCCTGAGTTAGAAAATTTTTGAACTTTTTCTAGTCACCTCCAAACTTAGAAAATTTTCTTAATTTTTCTTGTGGTCCCACCTACCACATTACCACGTGGCACTTAATCTACATTTTGGGCTAACCCTAGCCCTATAAATACCCTTGCACCCCAGTATTTTAGGGGGTTGGCTTCCATTTTTCACCAGTTTGGCAATTAGAACATTTATTTGGCATTTGGCATTTTGGCATCTTGGCACTTAGCTCCATGGGTGAACAAGCCCTAGAGCACATCACACCAGTAGAAAGATAGAGTTGCACATCATGGTCCACTATAGCCCTATTGCAGCCTTACAAAACATCACACAATACACCGCAACAACCAACCCAGCAAGCACAGTTCATCATGGTGAGCACGAAACTTCACAGCCCAACACCATCAAGACTATGACTATGCTTCAACTATGCCTATTGTACATTGTATACCTTCTAATACCCTTTTGGAGTTAACTATGTCCCCATTTGGGGTGGTGTTCCATTTCCCTCTCTTGTTTCTAGCAATTTTTTGGTATTTTTCTTACATCTTTTCACATTTTTTCATGCATCATCACTTTGTATTATGCTTAGGTAGTAGTCTCCATGGGTTGACACTCTACTTTTGGTCAAAACCCTTGGCTATGCTCATCTCCATTTTGTGGCTACACTCTACACTTAACACCATGAAGCACCACTTTGACACTTAGCATCGTTTCACATTGTTTGCATTTGCATTTTGGCTAACCATGCCACCCCCCGGTTGCAACCGACAAAGTCCCTATTCAATCGACAAGACCGTTTAGGGTGCTCTGCATCCATTTTCAACAAGGCCCTCACACAAAGGTGGGGTTAAGGCTATGCATCTATTGCCCCTTAGTGATTCTAGCCAGCGACGTTTTCAATCATTACAGGTACAATTGCAAATGGGGACTGCAAAAGAAATGCAAATTGCTAATCTTGCTTGCCAAAGGAATGTTGGAGCTAAGATGTAGGTGGGTGCTAAGTTCTGGAGGCTTTTGATGACAATTCTACATGACTATGCTCTAGAGTGTAGTCCAATAGTTAGACAAATTTTGCTGAAAGATGTGTTTCAATGCAAACTACATTGACTACACTCTAGAGCATAGTCCTAATAGTGAGTGCATAGCCTTGAAACTTTGAAAAATCTAGCAAAAATTGATATCCTCATGCAAACCATGCTAACTACGCTCTGGAGTGTAGTAGGGAGCGTAGCTTCAGAAGTTAGAAAATTTTCTGAATTATTTCTTCCATGCCGAGCAGGCTTGACAACTTTTTCCTTAACACTTAGGCAAATCTACAAAACTAGCCATTCCTATGTTGACTACATTGACTACACTCTAGAGCATAGTCCCAACAATGAGAGTGTAATTAGGACACTTAGAAAATTCTGTAGTTTCTATCAACACTTAGAAAAATCTTGCAAATCTAGGCCATTTGTGTCAACTATGTTAACTATGCTCTAGAGCGTAGTCCCAATAATGGGGAGCAAGGTCTCAACACTTAGAAATAATTTTCCAAGTTTTAACACAGAAAAATTTGCAGTCAAAACCCAAGAGCTCAAATTTTATTGTGCTTCAAATGAGACTATGGTATAGGATTTTTTATTGGTTCTTGTAGAGTTGGTCTCATTCATCAACAACTCCCCATGATCTATCACCTTCTAGAGGTCATCCTTTAATGCTAGGAAAAAATTGGTATCATGACCAACCATTTGATGATAGTGATAATACCTATCCTGTCTTAAGTACTTTGGTGGCTTTGGATCATCTTTGGTAGCTATTATTGAGTCTCTAGCTATGTCACAAAGATGATCATGCCTCTTTCAAGCCTCTTCAAATAGTTTTTTTATGTTGTATATATTTTTTTCTAAGCAACTATTCTAAGAGTTCAGAGGTCTTTAAAGGAAACCTTGCATATTTGGTTGATTTCAGGTGTAGAAAGTGGATGGTTAGGATGAGTTGGAAGATGTGTTGCATGATGGTGATCCTTGCCTCTCCCCTTATTTTGAGTCTTTTGCTACCATAGCCATGGTTGCATGTCCATGCTTCATTTTATCCTTGTATCCCTTCTTTCATGTTGGTTTTTATAGGAATGTAGGCTAGTTTTTTTCTAGCCTTAGTTGCCTCCTCAATGTTATTATTTGTGAGAAGGATTAGGTTAGTGACCAAGGCTCTAGGTAGTATAGCTTCAACTTGATAAAGTCATTTACTACTTCCTTTTAGATGGCCAAGATGTGAGTTTCAACAATAGGCTCCAGGATCTCATTGAGTGTTGAGTTCCATCTTTTAATGAACCTTTTGACTAATTCAAGTGGCCCCTGCCTCACCTTCATTAGTTGATCCAACGTGGCATTTGGCTTCAAGTTGTATCTAAAGCAATTGAAAATTTGATTAATCAAGTCCTCAAGGAAAGAGATGAAACCTCTAGGCAAGTTTTAGTACCAATCTAAGGACTTTCCTTTAAGGAACATGGGAAAAATCTATAATATTAAGTGAGGCCAAGCCTACAAAAAGAGTCACTTAGATGGGAAGGTTACTAGATGTGCATTGGGATCCCCTTCATCATTGTACTTGGTGAAGTTTGGAATAGGCAAGCTTGTAGGCAAGGTTAGTTGAGGCATTGTAGGGCTTATATGATCATCCTAGTAGAAATTTGGAACCATGATCATCTAAGTTGTGTTAGCTATAAGTTTTTGAAGTTCTTCATTAAGGTCTTAGATCATTTAGAAAGCTTGATCCAAGCCTTCGAGCATCCCCATATGCTATGGTGCTTGTGTTCAAAATTGAGGAAGACATTGTGAGGCTAGTGGACTCACGATAGGCTACAGTATTAAAGGGAGAGGCTAGGTTATGGTGGTCATAGGTGGGCTAAACAAGGAGAAAGATGTTTGTGCCTGAACTTGAGACACAAAGGGGACAAAAACAATATGAGAGGCTTGTGTTTCTTGGGGTTCCAATGAGGATCCTACTAGTATGACAAAATGAGATGATGAGTTAGACATCACCATGACTTGATGAATAGATTTAGGTTGTATGGTGAAGGACATCGATGAGAACAAGGAGGTTGATTGAGACACAAGTTAGGTCTTATGCTTGGCAATGATGGGTGTGGACCCAAACATGGTAGAGTGAATAGAAGAAGAGTTGGACTAAGGGATCTATTCCATCAATGAGGTGAAAGACACAGAGTTGAGTGCAATTATAAAAGGAGCCAAAGATTGAAAAAGACTTCCAATAAAGGTTTCTGACTCCTATTCAACCTCAAACTCATCTTCCTCTTCTTGATGATCCTCTAGACTAATTTTCTCTCTAAACACATCAACGTCTATGAGTTGTATGAGCATTTGTGCATAAAATTCTATGATGGGGATTTGGTCATAAGGGGATGGGATGTATTCTTTTCCATCCTGGCATTTGATTTTGAATTGACACTTAGCATTAGATTTGGAGCATGGTATCAATAGATTGGTTTTTGTCTTAGCATAGAGGAAGTTGTATAAATTCTTATTGATAACTATGAAATCCAAGTTATTGCCCCTTTGTGAAACACCATCAAATTTTTATGTTGTTACCTTTGTAATCTCATCCCATAAAACCCAAGGTAAAACTTCATTGTAAATGTGAGGATTCTAATCCATGAGGTGAAATCTCACATACTTTATACTTTTGAGACACAAAAATGACTCATAAATGGTAAAAACCTCATTTCCTAAGTGAAAAAAATGATTTCATGTGTATATTTGGGCTTTGGGGGAATTAAAAATGCCTTTTGGGATGCCAAAATTGGCATTTTGATGGGTTTTATGAGGGGTATGGAATTTTCTACGTTGAAGACACCTATTCCCAGCTAGGATGCGTGGGGGTACAACTCATCTACCTCTAGTGTGGAAGATCCTCCCTTAGCCTGGAAGATCTACTTCTAACATAAAAACTTCCCCCAACTTGGAAGATCTATTTCCAGCATGGAAGATCTCCTCCTAGCATGAAAGATCTCTCCATCTCTTCCCTCCCACACCCCCCTCGCCAAATCTTGGAAGATCTACTCCTAGCATGGAAGATCTCCACCAACCTATAAGATCTGCTCCTAATGTAGAAAATATTCCCCCTAGCCTAGATGATCTTCCTCTAGTATGGATGCCATCCCCTTGTTACTATTTTTAGTAAATGCAATGGCCATGGGGGCATGACACTTACTATATCTGGTAATCCCCCTAGATTTTGGCACCTACCCCACTTGAAACATAATAGATATTTGTAGTCAATTTGCAGTAGCTTTGTAGCCTAATTTGTAGCCAATTTGTAACAAAAATTAAGGCAAAACCCCTATATAAACTAACCCCAAATACCATTTTCAAGTTCCACCCCCTTGGCACTGACACACTTTGGTGTTTTTGCAAGCATTTTGCATTCAAGAGCTTTGAACACACATAGAGCTTTCTAAATCCCCAACATGGAAGCTCCATATCCATTGTTACATCCCTCCTATAACACCAATGTTGTAGATCTAGTACAAGAGGCAACAAATGTTCAAAAGCATTGGGAGTTGTGGAGCATCTAAATTGTGGAGTAATGAATTCCATTCCTCCACTAAAGTGAAGCCCCTTGCTACCCCAAGCACATTTTTATACATATTTCCTAAACAATTCTTATTTTTAAAAAATAAAGTTTATAGTTCTATTTGTGTGCAAGATTGATTTATTTGTTCCATTTCAATGCATTTCTTTTCTCATATCTACATTGCATTTTTATTTTTCTACCCACATTTTACATTTTCTAATTCATTGGGTGATCTCCTAGACTATCCAAGGCACCTTAGATTCCATTTTTCAAAGGCCCTATAGATTTGAGGTTAAGGCTATTACATTGGAAATTCTGGTTTTCTAGCTACTGAAATTTTTAATCACTATAATTTACTAGTGCTAGAAGTTGGACCTTTACCTAATTTCTATGTCTAAATTAGTTTTCCATATTGCCAACATTACCTTTTGTTTCAAAACCCTACAATTCTAAAATTAAAACCTTCAAATCCCAACGCTACCACTCATACCCCCTACAATAGAAGCCTAGCATGGAAGTTGAAGTTGAAGGTGCTTGGCAACTTCCCAAACCATCCTTTTGTGGAAAGTTTAAATTTCCACATTAGGTTTTAACCCCTTCCCCCATACCAATGTTGAAAGAAAATGTGTAAAACCTCCCATCTTACCCCTCTCTCTTTTCCCCTACTAAATCTACCATATATGTAGCTAGGAAGCCTAGCATGGGTGGGGTTTGATATCACCTTTCTTGTGATAAAAGATCAACAACCGATGACTCATATACATCATTAGGAGATATAAAATTATGTGTCTTAATTGCATCAATATTACTAGAAGAAGGCAATACAATTCTTTTTTACTTGCTTGTAAATCTACATTTTGAGAAATCAACAAAAAATTCTACATCAATAGAAGAAGCAAAGATTAGTAAGCATAAGTTACTACGGAATTTTGATTATGAAATTTTGATGCCTATTAAAATCAAATCTTTAACTTGTTGATGAATCGTGATTCATCTGGTTGTGATATCAAACCCATGATATCGAATACGTGATATCGGGTACACGATATCGCACCCAAGAATGATATTGGATATGGGATATCGTGGTTCTTGCATGGGCCTATAAATACACATGTAGGCACATGGGAAGAAGAGTCTTTAGTTAGTTTATAGTGAGTTAGTTTAGTGTTAGAGTAGAGTCTTTTTGTCACTTTTCTCTCTCAACCCTTTCTCTTAGTGCATGCCCATAGTGTGATGATTGTAATTGTACGGCATCCTTATTCGAGTGTGACGTACTTGGACACGCACATGACCAGAAATAAAGATTGAGATTACTTCATCATTGCAGCATTCACTTAGTTTAATTATTTAATTGTTATTGTTATTTATTGCCTTCATAGTTAATATTTCTTCACCCTAAACTCCTTAAACGAAAAATAAGTACAACTTAATCATGAGCATTTAAGTGTGACTACTTGGTAACCCAGTAGCATACCTAGGATCTATGCTTGGTAATCCTAGTAGTAGTTGTGCACAAGGTCCAAGATGTGTACGGATGATTGAGGAATAGATGCTCATTGCACTTAGGCTAGCTTAGATTCTCTCCCCCTATTTCCTCTTAACCTAATTCTCTCTCCTTTTCCTCCTAACTTAGCTAAGATTATTTTCCATCGCTTCTAGGACTAGCATTAGTTTAGGAACACATCATACATCTCACTCTAGACTAAACCATACATGAAAAAGCAAATACTAGTCTAGGTGGGAAGATAGTGAATTTCGATCAATGAGTAACTATCTAGATACCACAACTAGCCCGTCTGCGGAGTTTGACCGAATCGTGTGTGAAATGCTTGTATTCGTATAGTTGAGTGTAGGGGTACCTCGCCACTCATCACTTGCAAACCACACATCACATGCTCTAATTAGTAATTAATGCAAGTGTAACTTGAACATGTAATTTGTTTTTTATATAATATTTGTTAAAAAATAAGATAATCTACTAAGTCACCTTTCATAACTATTCATATTAGTTGTAAGGTAAAAGGCATGTATAGTTAAAGTTTTACATTAGTGCAAAATCTAAGGATATATATAATTAAAGGTTCAATTTTAAGCATTTCTTAATATTTATTTAACTAGACTATTTGTTTGATTCATTACAAATTATCTATATAATTAGAAATATTTAAAACATAGTTATTTTCATAAGAAATTTAAGTATAATTTTTAAATTAAATTTTAATTTTTTAAAAGGCTTGTAAATTTATAATATGACTATAATACAAAACATTTAAAAAGATAATATCTACATATATTTTAAATTAGCATAATTATATACATGTATTTATGTATAGATATCACCTATGATGAGCGGCGAGGTACCCCTACACTCAACCATACGAATACAAGTGTTCACGCATGATCCGATCAAACTCCGCGGATAGGCTAATTGTGGTATCTAGATAGTTACACGTTGATCACAGTTCGCTATCTTCCCACCTAGACTAGTATTTTATTTGTCATGTATGGTTTAGTCTAGAGTGAGGCATATGATGTGATCCTAAATTAGTGCTACTCCTAGAGACAATGGAAAATAATATTGATTAAACTAATGAGTAATAGGAAATGAAGTCTAAGCTTACTAAGTGCAATGAGCATCCATTCCTTAATCATCTATACACATCTTGGACCTCATGCACAACTACTGCTGGGATTACCAAGCGTAAATCCTAGGTATGCTACTAAGTTACCAAGTAGTCACACTTAAATGCTCGTGATTAAGTCGTACTCATTCCGCAGTTAACAACAAGAACAGTAAATGATGGTAAAGAAATATTAACTAAGAAAATAATAAATAAAAATAAGAATTAATAATAAAAATTAAATAATTAAACTAAATGAATGCTGCAATGATGAAGTAATATCGATCTTTATTGTTGATCATGTGCGTGTCCAAGTATGTCACACTCAAATAAAGGTGTCCTACAATTACAAGCATCACACTGTGGGCATGCACTTGGGAAAATAATCTAACTCCTACGAAAAAAATGCAAGAGCTCCACTACAACTAACTCGAAGCTGCCTAAATGAGGCGAAAGGCCCTCTTATTTATAGGCCAGGATAGGCGGCTGCGTAAACAGGGCCACATCGATGCAGGAAGGCTATGTCGATGGGCCCACGTCGATGTGGCTGGGTATACGAGGCCCCGTATACACGGCCTAGTCAACGCATTGACTATATAGCGCTTCATCATAGTCCCATGACTGAGTAAAAACTCGTCCTCGAGTCAAAGAAGGTGAGGAACAAGCTCAATTGAATACACAGTGGATAGGTATGGGATTATTAACTGACTAGAAATTTATTCATGCCGTAGTGGAGAATTAAACAAAATTTGGACATAGACACAAAAGACAAAACTTGTGGAACTCATGGGGTTCCCAGTAGTGGTGGCTCCTCCATGGGTGCCTTTCCTTTATCTTGTGCATCAGGCTTCTGAGATTGATGCCATTGAAGAAGCACCTGACGTTTCTCCTCTTCTATTTGAGGATTATGAGTCTTCCATGCTGATGTTCCAATGTTTGATGGAGTTGGCACTTTTCATGGACACGACAGCTGCTGGAACACTTGATTGGCCTTGACATGCCATGCTGCAAATAGCCATCATTCCTCTTCATAGGCTCGGGCCTTGACCTCTCATCCCTTTACTTGGATAGATTATGCAGTAATAGGAGTTTCATGATGGATGCTGAATGATGGACTTCTGCTCTACATGTTTTGCATGAGGTCCTCGGCCTCTGCCTCCCCCAGGTTGTTTGGTTGCACCTTGAGAAGGTCCTCCTTGTTGTCTCCTTTTAGGACCATCTATAATCACACAAAGATCTATTGTTAGTAAGGTTATTTGAAAACATTTCAATGATTTCATACCTTACTCATTGCCTTTAATAAATGTTGAATTCCTTACTTAGTGTGATTTTAGAGTTAGAGATTTTTCAAGGAAGTTGCCCTAAAAGTTTAATGGAGGACCTGGTTTTGAGGAACGTTGGATAAAATGATGACAAAGGAAAGAATAGATTTGGCAATGAAGTACTTGGAGGGTATAAGATGATGTGGTGGCTTGCAAAAAGTACAAATTACAAAAGTCACGCAAGTGGGTCCTCCCCAAAGTAGGTTCTAACCTATATGCCCTTGCGTAACCACACCTTAAAATGTCCGTAGGCACTAGAAGGGTTAAATGTAATCTATACCAATGCAACAAAACACACACATGTAGATACCACCGTGATGAGGTATGAATTCAATGCTATACAAAACATGAGTCACAAATACATGAACAGCGAGATGGAATGAATTAGAGGAGGGATTGCAAAGATTGGGACGTGAGGTAATTGACTTAGGGCACAATGAATCCTGCATGTAAAGAATGATTAAGGTGTCATTAACTCATCATTGCAAGATCAAGACCAAGACCATCCTCTGATCAGTGACATCACATCATTTTATCCAATGATGGACAACCATAAGAGCACCATGACAGCAAGGCACGATCACTTGGCGTTTTGTGCAAGGGAGGAGTGACTTGGAATTTCTTTGCGGCATACTTTTTGTTTGGCCGCTTTGGCACACTCTCTCTTCTCTCTTCTTCTCTTGTTTTTTGGTGCCTTTAATACTCTTACTTCCATTTTTTGTTAGATCTACAAGGATCTTAGTACAACCAAGCTACNGAACAACACCTCAACCAATGAGTCACATGAGTGTTTTCTTTGTAGATGAGATTTCTCATAAAAAGATAAAAAGACAAAAAGATAAAACAATAAATTAAAAGGTAAAAAACTAAAAAATAAAAAGTTGAAAAATTAAAGAAATAGAAAAACATTTACTAATTCTGTGTTGTTAGAATGAAGGATATCCCCCATAACTAAACGGTTGAGCATGGCTAGAATTAATAAATGGAAGGTGGGGATCCTTACATGTTGAAAATATTGGGGCCTGTTCATACTTACCCCATTGGGGTTCACACACTTGATTAGAGTTGACATAGTAGGGCAAGTTATAAGATGTGGTTAATTTATAAGGAGTTGACCCACTATGGTACTTATGACTAAAAGATGATATGCAAGGATCAACATGTCTCCCCATGTGGCAATATTCATTAGGCCCAATGGTGGTTGGATTGTTGATTAGTGGCTCAGATAGAGTAACATGAGGTGTTGGGTTCAAAGAGGAAGATGCACCACAGTGTTGGATTTGTGCTGAGTTGGTGGATGCAGTGGTTTCTGAACCGTGGTGTCCCTTTCGGCGGTCACATCTAAAGAAGGGATGCCTTCGATGTTGTGAAGGACCTCCACTGCTGTTGATAGTAGTAGCATAAGTAACGTTTGCGGTTGGTGTTGTGGTGCAAAATATTTTAGCATAGCTGGCGGTGATGCAGAAGGGGATGAAGTATGAGAATATTGAGGTTGAGGAGAAGTGTAAGGCACATGAGGTGGTGATCTTCTTGGAGAGGACATCGGTGGATAGTACTCGGGAGAATGATAACGATGAGGTGAGGTAGAGGATGCTGATTCCTTTGGAGAAATAGGGTGTTGAACATAATAAGCATTTTGCGTTGGGACATACAAAGGGTATGGTCCAGTTGGTGGTGGCCTCCCCCACAATTGAGGTTTTTGACCACTGTGGTTGGACACAGTATGTTTGTACAAACTCTAGATGTAACATTCCTCCCCAATGCTCATGTAAATGTGACAAGATTGGACATTGACCTTTGGGGTGATTATACAAGCAAATATTACATTGATACGTATGATTGGCAGTTGAGTTCTTATCCCTATTCTCTTCTACCCTTTGTTTAATGTTTTGTCCTACTTCCTGGGTTGTCAAAACTCTATCTCTAATGATATCGATGTATTCTCCACACTTTTTATACGTCCATTCCAACATCTTATTGATCTTTGCCTTAGCTTCTTCCAATGTTTGTTGTGTTGGCAAAGATGATGTTTCCACCTTGAGATTGGTTCATTTCTCCTTTTTATGATCATGGACCTTTGTTAGGTTGAGATTTTGGTCCTGTTGATGTTTTTCAACACTCTCCCATCTAGCCATATCTCCTTCTTCTTTTGCTACCCGCTTAATAAGCTCTTGGACTTGATGGGTTCATAGTTTGTATAGTTGAACTTGGGCATACATTCTTAAGGCCTCTCTTGTCTTATTATGTAGGCCATCAATGATATGGTACGCTAGCCTTTCCTCGGAAAACCCATGGCCTGGATAGTTGTTTAACAATGCGTAATATCTTTCTAAGGTCATGTCCAAGGGTTCATGTTGTGCTTGTTTCCATCCTTGGATTTGTTTCCTCAAGGTTGACACTCTTGCATAGGTTTGATATTTTTCCTTAAAAACTTCTACCATTGTTGACCAGCATCGTATTGAATTTGGTTTTAACGATCTATACCATACTTTTGCTTGGTCAACGAGTGTCATAGGGAAGAGTTTACGTTTTTGCCAACCATTATCAATGTTGTTCCATGCGTAGGCATCGTAGAAGGCTTGTAAATGTTGATGCAGATCTAAGTCATAGCCTCCTAAAAATTTAGGAAAGTTGTTTAAATCAAGCCTAGGTATACGGATCTCTTTACGATGCCTACGTGAGATTCGAATAGCCTCTTGTATTTGTGTTAAGCTTGTAGTGGCCAATAGGGGTTCATCATCATCAGGTAAGTTATGCTTTCGTGTGTTGGGATGATGTTGCTTTCGTTCATGTTTATAAGAAACCCCCACTTCAGGTTGTGTACTCCAATCTTCATCGTCATATAGTTCGTTGGTTCTCCAATGAACTTTCTCACTAAGTGTGACATTATCGGGATCTTGTAGGAGAGGCATGATTGTGAAATTGTGTGTGAGTTTACGTGACTTTTTATAATTATTTATTTCTAAAAGATATTTCGTTAATTCCCTTACAGTGACCTTGTATGATATAACTAATCTAGATAACTAGCACCGTCCTTGGCAACGGCACCAATGATGAGCAACGAGGTACCCCTACACTCAACCATACAAATACGAGCGTTCACGCATGATCCGGTCGAACACTANCACTTGAATAAAGGTGCCATACAATTACAAGCATCACACTACGGGCATGCACTTGGGAAAGTAATCTAACTCCTACCAAAACAAAATGCAAGAGCTTCGCTACAACTAACTCAAAGCTGCCTAAATGGGGTGGAAGGCCCTCTTATTTATAGGCTGGGATAGGCAGCTGCGTAAATGGGGCCACGTCGACACAGGAAGGCTACGTCGACAGGCCCACGTCAATGCAGCCACGTATATGGGGCCTCATATACGCGGCCTAGTCAACACATCGACTATATAACGCTTCATCAACCTACTTAGAGAATATGAATTGTGGTTATATATTTGATTTAAATAGCTATGCTAAGATATTATTATATTTTTTAAAATTATACTAAAATATTATATGCTCTATATGGTTTATTGGTAAGTTTTTTATTCTAACCCTTTTTAACTATATATGCATAAACTTTTAATAAAAATAATAACTTAACATTGTAATATCTAAAATATGAAACTTGCATTATCCAAGATAATAACGAAAGCATAACTTAATAAGTAAATTTATTGTTTCATATTTAATAGACTATAATTTGAATTATGATACATGCATAATTGCAATTTTTATATTTATTGTACCAAAGTATTATGTTTATTGTATACTTTTATATCTTATTTAAGTATAGTCAAAATCTTTTCAACAATCCCCAAATCCTAATTTGTATATATAAAGTAAAAGTATTTTCAAAATGGATTACAATTAATGAACGACTCAAATTTCAATCTTCTTTTAATACCTATACGCACAAAACTACTAACTGATAATTTAAAATACAATATTAAATGTCAAATTAGGTGTAGCTTTAGTTTAACCAAGTGAAAAGAGTTATTTTAAAATGGTCCTTTTTATAAAGGAAATATTCCGTTAAAATCCGGCTTCTTTTAATACTTATACGCACAAAACTACTAAGTGATAATTTAAAATACAATATTAAATGTCAAATTAGGTGTAGCTTTAGTTTAACCAAGTGAAAAGAGTTATTTTAAAATGATCCTTTTTATAAAGGAAATATTCCGTTAAAATCCGGGCATGCATGAGAGAATAGTACAGTGGTAATGCTGCCCTGTTGTTGAGGCCTCGCTGCAAGGATGGAATGTATGTTCCAGGAATTGCAAGGACCGCGGCTCGATGCTGTCTTAAAAAAAAATATTATCAGTAAATCTTCCATTTTGTTTAACGGAAAAACTAAATTTAATGAAAATCATGTTCGAAAAGAAGGTGTAAAGTCCACTAACTGTAACAAGCAGGTACAAGAATTTGTAAATTTAATGATCCATGCTGTTTTCTTTTAATATATGACCTGATGTCTGTTGGAGTGGAAAATACCAAATCTAAATAAGAATAGAGAGCTTCCTTCCCTTAGATGTGTCAATACATTCACAAAGCCCCAAATTTTGTTTCAGAAAGTTATACACTAATAGCCGTAGGCCGAATGATAAAACTTAAAATCTCTCCAAGCATTTAGAAAAATAGGAAAGGAAACAATACGTTATATGCAATGCAAAGCAACAAGATGTGACATACTGAGGAAAATATGCTGCAAAGAATACGTTGAATACCTTTGAAATTTTTTAGCTTAATCAAAGTTAAAAAATTTAACATTTGAAAATTGTGCATTTTCATTTTTTTATAGAACAATAAATGTGTATTTTATTAAGAATAACACGTGCAGGTCTAAGCCTTTCTGAAATCATGAGCAATGGTAGTGCGGTCTATGAATATCAGGGAATATGCAAATTTCAAATTCGTCAATGTTAAAAAAATATATATATATCTCTTATTCTGTACATGATACCCGATATTGTTTCATTTTATACAACCGCAAAACTCATAATCTCGATGTTGAAAGCTTTTGCGGATTTGTTAACGGTAAGAGTTAGAGGTTGGATTCCTTATGAAGAAAGGACAAAAAAAATTTTGGTGAAAGGAAGGACAAAAAAATTTTTGGTGAAAGGAATTCTAAAATCGGTATCTCAGAGGGTCCGATAAGTAAAGGAGGAGGTTACCAAGCCCAAGCCTACAACATGACTTGATTTGAAAATCGCTACGGAACGGAAAGAAACGAGACATAAAAGATTTTAGATAGATAGGTAGGTAGGTAGAAGAAGAAGAAATAGAGAGCGGGCTGAGCAAGGGGAAGAAAAGGAGAAGGGGATACCAACGTTTTTGCCTTAAAATACTTGACGATTCTTATCCGCCTAAAGCTAACACGTTGCTTTCAAGTTTCAAGCCTGGAATTGAATTCATTGGGCAACTGATAGGCCCGCAAGCACGGCAACAAATCTAAGCGCTCAGCGCTGCCTGTGAGTTAACCGCGGATTGCTCATTTCGAATCTTCCGAGTTACAGAATCGAAACGACAATCTGCTAAACTAATATGCCGTGGCACTTAAACTAATGATAAAGGATATCCCTCTTTTCAAAAAGCAACGGCGACCCAAAAACACAGAGAAGAAAAAGAAGAACGAAGAAAGGGGAGATGAATGAAGGGATGGATGGATGGATGGAAGCGTCTCCAGAAACACATTAAAACGAGAAGATCTTAATAAGAGTAGTGATTTGCTCGTTTAGAAAAGAAAACGCGCATGGTTGCATTGCCTTAGCCGTGCTTCTTAAATTTATCTGCATCGTCCCCGTCGTCGCTGCTGTTAAATTTTTTCTTTCTTTCTTGTTTGTTCTCCGGCTGCAACCGTTTGCATTTTCCCTTCTTCTTCTTCTTCCTCTTCTCCTCTTCTCGTTTTGGTTCTTCTTTCTCTCTTTTCAAAAGGTTATTCTCCCAGGGCAGATCCCCGATTCCAAAGTAGCATTCTTGGATTGTCCTGCAGCAAGCGAATGATGAAGGGGTGGATCCACCGAGCCCCTGATATGATAATGCGGGAGTTGGGAGGATCGAGTTGCAGTTGCCGCTTCTGCTTCTGTTGCTCATTATTTGAGAAATTGAGTGCCCTGTGTCAAATTGGTTCGGGATCAGCATTTGCGTTGTCTGTCGTAAACACGGGACGGAGAACTATTCAGAGGTAAGAAATGTTTCTACTGGTTTCTGTCTTGCTCTTCTACGTGGATTTAGGCTACTGAGCAGCGATGTGAAAAGGAAGGCAATATGGATAAAAATAGAGCACAAAATGCAAGAAATCATCTTGCACTGTTCTGTTCTCTCCTGAGACGAACAAGATGCAAGAAACCTAATACATATCAGAGAAATCACAAAGCTAACATAAAACAGTGAATAATATCAAAAATGCTAATGCTACCAGCAAGCATGAAAACCACCTCCATTTTGGTTTGGGAAGGAATAAATAAATAGGCCTTCTTATGAGAGAAATCTAAGCAAGGAAAGGTAAGCGTTAAAGATTGTACTCTGCTATAGAATTCTGATCTCGGCATGAATGGCGCTGCTACACAGTTTCCGCTGCCTGTGTTTCCATTAAACTGCCACTTGTTTGCAGAGAAATTGGCATAAATTCTCGGAGGTGCAGAGATGGAAATTCCTATGCCAGTAACTGCGATTTTAGCGCTGCAAGCCGGCCATGGAGGGCTAAACTGCATCGCATGATAAGTGCTATGACGGGGTTGTTGCTGATAAAATCTTCAAATGCTTTTGTTTACTATTAAAAAATAAATTTCTTGAAGGAAAACCAATTGTAACGCGACATAGACTTTCATTTAACAATGTAGTCTCGATGTTTGCATTGCTGGTGGCAAAGAAACCAGAAGTGTAATTATTTACATTCAAGTAAGAGTGTACAAGGAATAAGTTGGGCTAAAGAAAAGAAATTTGAGTTTAACCAACGCTATGGTAAAATACAAAAAGTTCTCCCACAAAGTATTAGTTCGGATCTATAATTGGATACATGAAGGCAAAATTTTCACTTTCAAAGACCATTCAAATTTTACAGCCCCTTTATTGGTTGGGTATACTTTAAAGTTAAAACCTGTTACTTTCATTAAAAGTTGAATTAACCTATATTACTATATATTAATGTTTTGAAAGTTTGACACATGCCCCTTTTTTCATGACCATGATCACTAATGCAAAACCAAAATTTTCAACTGCTAAGCAAATTCATATTTATTGTTCCTAATCTTTAAGTTTAGTGTTTAATAATAAAATAAAATGAAATAAAGCTTTATTATATCGAAAGACTCATAGAATCTATTGGATAGATATTACATTTTCATGTNTCAGCAACAACCCCGTCATAGCACTTATCATGCGATGCAGTTTAGCGNAAAAATAAATCTAATAGGCTTTTTGGTGCTACGTTATAATGCTATCTTAAATGAGTTGATATAGCATAAGAAAGAAACACATATAACTCGTCTTCAAGGGCTCTTCATATACACAACATACAAATGCTCTCTTCTCAATGCAGTTGCTTTCATCTTCCACTTTTAATTCTAAGATGATGAGAACTTAAATGAAGCTTGTTGATAATATTCTTATACCTAATAAGTAATAGCAACTAAGAGATAGTGAGCTTTTGCACCTAGATCATCAATGGAAGTTATAATAGTTATTTTTTGTACCCTAGATCATCAATTTGGTTTATCTATATTCATTTAAAGACTAGATTAATGACAATAATTTTCTAAAATTTGCAACATATTTTGCATACCTTCTATAGTAGTGAAAACCAAGGCAACATCATTTGCCTATAAAAAAGATTCGTTGCTTAGGAACCAATTTTGATAGCATGATTATCTTGCTTGTTACGCAAACATTCCTTCATTTCATTTGAAAAAGTGAACCTTGCTCAACTCCAATTTTTCTCTACAATAGAAATTCTTTCTCAAAATTACTATGTGTAATTTCAATAGTCACTTTATCATACAATCTTTGAGTTGTAAGCACAACCATAGTTTTGTATGGATCACTAAATCATATGCTTTTACAAAATCAATAAAACAAATAATAACCTTTTTATTAAAGATTATTTCAAACTCCATGTAGTGTCTAAGAGTAACTAAGTGATAAATAGTATAGTGATTTTGTCTGAAAGCATGCTTGACATCTTGCACTAACTTGGTTACCTTTGGCCCAAGAACTAATTCTCTTTTTTAGTAGAGTGCCTAGTAGCCTAGCAAAAATATTATTCATTACCACCATTTGATAATTATTCAAATTATTTTTATTACCCCTTTTATATAACAATGTAGCTTTACCAATTTTTCAACACACATGTTTTTTCTAATCCATAAAAGAGTTTCTCTCAATTATTTATACATAGGTTCCTATCTAAAATCAAAAGTATTTAATTATTTGTACTATGCATGGCCTTTCTTGAGTTTAGTCATGCCTACATATGGTTGTAAGGATTGAATATGTCTTTCATAGGTATCATTAAAAAAAATTTCAATTAAAATGATCTTTATTAAAAATCTTTTGCTTTTAAATTATTCTAATTGATAACCTTATGACTCTCCAATTATTTGATTATCTTTTTTTCTTTTCTTTTTTCTTTTTTGGAAAAACTGATCATTTAAATTATTCGAGGTTGAACCCCTAATTAATTGTTACAATGCCATAATGGTTAAAGGGGGAAGAAAATCTTCAAGAAAATAGGGAGAGGCCCAAAGACAAAATCCACCAAAAACACAGTAAGAAAACCAACATCGCAAGGGTAGATTTAAGTGGGATCAAATTCATGGAAGTTAGTGCAAGCAATGTGCTTTCCCTGGTTTAGAATACATATAGTTATAGGCATTAAGCTTGGCAAAATTTGCACTATGCCTCATCCATGAAAAACTTGTCATTCTACCAAGAGATAACCCCTTTGAAAATCCAACTCATAGGGTAGGGCTGAAAAGTCAAAAAATAGGCTAACCAACCTTTCTCAACTAATAGCTATAAGTTCGGTGAAGTGCAAAATTCTCTATGGATGGTAGGCTTATGCTATAGGGAGTCATGCATATTGAACATTTCAATGATGCATTTCTAGGAATTCTTCCACATTGGAATGTTGGCAAAAGTCTTCATGACACATTTATAGGGAATCTAGGGAATATGTAAGATAGTTCTCCCATGCCACCTCCACTTATAATGAAAGAGCATTGTACTTAAGCTAGATCTCCCATGCTGCCTCCACCTATAATGAATTCTAGTGTAGGGACACCTCTTCTGATCACGTTGCTCTACCCTACATACTATGTGTCTTTTTGTGTTGATTTTGTTAGGGATGATTCATGGATGTTTTAGCATGTTTTGGGGTATTTTTGGCTCATTTTGATGAGTTTAGCAGGTTCCAGGGTCTATGGGGACTTGTTGGGATGCATCCAAAGACTCCTAACATCACAAGGAGCACTTTTATTTTTGGCACCTTTAAGATAGACATCTTTGCAAAAATAAAGGAGTCTTTCCTAAAGTAAAAATGTCTCCCAAAAATAGTAGATGTCTCTCTTGAAAGAAAGGCTTTTATACTAGGCATCCCAATAAAGCCAAAGATGACCAAGACGCATGGGGAAACTTCAAAAAATGCTTGTTCCAATTGGGAAAATAGCCCAAGCAAGATGGAAATAGCTAAAGCAAGATGAAAATAATTGGGAAGAAGGTTTTAAGACTTGGGAAACACCCAAAGAACCTCAAGTTAAGTTAAGGAAAGGTTTTAATGGTTTTGACCTTTCGATTGCTTATAAATATTGATGTAATTCATTATTGTTGATGTTGAAGTGTCAAGGGTTGAAGTGTAAATGCTGAAGGCCAAACATCCTAATAGAGGGTAAAAGAGAGAGATCTTGAGGGAAGAGATCTTGTGTAAGGAAGTTGAGTGAGAGGCAAGGGAGAGCACTTGAGAGAGATTAGGGGAATCTCTTATAAGTGTCTTGTCTTGACCTTGGGCTCCATTGTGAGTAATTAAGGATTAAGAGAGGACATGTGTGGCCTCTAAGATCCTTGGGAGGGTTGTGAGTTAATCTTGGCTCCTCATCTTTGATGTATTTTCCATGTATTTGAGAAATTTCTTAATATAAGTATTATTTTCTCTATTTCATTGTGTTTTTCTTACTTTCTAAGATGAATCTACTTGGAAGTTGTGGGTCGGGTCCTATTAGGATCTTTCAAAGTGCATAACCTTACACTAGATTAGTATCAGAGCCAAAGGTTTGGAGGCTTCCACACTTCTATGTTGAAGCTTGGTGTTTTCTTTGAATGAAAGGAACATTGTTGTGGATATTTTTGTATTTTCTTTTGGATATCATTCTTTTTGCTTTAGGTATGGCTCCAAAGAAGAAGACATATCAAGAGCTTAGACAAGAGCTTTAAGGGGTTAAGGACTCCTTTGAAGCTTTTGTAGCTAAAATGTATACCATTCTTCCCAAAGTAAAGGTCCACAAGCACCAATATTTTGTAAAAACTTTAGAAAGAGATATGGAGAAATTCAAGAATAACATGAGAAATATTTTGAGAAGAATTAATAGAATATCTTCTAGCCATCTTGAAGGAAAGGAAGATGAAGGGTCTAATAAAGTAGGTATCAATGAGAAAAGGAGTTCTCATGTATCTCTTATTGAGCAAGGGAGTGATCAATACTTAAGGATTTTAAAGGAGGGAACCAAGAGCTTCATAAAAGGGACCAAGATATATTCAAAGTTCAAGATGGTGTATGTTGCTGATCAAGGAGAGTTCCTACCTCATGAATAATGGGAGCTAAAGGATAAAAGCCAAGAGAGTGGCATAGATCAAGGAACTTCTTTAAGGAGGATCAAGGACAGTACTAGAAGGTATGATACTTATTCTTTTTGCAAATGTTCTAGACCTTGTGTCAATAGAAAGAAGATTCTAAGTCAAGTTGAGACTATCTCATGGGAGAAAGGTGAGTCTTCTAGCCAAGGTATGTAAAAGAATGGTTGCTTTAATGATGTTTTTTATTAAACTAATGTTAAGTACATGGAGGAGAGTTTACCTTTTGAGTTGGTACCTCCAAAGTGGTATGAAGAGCTTGTTGATGATTCCTTTGAAGAGGAGAAGCCATTGGAATTAGTAACTCCTATTTGGGATCGTGAACCTTCAAGCTTTGATGAGATTGAACAACGACATGTTGAAGATCAAGTTGAACCAGAGATGGATGGGAGAAACCATGAAGAGGTAAGTAAGGATGAGCTTTACCTTTTTGATGGTAGTAATGTCTCTCATGTTGAAGCTAGTGTGATGGATGCTAGTTTTTTTCTTCACCTTGGCCGTGGTTTATTTAATGGTAATGATGAGCATCATGATCATTGTGGTGATTGTGATGGGACTAAGAGTCATGTTGTGACTTTTGATGCCATTGTTAGTGAGAGGAAGACTAATAATGATAAAATGTTTGATGATGATGGCTATTGGAATAGTCATTATGAGAAGGTTATTGATTATGATGGCTATTGGAGAATGATATGATGATGATGATGTAAGTGAAGATACTGATAATGATATGATTTTCTAGAATTTGGAGATGCTTGCTATTATTTATAGTAATGATAAATTTCCGAAGTGTGATGATGGATTTTATTGTCTTGACTGTAAAATGGAAGTATAGCATGAAGGTAATCTACATGGTGATGATGAAAGGAAGGTAAGTGGTAATATTCCAAACACCAAGAAGAAGAAGGTGAAGAAGAAGAAAAAGAAGCAAAGAAAGGATGTTGGACTAAGAAATCATAATCCTTTTTATTTTCCTTATTATTTATTTATTATAGTTTTGTGTAATCATGGGGATGCAAGGGAAGCATTCCAAGGAGATGATTAGATGAAGGAAGCATGGTGGGGCATGAGGACAAGCCCCCATGAGCAAGGGAGCTCAAAATTAAGACCTTCAATTATATTTATTCTAATGTTTCTAATTCATGGAGTGATGATTATTGTTATGGCCTTGAGTCATGGGGCCATGGAGCCTTCCAACTTGTGAAAGATCATGAAGCATGACATTTTAAGGATGAGAGATCTAGTGTAGGGACACCTCTTCCAATCCCATTCTTCTACCCTACATGCTATGTGTCGTTTTATGTTGATTTTGATAAGGATGATTCTTGGATGTTTTGGAATCTTTTGGGCTAATTTTGATGAGTTTAGGAGGTTCTAGGATCTATGGTGACTTGTTGAGAGGCATTCAGAGGCTCCTAGCATCAAAAGGAGTACTTTTATTTTAGGCACCTTCAGGATAGGTGAATTTTCAACAAAAAAGACATCCTTCTAGAGATGTCTTTCCTAAAGTGAAGACGTCTCCCAAAAATAGTAGATGTCTCTCTCAAAAGTAGGGCTTTCATAGTAGACATCCCAACAAACCCAGAGATGAACCAAATGCATGGAGGAACTTCTGAAAATACCCATTCCAATTCAAGAAACAACCAAAGCAAGATGGAAATAGTTGAAGCAAGATAAAAATAGCTAGGGAAAAGGTGTGAAGACTTGGAAAATAGTTGGAGAACCTCATGTTGAGTTGAGGAAATATTTCTAGGGTTTTTACCTTACAGTTGCTTATAAATATTGATGTAATTCATTATTGTTGATGCTAAAGTGCGAAGGGACAAAGTGCAAACACTGAAGGCCAAACATCCTAATAGAGGAAAAGAGAGAGAGCTCTTGAGGGAAGAGACTTGTGTAAGGAAGTTGAATGAGAGGCAAGGGAGAGCACTTAAGAGAGATTAGGAGAATCTCTTATAAGTGTCTTGTCTTGAGCTTGGGCTCCATTGTGAGCAATTGGGGATCAAGATAGGACAAGTGTGGCCTTTAAGATCCTTGGGAGGGTTGTGAGTTGAGCTTGGTTCCTCATCTTTGATATATTTTCTATGTATTTGATAAATTTCTTAATATAAGTATTATTTTCTCTATTTTATTATGTTGTTCTTACTTTCTAAGCTAAATCTACTTGGAAGTTGTTGATTGGGTCCTATTGGGATTTTCCAAAGTGCATAACCCCCACACCAAATTCTAATGTAGGTGTTTAGGAATGACATGATAGGCCTTTTAGTAATCATAGATTACCAATGATTCCACAAAATCACCATCCACGTGCACAAAAAAAAACATGTTGCCTTTATAAAGTAACATTCCATGAAATGATGTCTTCTTGTCTTGATTTCCTTGTAGCCTAAGATGCAACATGATGCAAGAGAAAATCCATACCATTGAAGATTTGCCTTTGTGACAACAACATGATGAGATAACAACAAGATTAAAAATTCATCTTTAGCTAGTAATGTAACATTCAAATTAGATCCCAACCCTGAACGTTAGTGAAGGACTATTGAAAGAGGTAAGATATCCACTATTTGTTATCTATGGAATCGAATTACAAGTTTTCCTCATGAATTCAATTGAGAGGGTCATATCTTTGAAGGATCTCTAGGATTTGGCTAAACTTGGCATACCTATTTCTATCATTTAGAGATAGGGGAATCCTTCACTACCCTTAACAATGCCAATCCTTAACAAAATTCCCCTAAATCATGAAACATGAGGGACCATGTCTAGAAAGAATTTCTCGATTGTTTTATGATAGGCTTATCTAGGTAGTAATCCTTTCACTAGGATGTGTGCTTCCTCAAATTTTCGTCACCCCAATAACTAAAGGAAGGTTCAACCTTTCCTAATAGCCTTCTAGATCCTTTAAGCCTAAGTCGAACTAGTCCACATGTTAGGGTAACATATGCCTATATAGTTAACCCAAGATTTATCCACTTGGATCTACACCTCCCATGTAAGTTTGGTTATAGAGATTAAAGTTTGCTTCCAAAAATCTCTAAATTTCAAATCATACAGGTGAAGAAAATAGCCACCTTTATTTTAGGGATGTCTAATTAGGTAAATAATCTTACAATAGATGCTTCTAATAAATAATAGAAGAAAATTAATTATTAATAAAGAGGATGGTCATGGCCCTAACAACATTTACATAATTTTTAATATTTGTTCTTGAACTTAAAATAGCAAAAGAGTTTGATGTAGCAATAGAAAACTTTAGTGAAATACCATTTTGTGGGAGAAGAAGGTACAAAAGTAAATTTTAGCACATAATGAACATAACAATTCACCTAACGTCATATCTCTTTGTAATCTTCTAAAGACTACATGTCAACAAAAGATGTTATCCATGGGTAGACAATGGTCTTCTTACATATCTTACACATTAATTGTCTAGATTAATCAATACTCTTTGTAGTAAAAGTAAAATTATTTACAAAATATTTTGTCTTCTTTGGTTTCTTTATTTATATTTGATCATTTTTATCATGGAAATTATCTTGATTTTTCATCTATTTAGCTTCAAATTATTTTATACAATCCATAGCTTTAACTTGCTGATGAGCGGCGAGGTACCCCTACACTCAACCATATGAATACGAGCATGTATGTGTGATATAGTTGAACTTTGTGGATGGACTAGTTGTGGCACCTAGATAGTTATATGTTGATCGTAGTTCACTATTTTTCGACCTGGACTAGTAGTAGCTTTGTCATGTATGATTTAGTCCAAAGTGAGGCATATGGTGTTGTCCTAATTCTACATTACTCCTAATAATAGAAAAGATAAATTGATTAAACTAATAATGGAAGAAAAACCTAAATTAGCCTATGGAAATGGTATTCATCCTTAACTATCTGTACATGTCTTGGAGTTTGTGGTATTACTACTAGGCATGCCAAGTATTCACACTTAAATGCTTGTGATTAACGCATACACATTCCACTTAATGACAGGAAAAGTAAATAACAATAAATCAACTATTAAATAAAGAAGGCATTAAGTAATTAAAACAATGAAATTAATCTAAGTGAATGCTACAATGATGAAAGTAATCTCAATCTTTATTGCTAGTCATGTGCGTGTCCAACTACGTCACACTCAAACAAAGGTGTCATACAATTACAAACATCACACTATGGGCATACATTGAGAATAACTAGCTTGAAAGAAATAAACTAAAAACTAAACTACTAAAAGAAAATAACTTCTAACTCTCCAAAAACTTCTCCCTCACTGTGTGCCTGAGTGTTGTATTTATAGGCTAACACAGGAATCAAAATATCACGTATACAATATTGTATCTAGGCCACGATATCACATACCTGATATCTCATACTTGATATCACATACCTGATATCAGGGCTTGGAAAATTGTGATTCATCATACCCCCATGACTAAAAAAAATCATCCTTGAGTTAATATAATGAGAAATGAGCCTCTTAAAAAACATTATGAAGGTATGGGATTATTGACTACTACTGACTAACCATGCTATAGTATGGGAGATACAAAACATGGACACAAAACACAAAATACAAAATGCAAAATGTTAGAACTCATGTGGTTCCCGAAGGTGGTGGCTCCTCCATTGGTGCTTTCCTTTTGTTTAGCCTTGTAGGCTTCTGAGATTGTTGATGGGTGAGAAGTACCTACAATTTCTCTTCTTTTGTCCAAGGATCATGCACAATCCATGTTGATGTTCCAATGTTTGATGTAGCTGGCACCTCCCACAAACACGGTAGCTATGGAAACATCTAGTTTGCTTTGACATACCACATAGCAAATTACCATCGTTCCTCTTCATAGGCTCTAGCTTTATCTTGTAATTCCTGTAATCTATTAGCCATCAAGCCAAGTTTGCTTCTACATCTTTTTGATCATGGTAGCTTACTTTGACCACTTCTAATTCAGATTTTGCAACTTCTAATTTTTGTAATGTTTTCTTATGTTCGGAAAAATTTATCTCATACTTAACATAAGTGGTAGCTACCTGTTTCTCAAGATTAGTTCTTGGATTCCCTATTGATAACATGGCCAAGTTAGCATATCATATATTTTTCAACTCCATGTACTCTATTAAGTCCTGAATTTATAGGTCCTGGCTTTTTAGTTCTACTTGGTGAATGAAGGCATATGTATCTAGTATGGCTTTCCAATCAATGTGTTGAGCACTGAAAGAGTTAATGTGAGCCTTAGCCATATGGATGTCCTTTTCGATGATTTCCTCATACATCTCCACTTGATCACAAAAGTGCTCTTTTAACTTCTCGTGCTTCTTGGCCTCATTTTGCCACACACTTATCTCTATTGCCATCTTTTTATGGATGGTGTAGACCTCCTCCATGGAAAGGATTCTATTCTCCCTCGTAAAGTAATTCATATCTTGGTTGATCCAAACTAATTGCGCTTGCATCTATTGCCAAATTTCTTTGAAAGCATTCTTCTATTTCTTAACTATCATCAATTGAATATTTTTAGTAGAAAGTTGTTTATTCTCCTCTTGTAAGGACTTGAGAGCTTTAACATGTGCATACATTTGAGCTTCTATCTTTGAAGCATCTAAATTAGCATATTCTTTCTCCCTTGCCACCTTTTTATTTTCCTCCAACAATTTATTCAGTTGCTCAGTTCTGAAAACATCCAATTGGTTAGCTATGATAAATTGGGAAGGATCCCTTCATTTAGCTTGTAGGGTGATGAGCTTTTCTTGTAGTCTTTACAACTCTGCTTCTGTGTGTTTGGCCCTAACTTCAACCATGACCAATTTTTCTTTGGTTGAAATGAGGTTTGATTGTACTACTATGACATCTTGGGGGATGTCAAATAAAAAAATCATGACTTGTCCTGTTTGCAACAAGTGATTGAAAACATCCTCATATTCCATAGGAGTCACTGAGGAACTAGCCAAAAGTTGAGCATCATGTGCTCTTGTGAAATCTACTAGTGGCACAATAGGGATGTTAAAAGATTCTTTGATGTGGTTTTTGACCACCTCTGCTGCACCTACCACATCGTAGTGCTACATGACCACAACCATGGCACCTTCACTAGTTTGTAATTAGACTTAGAAGGATACGACATTCCCAGAGATTTGCTGAGACCACCAGAACTCTCCTCTTGAAATTAATGAAATGTGCTTACTTGTAGGGTTAGCCAAAACAATGGGCTGCATGACATCATCAATGACCCTAAATAAATTCTCAGCATCACGACTCCTGCAACTAACCATCTTAGCGATTGTATGAAGGTGACTGATGGACAGTCGATAGTCTTGTTGTGGCAGTGGTGATTGTTGGACTTGTTGGCTTATGAGTTGTGTGTTGGATCCCACTTCCTATTGTTGGCTAGGTCCTATCATTTGAGGTGCAATGGACCTAACCATTCATTCTTTCTCTTGCTCTAATTGCTCGCCAATGTCTTTCCTTAGCACTGGCAATTTGAGTAGTTTAGCATATGAAGCATTTTGGGCCTTTCTAGGAACATCATTCATATAGCCCAAGATTCCAGCATGTCTACATAGCTTCTTGATGAGACAAGGGAAAGGCAAGGCAATCTTCCCTATCTTTCTTTCTTCAAATTACCTTAATATTTCCATTAGATATAAATGGGGCAGATTTGCATTAAATTTTCCTATAAAAATTGCACTACCCTGTACCTCATAAGTAGATAGTCTATTTAAGACTTTGATGGAAAAAATATGATAAGTGTCAATCTTAAAGTAAATCCTCTCTTCCAAGGTCAGTCCTCTATCAACTTTATTTTCTTTATTGTAAGCCTGTTTCAACCATAATTTTCTTGCATCTATGTCCAAGCGAGTGGAAAAATGAGCAACCTTTGGTCCTTCATTTGGAAGATTCAGGACCTCTGCAATGGCCTTTGTAGAAAAATCAATGGAAACACCACCTACATTGGCAATGGTGCCTTCGTCCTTGCCATGCTAGAATTGGTATGTTTCACCCAAACACTAGTCACCAATTTTCAAGAGAATGGGCCATAATTGAGATGCCTTAAGTTGAGTCTTCACTAGTTCAGGGGCAAACTTAATGAAAGGCCCACAATTGAGCTTCATGATCACAACTGCAAAGGTCGACTTCTCCTAAATGGCTTCGAGACATTCTGGGGACAACGTGAGATCTTGCCTTGGTTCTGGAGCTCTAAATTTGCCACCTTATGTGTGGCTAGATTGCAATATCATAGGGGTTTCTTGATGAATGCTAAATGAGTGGGCCTCCTACTCTACATGTTCTACATGAGATTCCTAGCATCTACATCCTCTCGGGCATTTAGCTTCTCCTTGGGAAGGTCCTGCTTGATCTCCTCTTTTTGAGGCCATCTGTAATCATGCAAAAATCATTGTTACTTAGGTTGTGTAGAGAAATTTTTATCAATTCATACCTTACTCATTACCTTAATTAACAGTTCATAACTACATAGTGTGATTTTTAGAGTTAGAAATTTTTCTAAGAAGTGTCTCCAAAAGGTGTTATTGTTGACCTTAAAATCATTTGGGTGGCCTAAGTGATTGATAAAACTTAACTTGTCATTTAAACACAAAATGTTTCTTTTGTAAAAATTGAATTTATTACCCCTATGATATCCTTCAGATGATGGCAAATTTCAAGAAAAAAAAATATGCGCACTTCCTACTGAATACTCCAGGTTCAACTAGGATTAGATAGAATTGAAATCAGAATGTAAGGGAGCGAGATATTACACTTGGAAGATAGAGATGTAAAGCTCTAAGTTACAAAGGAAAATTTCAACAACTTCCCTAGTGTTAAATGAAAGAAATAAACTCAAACTAGGTAGGGTCATTAGTATATATAGGTAGGGGAGACCCAATATTGCATACCTGGTATTGTGTACCTGATATCGGGTTAGATGTGACATTGCATACATGATATTGCATTCCCATAAAAATGCATTAAATACAAGGACTAAGTGGGAATAATAAGTTTTCTATATGTAATGAAGTATTAGAGATTAAATTGGAAGCTTTGGGGTTTTTAGAAAATTAATTTTGAGGCACTAGAAGTATGTCATGGTGGGGTCATATATTAAAATTTGTGAAAAGAGACTAGGATGAAGGTTGTATAGTAATTGTTGAGGAATGATTGATTAAAATGATAATGGAAATGATAGTTCACTAGGTGAGCATTTTAAGGGTGTAAAATAATATGGTCATGTGCAATACGGACAAGTTACAAAAGTTACACCAGTGGGTCCTCCCCAAATCAAGCTCTAGCCTATGATGCCCTCATGGAACCACACCTCTAATGTCTGTGAGCACTAGAGAATTTGAATGGAACATATACCTATGAACAAAACACACATGTTAAAGCCACCAAGTTGAGATAATAACTCTACATTACACCAACCATAAGTTATGAACACTCGAACTACGAGATGAGATGGGTGTAGAAGGGATCACAGAAATCAAGACATGAGGCTTCTAATGATGGTCACAATGGAATCTTGTGTGTAATTAGTGGTTAAATAACCATGTGTTTGGCTTTCCAAGTTCCAGACCAAGTCCATACCACATTACAATAACACTGCATTGCTTCATCCCATCAACAAACAACCATAAGCCTACTAGAGTTGTGAGGAGTAACATCACTTGACATTTTGTTCAAGGGAGGAGTAAGAGAGGAGTGTCATAATGAATCACTCTCTTTCTTTCTTTTTCTTTTTTTTGTTTTTGTTTTTGTTTTTTGCTCTATGAAGTCACCTACCTTTAGGCATGGGTACATATCTTTCTAATGGAACCCACAGAAGCTTATTTAGTGCCATTTTAAGTTCCTCTTACTCCCATTTTTTATTAGATCTACAAAGATATAGTTACAACCTTAGCAACACAATAGAACATATAGAAATAGCCAAAGAGAATCTACGAATTCCCTTGATGTCACATCCTTGTCATTCCACCTTGGTCCTTCACTCGTCTCTCCAGACACAATGAGTATCAAATTATTTATAGTTGGATGAGGAAAAATATTACCATTATGACCAAAGCATGAACCTCTTATTAATGGAATGGATGGATGGATGTCATGGCCTCAATGTCTGAATAATCAATCCCTTATCACTAGGCAACATAGAGAAAAGCCTCACCTTAATGGGAAACATGATCAACCTATTCATGGTCAAGATTACAATGGAAAATTAAAAACAACAATTAGAAAAAGTAAAAGAAATAGAGAAATGAAAAAAATTTCTTAAAACAAAAAGATAAAATAACACTTAAGAATCCTAGAAATTAGAATGGGGGGTGACCCCATGACTAAACATTTGGTTGTGGCTAGGATTAATAAGTGGATGAATAGGATCCATGCATGTATAAAATGTTAGGGGCATGTCATGCCCCAGCCATTAGGTGTCTATTGGTGGTATGGTTGCTGGGTAGAGAAATCATTGGTCACACACCTGATTATGGAAAGAATAGTGGGGTAGGTTAGATGGTGTGTGTACATTATGAGGGAAATCCAGCCCACTATGGCACCATTGACTATATGGTAGTATGCATGGATCTGTGTGTCCCTTCACATTGGTGAATTCACTAGATTGTGTGGATGTTGGAGTGTGGAGTGGAGGCCTAGATATAGTGACAGGGGCTGTTGATGGAGCTAAGGAAGCTGTGGCACTAGGTTTTCCTTGGGTTGGTTTAGAAGGTGAAGAAGGTTCAGAATTTTGATTCTTCTTCTTATGGTCATGCCTAAAGAAGGGATGCTTATAATGTTGTGGAGGGAACCTACTTTCATTAATAGAACAACATAAGTTACATCCGTTGGTTGGCACGGTGATGTGGTATTGTCCGATACATCTGATGGCGATGTAGAAGGAGGTGAAGGATGATAATACCAAGGATGAGGTGAAGTGTGAGAAGTATGAGGTGGTGATCCCTCAAGAGAAGACATGGGTTGATGGTACTCAAGAGAGTAATAATGACAATTAGAAGTAGATGGTTCAGAATTGGTTGGAGAAACAAGATGTTAAACATAGTAGGCATTTGGTTTTGGTGGCCAGGGAGGATGTAGCTGGCTAGATGGTGACCTTCCCCATGCCTGTGAGTTTTGCCATTGTGGTGGAGCAAAGTGTTGAGGCTAGTAATAGCTCCCCTTAGGATAGTAAAATGGGTTATGGGTTTATCCATAATTACCTTGTGGAATAGGTATGCACCTAAACTGATACCTTTCTATGAATTTTGGGTAAAGCTTCCTTGCCTAATGCTCATATAGATGTGACAAGAATGGGTAATGGCCCTTTGGATGGTCATATAAACAAACATCACATCCATCTTCATTATTTTTAGTCAAGCCTTTGGCCTTTTTACCCTTAGACATTCTCCCTGGATGCCGAACAACATTCTTAACTATTTCTAATTTTTGTGCCCTCTGTTTGTTTTGATTGCCAAGTCTATTTTGGATGACCTTCTCCCCAATAGTCTCTTCTAAGTTCACACTTTGTTCATTTGCCCATACAGTCATCTTGTTATGCTTTGCCTTAATTTCATCTATTAATTTTTGTATTGGCAAAGGTTGGGACCTATCACCCTTTTAGAATTGGTTGTTTTCTCTTCATTGTAGTTTCAAACCCTTATTGTTTCTAGAGTTGGGTCTTGCTGAAATGCTTTGGCATTCTCCCATTTAGATAATTCTCTCTCTCCTTTCGTCAGATGCTCTATTAGTTATTTGACTTGGTGGCCTTGGAGCTTATATAGTCATCCTCGAGAATACTTTCCAAGGTTCACCCTTGTTTCATTGCTAAGCCAATCTATAATGTGGATCATTTGCTCTTTCTCAGAAAACCTATGAGCTAGAAATTTATTTAGTAAGGCATAGTATCTATCTAAGGCCATGTCCAAGGATCCCTGTTGTCCTTGTTTCAATCTTTGGATTTGGCTCCTCAAGGCGGACACTTACACATAGGTCTAGTATCTTTTAGTGAAAAGTTCCAACATGGTTGACCATCATTTGATTAAATTTGGTTCCAATGATCTATACCACACTTTGGATTTGTTGATTAGTGTGCTAGAAAAGAGCTTAAGCTTTTGCCATTTACTGTCCACATTGTTGAGCACACAAACATCATGGAAGGTTTATAAAAGATGTTGTGGATCTGAATCATAGCCTCTTACAAATTTTGGAATATTTTTCAGGTTGAGCTTAGGTAGTTGACTCTTCTTGCAATGCATGTGAGATATCTTAATGGCCTCTGTGATGTGCATTAGGCTTTTAGGAACTAACAGGGGTTTATCATCATCAGACAACTTGTGATTAAAATCTCTATTTGATCATTGGTGATGATGGGGCTTATGTTCATGTTGATGACCTTGAGTGTGTCTGTGGGTTTGATTTTTGCTTTTATTTTGACCCTTTTTTTGAGCTCTATCCCTATATGTTCATCTTCATTAGAACTAGACGTTGAAGTTGATGGGGAAGATGAAAAGGAGGAACTCGTAGGACAGCCATGGCTTCTATAATGTTCCTCATGGTCCCTTGGTTTATCATTTCTAAGTACCGAGGAGGTCTTAGGCCTTGAGTCCTTCCCTAGTTCAAGACTAATATCATCTTCTTCAAGATTGTCTGCCTTAGGTGAATGTAGTCTTTGAGTGTCGTTAGGGTGGCCTGGTCATGAAAAACCCCTCCATAAGGTGGATCACTCCAATCTTCTTCATTGTATAATTCATTAGTTCTCCAATGAATAGGTGCACTATATGGTTCATAATGATTTCCATGTGAGTGAGACATTGTTCTCAATTCATGGTGTGTGTTTGAATACTTCTTGAAAGATATATCATTAATACTCTTTTATAGCAATCTTGTGTAATATAACTAATCTAGATAACTAGCACCATCCCTGGCAACGATGCTAATGATGAGTGGTGAGATACCCCTACGCTCAACCATATGAATACAAGTGTGTACATGTGATTTGGTTGAACTACATGGATGGACTAGTTGTGGCACCTAAATAGTTACATGTTGATCGTAGTTCACTATCTTTCCACTTGGACTAGTAGTAGCTTTTTCACATATGGTTTAGTCTAGAGTGAGGCATATGATGTTGTTCTAATTCTACATTACTCTTGATATCAGAAAAGATAAATTGATTAAACTAATAATGGAAGAAAAACCTAAATTAGCCTATGGCGATGGTATTCATCTTTAACCATTTGTATAGGTCTTGTACTTCATGGGATTACTGCTAAGCATGCCAAGTATTCACACTTAAACCCTTGTGATTAAGGCATACACATTCCACTTAATGATAGGAAAAGTAAATGACAATAAATAAACTGTTAACTGAAGAAGGCATTAAATAATTAAAACAACAAAATTAATCTAACTAAATGTTGCAATGATGAAAGTAATCTCGATCTTTATTGCTGGTCATGCACGTGTCCAAGTATGTCACACTCAAACAAAGGTGTCATACAATTACAAACATCACACTACAAGCATGCATTAAGAATAACTAGCTTGAAAGAAAGAAACTAAAAACTAAATTGCCAAAAGAAACGAACTTCTAACTCTTCAAAAAATTCTCCCTCACTATGCACTTGAGTGTTGTATTTATAAGCTAACACAGGAATCACAATATCACGTATACGATATCATATCCAAGCTACGATATCGCATACCCAATATCCGGGCCTGACAAACCACGATTCATCACTTGCTTTGTTTTTCTTGATATTAATACCTTATTCCTTTCCTTAGAATCTTTTTTTTTTTAGAGAAAAAGAAAAATTATTAAACAAATGTTCTTCATGATGATAAAAGTCATAAGAATTACTAAGATATAATATTTGATTACTCAAATATAATTACTTTTATCTAGTTACAGTACCAACTTCTTTTTATAATTAAGAAGATTGAGTTTAACAAAAATACATATATAAGAATTAAATAGTATGAAAATAGATTCTATATTCTTAATGAGATCAAAAATACTAAATACTAACAATCTCTTGATCAGGTTTCTAAAAAATCAATGGAAAATTAAACAACTCAACAAAACATGGAACTTTAGAATATTCTTTAGATTTGATATCAAAATCTAGAGCTTACTTATGAATAATCAACATTGCATGCTTCTGTACAAATGATCATATATCTAGGGCATGTTGTACCATTGAGGCATTGCTGATGAGTGGCGAGGTACCCCTACACTCCACCATACGAATACGAGCGTACACGCGCGATCCAGTCGAACTCCGTAGACTAAATGCCTTAATGCCACAAGAAACACTTGGGGTTAATCGTTCGTTGTCTTCC
>MNCI01036514.1:0-17606 GCA_015680685.1 Gnetum montanum | reverse complement strand
AAGATTTTCCAAGACTTGAAAGTAACACACTCATTAATATTACCATTATAATAAATATAAAATTTTTGCCAATTGATTTTAGAGCCAAATAACATACAATAATTCTTCACTCTTGCTAAAAGAGTATTGTTATGTTACAAAGAATTTTTTATCATAAAAAAAGTAATCATCTACAAAGTGCATGTTAAGAAATTACATGCTTTGATCATCAATTGATATTTTCTCGATGATATTCCTCTATAGATCATAATGCAAATTATGTACAAAAATGTTTGCAATAATAATGAAAAGATATAGAAATAAAGGATGATATTGGCAAACTAATTATTGAAGAGAAAAGGAGGAACTTAATTCAAAATTAGTAGCAACTTTAGCATTAGCATCAGTGAGTATAATATGAATAAGACAAATAAAATAATCACCAATTTCTTGTATATCAAAATAAGAAATAATAAAATTTTATTCAATCCTATCATAAGCTTTGGCATAATCTAACTTAATAAAATCAATGTATTGGTTAGTATCAGAAGCCTATAGCATTCTCTCCCAAGCTGATATATCTATCTTTAACAAAATCATTCTACTTAGGTATAATGATATCTTCAATAACCTTTTGAATTCAGCAAGCTATGCATTTAACTAAAATTTTATAAGTATTGTCAAGAAGAGTAATAGGTGTCTAATTACCAATATGGTAAATATTTTTATTATTAGGAAAAATATGAATCATGCCTTTATAAATACTTTTACTAAGAAAAAAATTTTCATGTCTTTTTAAAACACATAAAAGAGATCATCTTGAACAATGTCCTAATCATTCTTAAAAAATTCAATAGGAAAAGCATCAAAACCTAGAGCTTTACCAACTACTAAACTAAAAGCCACTATGATTTCTTCTACTGTAATTTCTACTTCAAGAATACATTAATGCACTTTTATTATAAGATGAGGAATATGCACACTAGAGGTTTGGAAGGATTCCTTGCTAAACCTTCAAAAGAAAAAATATAAGAAAATTGATTTGATAAAAATTATTAATAGTTTTAGAATTTTGAGGGGTCATGAATGAGGCATTAATACACATCAAGCAAGAAAAAATGAAGGGGGATAGAATGAAGCCATTGATAGAGGACACCAGGCAGGCACAGCTGGACATGGCAACCTAAGCGTAGGCGAATGCAAAGACCTAGGCACAGGCAGTCGTGGAGACCCAGGCGACCAAGGAGACCCAGAGGAGTGCTACGAGTGATGTGAGGGAGGATGGGCTGAAGGACCCATAGGTCGCTCTCAAAGGTTTTGGAGAGTTCACTGGTTGCTCGCGGTAGGAGACGCTGCTACGAATAAAGGTCGGTCGATCAGCCACGAGCATGCTGGAACAGTTGGAGCATAGCCTAATCAGCAAGTTTGTGTTAGAGGGAGTGAGGCCATGGATGGATTTGATTAGGAGATGGATCAGGTCTATTTGGGGGCTGGATACGGTGATGGTAAAATGCCTAGCTAACGATCATCTCCTGTTTTGCTTTGCCTTGGCCATGGACAGGGAACGCATCCTAGTGGAGGGGCCTTGATTTTATGGGGTGTGGGGGTTGGTGTTGGCACCCTGGTGCCCAGGAGCGCACTGTGATAACGATCTATTTGAACGAGTGCTGGTTTGGGTTTGGTTACACAATCTCCCCTTGGAATACTAGTCGACAGATTTCCTACAATCGATGGTTGCGCTATTCGACAAGTCTATAAAATTTAACCAGTTCACCGAGGTGATTAACCATTTGGGCTTTACGCGATTCTATGTGTGGAGGTCCCTATGCTCCACAAACAATGTGGATGAACTAGTGCTGGACACCGACCTCGGAGAAGAGTGAGTCTGTGTACAAATCAAAAATCTACTGACGAAGGTCCTGACCTCATCGGTAGACATCGCGAATGGGGATGGCCCTGTGAAATAGGGTTGTACCATCCTCGAACTTCATGATGGGGGTTGGAAAATCATTAGAAAAAAGGGTTGGGTGGCCAACAAGGGCTCGATGGCACCCACAAGTGTGGCAAAGAGTAAGGTGGAGGTTCCACCTTGTAAGGAGGGGCTTAAGCAGAGTAAAGTGGGGGCTACCTCCGAGCATGGTACGGCCATCATTGGCCATGATGAAGAGGGGGGCAAGCCATCTAGGGCCTCACACAGTGGAGGACCCTTGGCTGGGGGCTAGGATGGTAGACTGGGCATGACGAGTAAGGCTCTGTACGATGCCTTGACTAGGGTAGGTGCCCTAGCAGGGGCGAATGCCTTGACTGATGCAGGGACCAAGCCAAACTGCAATGGCTTGTCCCAAACCCCCAAGATGGGGGGTGGGATCGTCGTGGGGGGGATAGACACTACCACCACTAACTGAATGGATCACCACTTGTAGGTTTTTGAAGCGGCTCAAAATCCCCACAGGTTATCGGGGGTGCCAAGTGAGCAAGGGATGGAGGTCATCCTACCGACGCCCAAGGTTGGATGCCCTGATAGCACCCAAACCCGACACAAGGCCGCACAACTATACGTCGATTTGGGAGTGCAACCTACAGTCCAGGAGGTTTACAATAGATGTTCATCTATGTCACCATGAAGGTACTTTCTTGGAACTACCAGGGACAGGGTACCTCGTATAAATGACATATCCTAAACCGAATGGTGAGCACCGAGGGGTTCGATGTAGTGTGTCTCCAAGAGATAAAATTATGGTAGACGGGAGCCCAAGCATTATAATGGGTGGCATGGTGCACGCACCTCATGCCTAGTCGAGGATGGATGAGAGGCCTCACTGTCCTCACTAAGGTGGACTCATATTTTCTCGATGCATCTGACTAGTGCATCATAGTGCACCTACCAGGATCAAACATCTAGATTACCAATGTCTACGAGGCCCAGGTGTGGTAGGACCGCATCAAGGAATTATCCTAGGTTGCAGAGCTAGTCCCTTGTGGCTCCCACTAAATCCTCATCGAGGACTTTAATCAACGGCTCTATAGCTGGGAGAAGAAGGGGGGCTTTGCTTTGGAGCCCCAGGGGGCTACCGAGTTCCTTGTGCTGCTGCAATACACTAGCCTCACCAACCTAGAGATTACAGGCTGCAGGTACACCTAGACCAATAGAAGGAAGGGTGTGGCCAGGGTGCAGTCATGCATTGACCGGGTGTGGATCAATGATGTGCTCCTATTAGATTGGGAAGTCCATGCTTACAGGCAGGACCAGGTGGCCTTCGATTACCGGCCTATCATTTGTCACCTAGAGACAGAGGTGCCTAGGGGCCCATGCCTATTAGATTTAAACGCACCTAGCTGACCAAACCTTGGTTGGGAGAACTGGTCCAGTCTATTTGGAAAGGGTACAATGACACGAAGGAGCCATGTGACTTAATCAAGCATGAACTCAGGGTTCTCAAATTCCATATCAAGGCCCTCACCACTGCAAACATGTATAGCTTCAAGGGCTATTGGTCTCAACTGCAATCCCAACTACAAAACATCCAGGCCCAACAAGAGCATGGTGTCGATCTCACCCAAGAGGAACTCACCCTCTTAGCTAAGCTGCAGATCCTATAGCATGAAGAGGAGGAATACTGGAATCAACAGGCTCGTATACAGTGGCTCCAGGCTAGCAACTGTCACACGAAATCTTTCTTTACCAGAGCAAAGGCACATTGTGGGACTTGCCATCAAGTGCAACAAATGCTGCATGGCCTAAGTCATAGGGAACAGCCCCACTCAATGTCCAGCCCAGATAAACTGCTACACTACTGGCAACAGGTGTGGCAATGGCAACCCACAGATCCCATATCAGTCAATATCCCATAGATCCTCACCGTTGCCGACAACTAGTGCCTCATGCAACCCTTCTCATGGGCAAAACTCCATACCACGCTACAGGTCATGCCAGTAGATAAAGCCCCAGGGCCAGATGGGTGGCCCATCAAATTTTTTTTGCAAGTTCAAGGACCTACTTGGACCTAATCTTCTAGATGCCTTCAATCGTATGCTTACATGGAAACAAGTATGCAAGGAAATCAACTATTCCCAAGTTTTCCTGCTTCTGAAGATAGTTAACTGCACATCCCCTGGGCAATTCCATCCTATCGACGTCTGTAACTCACTCCAATGGCTCTTCTCAAGGATGGTGGTTGCCAGGATGAGGCCCCTCATGCCATGCCTGGTGAGACAAAACCAGGCCTCGTTCATCAAAGGTTGTCATATACAGGATCAGGTCCTACTCCTATAGGAAGTCCAGCACTCCCTCAAAATAGCTAGATTCCCTAGGCTTTGTATCAAATTAGACATCACTAAAGCCTACGACTCAGTAAGCTGGGCAACCCTTAGGACGGTGCTACAGGAAAAAGGGTTTACCAATTCATTCATGGATTTCTTCCTTCAAGTTCAGAAGGGAGGGTGGTACTCATTCGACATTGACGGCCACTTTTGGGGGTCGTGGGCTTAGACAAGGGGATCCCCTCTCCCCTCTCCTCTTCCTCTTGGTGATGGACCTCATGCAAACCTATTGCATGGAGGAAGGTGTCCGAGAGCTGGACATCCATAGTATCTGATGCTTAACTGCCCACTATGTAGATGACACGATGATCTTTACCCGTGCCATAGTTCTGCAACCTCAGGCACTTATGAGGATGCTGGACAGGATGAAGAGAGAAGTGGGGTTGACCCCCAACCCTAGGAAGTCTATGCTCTACCTCATCCATACCCACCCTACTATCCGCAACAAGATCATCTAGATTTTGGGGATTCTACTAAGGGGAGTAGAGGACACATCCTTGGGCATTCCCATGCACAACTAGCACCGACAACGAACTTGGAAAGCACTTGTAATCAACCTCCAAAAGCACACGATGAACTAGGCAAATAGGTTCCTTTCCCAAAAAGGGAAAATCATGTTGGCCACCACGGTGAGATTCACGGTGTTCATGGCCATCCCACCATCCAAAGTTATGCAGAAAATTGACGCGATTATTCAAGATTTTGTATGGTTAGGGGGCAAGGGTGGGTCAATAATGCATCTGGTGTCCTGGGATAAGACCATGTGCCCCCATCTAGCAGGGGGTGTTGGCATTCTACTGTTTGCAGTGGAAACTGTAATGGGTAGGCAACGACTTCTTCGTCGTTTCTCCCCGACGTTAGATGATCCTCCCCTAATGGATGTAGATCCTGCTATGAAAATATCATCCCTGGGTAGCGACCAGGTCAAATTCCCTAGTGTGGCACCAACTTTGCACATAAGTCAGCATGCTCATAAATGAAAATGAGGTCACCCTACACCCACGACTGCTACTCTAGTGTCAATTCTTGGGGGACCCATGATGGATGTGCCTATGGAAAGGCCTCTTACTAGAAAAAACCAAGACCTTTGAGTGGCTAATCCTGCACCAGGCACTCCCCATTCACACACGGCTGAGGGGACATGGCATGCTCATCAATACCACCTGCCCGATGTGCAATCAATGCATAGAGACGCTCCACCACTTCATGCATGAATGCCATGTGGCCAGGCACTTATGGCGTATGATCAACCTCCCCCCGCTCGACTGCTTTGGAAATTCATTGATGCTGGCAGCGTTGTGGATCCTCTGGCATGCTAGTAATGAGTGGGTCTTTAAAGGAATGGATCTACCCCCACCTGCCATGCTAGATTATTGATTTCACAGACTTTGGGGTGAAATTACTTTGGTCATGGGTACGCGTGCCTTCCTCAAGCCACTCGTTACCAAAATTCAACATCAACCGAAGCTTTGGCACTAGGTTACGTAGATGGGATGGACCATAGTGCTGCAACACATCAAAGCTGACCTAGACCTAGATGTCCAGCCATTTCACACGAGCTAGAGTGGGGAGGTCACCGTGTTCCAAGGGCACCAAATTCTAGTGACCATGGAGGCTTTGGCCACAACGATTGGTGTGCCTGCAACAAGGCACCAGATTCCCCCAATCGCGAGGTCCCAGGTTGTGATGGTCAATTTCTTTTGTGGTTCCATCCCCTAGATGGTAAGCAGACACATTAAAGGGATAGCCCTCCCTCCCACCTGGCGTGCTGCAGTGGCGTTGGTGGAGGGGTGCTTCATTCAAGCAAGCTTGCATCACAAACTCAATGGGGTACATTTTATGTTCCTCCAAAGCATGCATGCTAAGACACCCGTCAACCTACCACACTTCCTCTAGGTGTCTCTTCAATGACAGCACCTTGGCAGACACCTTGGGGTCCTCCGTGCCTTCTAAAAAGCAGGTACCCTAATCCCACTGCTTCGACCGTAGCCTCAACCACCACAAGTGTATCAATAGGGGTGGAGAGGGCCTGGTTCCTAGGTGGGGAGTACCGCAGTCTCAAATGGGACCTTGGTTATGCCCCTCAGTGACCCTCAAGATACTGAAGGTGCACGGGATGGGCTGCGATAGGTCCCGTGGAGTGATGCATCGACTACAAATGATGGACCCAAAGACAACATCGAGGGGTAGCTTCCTGACAATCCGTCACTCCCCCTGCAATCATACAGCCAAAGACTACTCTGGATCAAAAACTTTATCAAAGATCACATGATAGGCATTGCCTAGATAATTGAGAAAAATAGATGCCGCCTAGCGGTAGGCCCAGGGGAGCCAGTTCTGAGACTCCAAACCTCCGAAGATTGTCAGGGCTCCAACCACAACCCCCCCCCCCTCCCCCCAAAGCCTCTAGCATGGGGGTGGGGGGGCCTGGGGCTGCCCAGATCGATCTGAAGCTCTGGGTAAAGGTTTGGGAATGGGGCATACTACCTGCCAGCGGTGATGCCTATGGCAGTCGTAGTTTGCGGGGGACCCGAGGTTGGGGTCCGCGATTAATGTGGGGCTAGCAGCTCTGGCCTACATTGTACTAATGTATAGCCTTCTTCTTTTTGGAATACAATTCACTCGATTTTTTTCAAAAAATAGTTTTAGAAACTTTAATGATGGAATCATTTGTATAAAGTAATTCTAGATTCGGTACTTGACCATTTCCTTTTAGAAATTTAAAAAAAAATTTGCAAGCTTCATCTTCGATTCTTAGCCAATCTATGCAGCTTTTAGTAAGAGCACTTTTAGATTCAAAATCACTCTAACATTCTTTAGCATAACAAGGTTTAGCTAAGGCTTTCTGGGTTTCAAAACCAATAGAATTTTAGTTTAAAAGAATTTGTATTTGCTTTATAGATTCTGTAAGATCTTCTTTAACTTGACACTTACATTTAGCATATTGCTTTCCAAATCATCTAGCATAATTTTTAACTCTACAAGTAGCTCACTAACACTAAATAATTGAACCTATATTACTTGTAGTGTTTTTTATTACATTCCATAAAGACTTTAAAATATTTTTCCCACTAGGTCCTATTAACATATTAGCATTCATATGAAAAGCTTATACTTTTGAAAGAATGAAGAATTAATTACAAAGAGAAAAATGCTATTAGGAAAATTATAGGATAAATTACTATTTGTATATACTTGTAGTGTCAGTATGGGCTTTCAAAAGGAAACATTAGAGATATAAAAACTATCAAGTTGAAAAAAAATTCTATCATTTCCTTGTTAATAATTACATCAAGTATAATCCTTCTAATTCAAATGAGATGTCAATAAAAAGCTAACATGAGAAAGAAATATTTTTCTTTGCAATTACACCAACCTTTTTTCTCTTAAGAAAATATATTAGAAGAAAGACCATCAAGTTTATCTAAATAACTCTCCACCATATTGAAATTGCCTTCAACAATCCAAGGAACTTTAGGTAGAGAGAAAAGATATCTCTAAATCTGTGATTGAATTTCTGAATTATGAGAAGTATAAATATTACAGAGTTCAAAGTTACATTTTTCAATATGATAAGTAATCTAAATAACTCTTCTAAGGTTGTTAAAACCCGAATTCAAAAAAATTATAGTTTAATTTTTATTAACAAGAATAACAACACCTTCTTTATTAATTTTATAAGTAGCAAAAAAAACGATACAATTTTTTAAAATACATTCACCAACAAAACTAATGTCATGTAATAGCTCTAGCTTGTTACTGGCTTTTAGCATCTTCTACTTTAGCTTCTTTTTCCTAATGGATTTGCAATCACTCAAGAAAGGACTATCAAAGGCTCTAGCTATAAAATGAATTCTATGAGCTTGGCTTAGTAATTTGGGTTCTAGAGTCTATTCTAGCTTTTGAATTTATTCTTTCTCTTTGATGAGCAACGAGGTACTTCTATGCCAAAACATACAAATCACTATGTTACACATGATCAGGTCGAATTCCATGGACCAATAGTTATCTCATACACTAATCTCTCTAGGAAGTGAAATGGTGTTGAGAATGTTCATTGTCTTCCCAACTACACTTGTGAGGCTCAATGTTATGGTTTACATGTAATTGAGGTATATGAATTTTTATCGTTTATGTTTTATGGATGTAATCACCTACAACAAAAGTAAAGGGTAAAGTAGATTGAAACTAATGTCTATCGCCTAGCTACCCTAACACAAGTAACCATCCCACTTTCCTAAACACATATAGCATTACTAGGCTATCAAATGTTAAGTGTTGTTGGGTTACTAAGTACTATATAAATGCTCGAGGTGGTCATGCTCGTGTTCATTAATTGCTGAAAATATATTGCTTAATGAAATGCATTGAATTAAAGAGCAAGAAAGTAAAATGCAATAAAGAAAATATTAAGCTATTCTGAGTGCTGCAAGGATTATCAAAAGAGTTTATTTTATTTCCATCATACTACTGCACTCAATTACATTAGTGTTCGAGCAAATAATCGTACACATTTTAGACTCCTTCTATGGGCACTCAAAAAATATTCTAACTCTAGGGAGAAAAAACAACAAGAGATTCACTACCTTACTTGAAAACTAACTAATGAATTACTTTCATAAATTGGATCCCAAGTGTAGTATAGACTCATGGTATATACCCCAACGTTGGACATTTGACATTGGATCCAAGCCTCAACATCACATACCCAATGTTGTGGCCAACACAAATGATGATTTATCATACCTCCATGACTGAATGAAAACTGGTCCTTGAGTGAAGAAGAGGAGCTACAAGTTCTTTACAACCTAACATATTGGGTAGGTATGGAATTATTAACTAATATGACAAATTAACTTAGATGAAATAGACATACAGACTCTGAGTGCCCAAGTGTACGAGATTACAATTTTTACAACATTAGATGTTTATGAGAAGAGGAGTGAACACCTTGGAGAGTATCAACATCCAACACCTCTTGGTAGCAAGAGAATGAGAGAGAGAAGAGATCCTTTGATCACAAATGATCCTCATTATGTGGTACTATTTTATCATCTTTGGTGAAGATAGTCTCACTTCTAGTCCATGATTCCCATTACAATCACAATAGGATCATGAATTAGTATGCAATGTGTAACACATAATGATTACATGCCTTGTCTCGTTGGTGGTTACACTTAACTAAGTTATGATTGTGTTAGCTTGGTTTCTTTGAGTAGTGTTAGTGAGAAGGCTAACAGATAGGGTTAATTAAATTAAGTGATGCATTAAATTTGAAAAAAATCAATACAAGTAAATATTTGAAGAGGGTATAATAATTCACAATAATGAAAAGCAACATTCAATAAAAACTATTATGAAGATGTGTACAATTGGATTTCATTGATGGGGTAAATAGAAAGAATTTGATTGTAAAAAATGTCTAAGGGTAAAGAACTTAAATAACCTAGCCAAAAGATATGCAAGTGGATCCTCCCCAAAGTAGGCACAAGCCTTGTATGCCCTTGCATAACTTTGAACCAAAGAGTCCATGGGCTCTATGAATGATTAATGGTTATACAAGGTTAAGTACAAAAACCTAAAAGTAACTAACTAAGAACTTCAACACATCAAATAAGGACATCAAACCAAAACATGAAACCAACAATGAGGTGGAACATGGAAAGCATAGATGGATGAAAGGGAGAGTGGAATGGAGTTCCTAATTATGATCACTTGAAGTTCCTTGTGGATTTTGTGGTTAAATGACTTGATAGGATCCATCCTTAGTCCAAACCAAAACCAGCCGCTTTTAGTGACTTTGCATTGACATTCTAAGACTAATCTATCTCTTGACACACAAGAGCACTCCCACAAAAGAACCACTATTCCAAATTAGAGAAGAGATAGGAAGTGCGGAAGGGCCTTAGTTAGAGGAGACAAGTCCCATAACTAGTGCTTGTAGCCCATTTATTCTATCTAAGGGGTGTGCTTTGAATTCCCATTATGTTATTTTTTTTTCTGAAATGAGAACCACACTGATGAGTGGCGAGGTACCCCTACACTCAACCATACGAAATGAGCGTAGCACGTGTGATCCAGTCAAACTCCGCAGACTAAGTGCCTACACGCCCCATGGAACACTTAGGGTTAATCATTCGTTGTCTTCCCAGACTTACGTGTAGTTGTCATGGTGTATGGTTAAGTAAGTTCGAGGTATATGATTTTTATATCTTTTATGTTTTATGTCTCCTATGCTAACAAGGTGAAGGGTTGAGAAACTAAGTACTAATTCTAACTAATGACTAAGTCTAAATTAACCTAGCATCAGCATCCGTTCCCACTTACCATACACACCCTGAACCGATGCAACTACGGCTACCAAACGCTAATCATTGCTAGGATCACAATGTGTAACACACGTGCTCAAATTGGTCGTACTAAGGCACTTAACTAGGAGGAAAGGGTTGAGAAAGCTACTCTAGCCTAAGTGCAATGAGTAGCTAATTCCTTGACTAACCATACACATCTTGGTGCACGACTACCACTAGGATTACCAAGCGTAGATCCTGAATACACCACTGGGTTACCAAGTAGTCACACTAGATGCTCGTAATCAAGTCGTACTCATACCGCATGCGATGAGTAGCCGATTCCTTGACTATCCGTACACATCCTTAGATGCTTGTACTCAAGTCGTACTCATATCGCATTCTAGGAGTTTAAGGGTGAGAGAGAAAACAATAAATAAAATCCTATTCCATGCATTTCAATGTGTATCCAGGAAGTTTATCTTTATTTCCGTACATAACTTTTGTTTAGGTACAATGTTGCTCGAATAAAGATCCGTTCACTTTAGGACTTCTATTACAAGCACATGGAAAATATTCTATCTCTGGAGTGATCAAATTGCCAGAGTTTCCCTACTTCTAACTTAGGATGGGGAAACAAGGGAGAGCTACCTCTTATTTATAGATATGGTGGCAGACCATGATATCGTGACTCATGTGAATCATGTCTCATCACACCCCCATGACTGAATGAAAACTCGTCATTGTGTTCCTTACAATAATATCGGGAAGGTATGGAATTATTGAGGGAAATGGAACTAATGGGATGACATGTGAACATATCATCATTACAAGACTTGACAAAACTGGTGTTCATGACAACAAGGGTGAACACCTTATTACAATGACATCAAGCCTTAGTTGGTAGCTGAGAAAGAGAGAGAGAGAAAGAAGTCTTGCTACTGCCAATGCCAAGATTGCACCTTCCATTGTCCATCGGTAAGCACGCCATCGATCTTGCTCCTTGCATAGCTACTTCCAGCATAGCTCCATTCCAAGTGTTTGCACCAGATCCAGTCTGTTGTTGTATGATCGCCATCTACACACACAACACAATCATATATTAGCAAGGGTAAATGAATCATCATATAATTAATACCTTGCTTCGGTGCAGGTCCATTGGCTAGGTTGTGGTATGGCTAATTACGGATCTAGGGATGTATTAACGATGACTACTGAAGGTGTAGGGGTTAGGAAAATATTGAAAAAATTTGGGGCTAAGAGAAAATCGAAAAAATCAGGCCACATAACCCCATGACTAATTGTGAACCTCCGGTAGCATTAGAATGGAGAAAGAAAAGGAGTAAGAAAGATAGATAAAAAGGGACAACTATGGCATTATGAAATGGATGTCAAGATGGAAATGAACAAAATAAAATTAATTGCAAAATGTTAAGGGAAAGAATTTAACTAATGTTCCAAATCGGAATGTCACTGTGTCCTCCCCAAAGTAGGCTCATGTCCTTAATGCCTTGACAAACCCACATTCAAAGAGTTTGTAGGCTCTGGGAATGTCAATTGGAACAAGAGTTAAAGTCTTAACTACAAGAATTTACCAGAAATAAAAAAATGCATCTACCAAAATATACATTAATGATACAATCAACAATGAGGTGAATAATGGGGAGAAGGGTGGAGAGAAGAGGATGGAATGGAATCCCAAGAACAAGGTGGTGTATAGCCCCTTATGTGTTTCATGATTAATGTGACTTAGCAAATCCCATTCCAAGTCCGGCGTGAAACCAACCACATCCAGTGACTTCACATCAATGCATTCGGCTAAACCATCCACTTGGATAACAAGATTGTCTTCCCCAAGAGTCACCACCATTCCGATGAAACAAAGGAGAGAATGGGAAGCGAGAAGGACCTTAGTTAGAGGGAACACTTTTGGTTTCATAACCAATGCTTGTAGCCCAAGTTTATTTTGGTGTGCTTGTAGCCCAAGTTTCATAACCATGCAAAGACTTGATTATTTTTATTGGCTTAGCTTCTGATAATTGGGTAACATCAGAACGATGAGAAAACTCAAGAAGAAAAACATCCAAGCACCCAAGAGAACAGCCAACACAAATGCATCAAGTTCCCTTGAATTCACACCCTTTTCAAACCTTGAGTCCTTTCTTAGTTTGAGAGATACCTAGTCACTGATTTATTAAAGTTCTTATTTAGAAAGGAGACTGTACATTTCCAAGCCAAGAGAGACCATAGAGTGTTTTGGATGAATGGATGAAGTAGACTCATTGCCTGCCATATCAAAAGAACATACCTTAGTATCAACATCATAACCTTAAGGAAAAAACCAAACATTAACAATCAATGAGATAATAGTTCATACCATCGTGAAGAACACTTATTGGGTGACGAACTGACATGGTGGATGACACACACACACAAACACACACACAAAATGGAAAAGTATAACGATGTTGTAAAACAAAAATAAGAAAAGTTAAAGAAATTTGTAAAATAAAAACATGTAAAACAAAAATGTGTAAAAAAAATGTAAAAAGGACTGAGGGCCCCAAATGATTGGCATAGGTGGCCATCTCCCCCATGACTGAGTGGAAAGGGAGAGATTTAAAATAATGAGCACCTGTTTGAATTTCTAAGAAGTGTCCAACTTCTCCCAATTGATGATCTTAGATTAAGGGGTAGAAGTTGGCGATGCTCACATTCCAACATATCTATGCCTTTGTTGTTGGCATGGTTTGTCTCCCTAGTTCATTCCATGCATATTTTTTTGCCCTTTCGAGTAGTTGTTAACTATAGGGTGTCTACTACTTGTTGTGTGGTTGCTACATATAGGCATATTTGTTTCAAAAATTCAAGGGCACACCTGTTACATGGAGGCATTTCCTCCATGTCATCACCCGATGAATCATTGTATGTGATGCATGGAACTTTCCTCTTCTCAATCTTTCCATAAATGTTTATCTTACAAATTTCCAAGGAAAGATCGCGGATCCTAAGGCATGCATCTACTGTACTAAGCCATGCCCTTTCCATTATAATTGGAAAGTCCCCTTTGTTGTTGTTGACTTCAATCACCGAGAAATCAGCTAGGTAAGACCAACCACACATAGTGGTAATGATGTCCTCCACCAATCCCAAGGGAATGGTGATGGACTGGTCTACCAGCTCTAGCTGAATGTTTCTCTTCTTAAGTTGGGGTAGGTTCCAAGTGTGATATATCTCTTGTGAAATTAAGTTGACTCCGGAACCTGAGTCAAGAAGAGCCCTATGTGGTTCATTTCCAGTGACTTGAAGGCAGATTAAGGGACTTCCAGGATCGATTAGTTTCCTGGGAAGGTGGCCTACCTTGATCCAATTGGTTATGGTATGTGTTAACATAACCGTATGCATTAGGCTCTGATGTTGAACTAAAGGGTGCTCCAAAGTGTTAGATGGTGGAGGAGTGTACATGGACTCAACTGCTTATTGTTGCAAGAGTTTGTCTGGGCTTTTGGTTATGAAGAAGGGTCTTCTCTTTTTACAGTTGTCAGAACCAGCAGCAAGTTAAATATTTATAGCTCTCACAGCGTGACATTTCTGCGATTGAGGAGGAAGTTCCCTTTGCATTGTTGGAGTAGGAGGTGTTATGGGAACTACTTGTGGAAGAGGTGCGGTTGGATTTGAAGGATGGTGTGGGTATGGAGTATCTCTCGGAGGAGAAGGAGTCCTTTTGAAGTACTCCCAAACTTGGTAGTCACGGTGGGGATTAATGTGACTCATAGAGTCACTTGGAGAAATCAGCTGCTGCACATAATATCCATAAGGGTTAGGCTGCCGGTAAGGGTACTGATGTTTCGGTGATGGCATCCCCCATGACTGTGGGTATTGCCATTTCTGATGTTGTCCAATGGGTTGTGGGGGAGTTCCACTTGGATAATACGTTAATGGTTGGTGGAACTGCCTTGGGTTACCTTGGGGATAAGGTAACCTACAAGGTGTTTGCCGTTGATTAAGTATTGGATTAAGTGCATACACCCTAGACTCCTGTAGATGTGAGATGATGGGGCAACATCCCTTAGGATGGTCATAGTGGCAATCTCACATCCACCGTCATCATCTGTGTCTGATTCCATAACCCCATCAGAGTTAGTGATTTTTCCCTTACCCTAGTTATGTGAAGGGCCTAAATCTCTCCACTTTGTCTTACCTTTGTCACTACTTTTTTCTACCTTAGACTCTTCTACAATTTTTAAGACAGCTTCAATTTTAGAGTTGAAGGAACTCCATACATCGTCTACCTTAGCCGCTATTTTTGTTGTGAGCTTTTGAAGCAACAAGATCTTCTTGTTCACCAACTCTTTGATTAGTGACTCATCCTCTTCATCACAAAATTTCACTCCCTTCTTTCAAAGGGAGGGTTCATGGTTGTATTCTTCTACACTTTCCCTTTTTCATAGCTCACCTTATTCTTTTGCTACTTGCTCCAACAAGCGATGTACTTCATGAGCTCTAAGTTGTGATAGTCTCCCTTGGGCATAAGTCCCAAGGGTTCTTCTCGTTTCATGCCTTAGCCCATCCATAATGTGGCGAAGTTGATCCGNTAAGGACCGGTACCAACTCTCTGCTTCCTTGATGAGTGTCCTTGGGAACAACTTAAGTTTTTGCCACTCATTTTCTATATTCTGCAAGGCACAGGCATTGTGGAATGCCTGTAAATGATTTTGCAGATCTACGCTGTATCCCCCTTCAAATCATGGGATATTGTTCATGTCTAAATGTTTGATCTAACTATCTTTTAAATGCCTTATGGGAATCCTAACTGCCTCCATTATGTCAAGCATACTTCAGGTTACAAGTAGGGGCTCATCATGATCATCTCTTTCATGACACCTATGATGTCTGCATTGTTCCCTACTCTCCCTACATCCTTGCCTTTATCCTCTCTCTCAAATTTCCCATCGAGGTCTTTCATCTTTCTTACCTTTATCCCCACCTTTATGTTCATGGTGGTTGTGCCCAGATGTGGAAGAAGAGGGTGAGTGATGTGAAGAAGGGGAAGAAGAAGGGGAACCATCACCATGATGATGTTTCTTACCTTCTCTTTGGCTGCTATGGCCCCAATCATGGTGACAATCTAAGTGCTCGTCCTTAGCATGAGTTGTTGTTCCCTCTGTGAACAGTTGGCATTCACGGGGATCAGAACTAGTGTTATGTATCATTGACCATAGGTTCTGATACCCAACCTCCTCACCATCGTTAGGAAGGGGAACATCATTTGCTAGAGAACCCGTTATAAGGGGTTCCTCATCTCCTATTTCACTAAGGACGTGTGGACCTCTACCCTTCAGAAGTGTATGTTGACTCTCCTACCTTAAGTCCCTTATACATTATGCTTCTGTGGGATGATAATTCCTCATATCAAAGTCTTCCACAACATATTTAGCATATAATTCAGTCATGCTTATCTATGCCAAAGCATGGAAGAGCATGTTAGAGACTGATCGATCTGGGGGTAACACGATGTTACCTTGTAGATCTCTCCACCATAGTTGTTCGTCTTGATGGAGGATAAAAATAAAGTTTGGAATATATTCATCGGGATGAGTATAAACTATCTTATATTGTTTAGGACTTGGCTAATTTCGGCTATGTGTTTTATGTTGCTGATTGTCTCGTGTATGGTCCTTAGGTGGTGAGTTTCTCTTATGAGAAGAAGAAGAAGACATAGTGTCTCATTGGTGTGCTAATTACCATTATATAAATTCTTGTTTAATTAATTAACCCACAGGTTCGTTTAGTCTCCCAACGATGTGAGTGATATCCTTTATGTTCTATTTAGCGCACAAACACTTAGTCCCCAGCAACGGCACCAATGATGAGTGGCGAGGTACCCCTACACTCAACCATATGAAACGAGTGTAGCACACGCGATCCAGTCGAACTCCGCAGACTAAGTGCCTACACACCCCATGGAACACTTGGGGTTAATCATTCATTGTCTTCCCAAACTTACTTGTAGTTGTCACGGTGCATGGTTAAGTAAGTCCGAGGTATATGATTTTTATATCTTTTATGTTTTATGTCTCCTATGCTAACAAGGTAAAGGGTTGAGAAACTAAGTACTAATTCTAACTAATGACTAAGTCTAAATTAACCTAGTGTCAGCATCCGTTCCCACTTACCATACACACCCTGAACCAATGCAACTACGGCTACCAAATGCTAATCGTTGCTGGGATCACCGCACATAACGCACATGCTCGAAGTGGTCGTACTAAGGCACTTAACTAGGAGGAAAGGGTCGCGAAAGCTAATCTAGCCTAAGTGTGATGAGCAGCTAATTTCTTGACTAACCGTACACATCTTGGTCCACGACTACCACTAGGATTACCAAATGCAGATCCTGAATACACCACTAGGTTACCAAGTAGTCACACTAGATGCTCATAATCAAGTTGTACTCATACCGCATGCGATGAGCAGCCGACTCCTAGACTATTTGTACACATCCTTAGATGCTCGTAATCAAGTCGTACTCATACCGCATTCTAGGAGTTTAAGGGTGAGAGAGAAAATAATAAATAAAATCCCATTCCATGCACTTCAAGGTTTATCCAGGAAGTTCGTCTTTATTGTCGTACACAACTTGTGTTCAAGTACAATGTTGCTTGAATAAAGATCCATTCACTTTAGGACTCCTACTGTGATCACATGGAAAATATTCTATCTCTGGAGTGCTCAAACTGCTAGAGTTTCCTTACTTCTAACTCAAGATGGAGAAAAATGGGATAGCCGCCTCTTATTTATAGATATGGCGGCTGACCGCGATATCTCATACGCGATATCGTATATGCAATATTGCAGGGGATGCAATATCATAGCGGTCATGATATCGCGTACACGATATCGTAGCTCATGCGAATCACATCTCATCACACACCATGCAAAGACACATACATTTATTTTGTTTAAGGGATATGCTTTGAACCCTCATCTTCTTTTTTTTCTTTCTTGATGAGAATC
>MNCI01036509.1:0-13592 GCA_015680685.1 Gnetum montanum | reverse complement strand
AAGGTAACTTAACATTTTATTTATAAGAATACCAAAGATGCATTTATTAGGATTGAGACATAGCTTATATTTATCATAGTGGATTAAGACTAGGTATAAATTTAGAGTGCAATCTATTACTTAAGTGGATCTGATGGTCAAATAATTAATGTAATCATTAATGATAGTGAACATCATATTAATGAAAATAAAAGTCATAGCACATTGATAGGTAGCATCAACATTTTAAAGTTCAAAGTACTTTTAGTGTAGCCAAATATTCCTCAAGAAGTCATGAAAGTGATATATTGCTGGTGTTCTAGATTTGATTGTAACTAGAAAATCCATTCATAAAAGATAAAATAGCATTGATAACTATGGATTCTATAAGCTAATTAATGTTTGGTAAGGGATACTCATCTTTAAAAGTAAATTTTATGAACTCACAAAAGTTAATGAGTATGTGAATGTCACCATTCTTCGAAGGAATCACAACCATGTTGGAAACTCAATTTGAATAGTCAACAAGGTGAACAAAACCAGCATTGTAAAATCTAATTATCTCTTATTTTATGGCTAAAGCTATGGTTGGAAAAAAATTTCTAACCTTCTACTTAATAGGTTTACAATGTTTTTTTTTAATGATGCTATATTATACCAACTTAGGATCAAGACTAGACATGTCACCATATCCCCAAGAAAAAAGTAATAGAATATTCCTAGAGAGTAGTTAAATTGGCTTACTAATGATCTAGAGGGAGAAGAATGCTTAGCTAAAATATCTTTTCTTCATCATTATTATTAAGTATATGTAAATTAACTAATGGATTATTTGTCAAAGAGGGTTCTTGATCAAGAAACGAAAGGCCAAACTAAGGAAGTAAGTCATCATCATTAATGTATAAAGAAGTTATAATAGACGCAATATTTGTTGAATATAGGTCAAAGATAATAAAAGACATGTTCAAGACTTGATGTACCAAGCTTGCAAGATAGTTTGATACAAGAGGTTAAAAGAGAAATGATAGGAAGGTAGCCATGTTAACCTACACTAAGATAAGGAATAATTAGAACATACTAGGAATGATGTGTGATGTTAGGCTCCTTCATATCAATGTATCAAACACATCAAAATTTTAGATTTTCCAAAAGTTAAAGGATGTCATTTCATCAAGATATAAAAAGGAAAATAGAAGAAAATAATAAAACTAAATCTTTATTTATAGCATTATAATATGGAGAATAATATGATGGTAAATCACAATAAGAAAAAGAAAACAATAATTTGAAAAAGATCGCAAGTGGCAATAGCAACAAGAGGTGGGGGACTTAGATGAAACTAGTAGTAGAGAACTATCAAAATCCTACATCCTATTATCTAGAAAAAGTCAATGCTAATGTTATATTAATAGATGCATTATAGAAAGCATGAAAGCAAGAAGCATTGAATGAAAGAGAAATAAATATGTTGTTAAATAGGCTAATGCTAGTAAAAGTAGTACTTTACAACAACAAGATGATGAGGCACAACCCTTTAGCCAAAGCATATTATAAAGAAAAGAACAAAGTTGTGGAATTCTATATGGAATGAAAAATATCTATTCTAATCGTGTCATTTTTTATAACTAGTTTGAGAAACTTAGAGGTAGAAAGAAAATGTTGGAAACAAAGGAATCATCCAATAAAAGGTGGCACAAATGAGAGTACCACTGATAGCTAAAAGAGAATAAAAGTTTGTGTAATGAAAAAAATTCAATGCTAGAAAACCAAAGATCTCAACATGGAATAGTTTTAACCTCAGGATCCATGAACCTTGGAAAGGATTAGAGGTACCTTAAATGGTCTTGTTGATCATTTAAGGACTTTGAAAGGTCTATTGCAAGGATGAAATAAGGGTGGAAATAGTGAGAAAATTTGTAAAAAAATAAAGTAAACACCAAAAAAATTGTAGAAAATAATAAAAATATGAAAAAACATTGCAAAAATGTATTTTTATCATATAAATTTCTTTAAGTTGTTTCATTGTCCTCTCTTTATTGATGTTTTGAGGATTACCTAGAGAGACATCAACAAAGAGCACAAAACACCACTGTGAGTTCATCACCAACAATTCCTCTTCACATTTGATTCTATAGTTATCGAATCATGCCAAGGAATACTCATGATGGTGAAATAAGGTTACAGTGGGATGTAAAGAGTTTGGGATGAGATGATGGCTATATTCGCTATTCAAGTATGGTCACATGGACTAACAAATAATTTTAAATGTTGACATCACAACTATGGCATAGAGGTGACATGCTTCCTATTTGAAGAGGTCTTCATGCTTGAACTATCAATTACTTAATGATGTTTAGAAGAACTAATGACACACCACCAAGAAAATTCATGTTGCAAATTGTAATTTTCATGTTCCAACTTGAGACAAGATTTTATTGTAAATGTAAGATTTGCAGTCAATGAGTTGCAATCTTGCATACTTTAACTTTTGGGGCTAAAAAATGCCTTATAAGTTGAATTTGCTTCATTTCCCAAGTGGAAAAAGTAACATCATGTCTATATTTTGGCTTGGGAAGGTTGAGAATGCCTTGGGAATTACCAAACTTAGCATTTTCATGGGGTTTTGTAGAGGCATAGCCTCAACTAAGCTAGAACCATCTACCCCAACATAGATGGTGTTGGGTTTTCATTTCCAAGTAAAGCCTAGTGCAGTCACCAACAAAACCTAGTGTAGATACACATATCAAATGTTGGAATTATTGATCTTTTCATTTTTCTAACAATAAACTTCATAGTCACCCTAAGTTTTCAGTAGTTGTAGCATGGCCAATGTAGACATCATGTTCACTAGCAGTGTTTAGTAATGTCAATTTAGTCCACCAAGGTTAATGTAGTTGCGATGGTGCCAACATAGTCACAAAAATTAGTTTACTACTTATAGTATTCAAATGGGCTTTAATGGCTATGATGTATCAAAACTTACTTTAAATATAGTTACCTACTCTAAGAATTATAGCCATTACACCTGCAAATAAACATCAATCTGTTAGTAATCATGATAGCAATGTATAGAGCCTAAAATTAGCAATACCATAGCCTATAAAATTCAAACATGAACATCTTATTGGGGTTCCACAACTAAAAAATCAATTCCAAACTATTAGCAATCAAGAGTCTCTTGTAACCTTAAAACACCTTTAAGATCAAAACTGGTATCTATGTTGGACATTAGAGACTCTCAACATGATACCATTTCATCAAGAGGGGAACACCATCCATGACCAAAGTTGCAAATTTTAGTGAAGACTAGAAAGGAGTAGCTAGAAATTACAATAGGAAGGTATTCAAATCTTGGAGTTTGAGTGCAAAATGTAACCTGACATCTCCAATGAACTTCAAGCTTCATCTAATGAACTCCAAGCAAACTTCTTATGCATCCAAGCATACAAATCTGTACTTCTTGAATCTTGCACTTCATGCATTTTTCCATTTCAATAAAGTTATAGTTCATTGTTGTGCAAATTTAATTTTAGATTTTAATTTCTATGTCTATTTTCATTTTGGATCTACAATTTATTTTCCATTTCCATCATTATATACATTTCCATAAGTGCCTGGGTGATTGGCCAGATCATCTAGGGTCCCTTGAATCCTATTTTATGGAGGTCCTTGGGATTCAAGGATAAAACTACCCAATGTTTTGGATTTTCTAATTTCTATTCTAGCAACCAAGCATTCCAAGCCCTAAATTTTCTAGGCACTAGAAGGAGGGCCCTTGCCCAAGTTCTTAGCCCAAAGAACCTATTCTAGTCTTTTCTAAATACCAAGCCTTTCACATTTTTAAACTTTGAAACCTACAAATATATTCCACCAAAATTAATGTTGCTACCCAAATACCTAATGCAGTTGTGATAAGTAAGTTGTATTTCTGCCATACTTTCACAGTTGTTGCTAGATTCCTTGAAACCAGCGTAGTTTACCTTGAAGAACCATATCCAAAAACCCAATTCCATTTGACAATCCAAATCTATTTTCTATGAACTTTGGTAAGAAAAGGCCAGCATAGACACTTTGACAACTCTAGTGTAGTTGTTGGGAACCTAAATTTTTAGTATTTAATTTCTTAATACCAATGTGTCTCCAAATACTCCAAGCTTGATATAATTAAGTGAAAACCATTTTTCCACCCCATAACTCAACATAGTTGGTTGGGAGTTATAGTGATCTACTACACCAACCTCCAACATAGATCCTACTGGTAGGACTAGCATAGTTACTACTACCATCTCAAACACTATCTATTGCACAATATATAGCCTTTTTCTACATGATATTTTATAGTAACATTTTTCTACTATATTTCCATTTATAGTCAACTACACTTGTAGATAATTCCATTGGCTAGAGTTTTTACTAAAACTAGTAAATAAAAGGAGAGTCAAAACAATCTCTTTGATCATGTCTTTCAGCCAGTCTACTATTATACCCTTCAACTCACTAATGTTGGATCTAGCTAGCAAGCAGTAAGGCTCTATGACCCCAAAGATCCTATTGTAGCTAAGTGTAGGTAATCACTCAGGCCCAGGGATGAAGCCTAAAATTTTTGGTAATAAAAAAGAACATTACCACTTTTTTGTGCCAAAATTTATGTGAACATGCTCATTCCAAGAATGGAAGCATAAGCCAAAAGGGAGTACATGCTGATCCACCTCAATGGAAATGAATACATACCTTTTACATATGATAAAATATCATTCAATGAAACCTACACATGCATCCTTTCTCAATTAATTGAGATGGATGAATAGGATGAGAAGGCTAGCTTAGATGAGCAATAGGAAAAATAATATGAGTTCAGGGTTGAGTCTAAACATGAGAATCTCATCAGGGAGATCTTCCAACAATCAACTTCCAAAGCTACCATGCCCATGTCAACCCCTCTCACCTCTTCCATAGGATAGTCCCCTTAGGCCTCACCTCCCCCCTATCTAACCAAGTTTGGGCTAGTTCCCATTATAGTCGTACATCAAACATAATTAGTGTCATAAGAAATACCATTCCCCACTTCCATTCCTTTTGCCACACAACCATGATCTGTGCAACCATTATCAATGGTGGTGACCAGCACTCATCCCTTTTCTATATAGATGGGATCCAAAGTAGGACCTCAAGTGATTCAAGGATCACATACCCCTTTTGCCCCTTTTGTTCCCCAAATACTAGGATAAAATTATTTTTTATTATTTAGTCCATCTACAACAAGAATGACCCAACCTCTCACTTCAATGCCACAACCTATTACTAGGCCTCAGGCTTCCCAACTCACACCACAACCTTTTGTACAAATCTCATAATTCATATGGGCACCTCAAGGACTAGATAGAGCCTTCTAAATAATCCAAGACCTGATTGAAGAGTTTTGAAGGCTTAAGGCATCCACATCCCAAACTATTAAAATAAAGTACTTTTACCAGGATGATCCTATTAGTCCTGTGGTCCCACAACTAACTCTTCTCCCAAGAATCCCTATAATTTACCAAGTATAATAATGAGGGTGATCCTAACTCATGCCTTATAACCTTCCACTTTGAGTGTTTGCTGCTACAAGCCTGGCCACATACAATAATGTGTATTTTCCCTATGTATCTTACAAGAAAAGTTGTAAACTAGTATTGTGCCTTACCAACAGGATCTATATCCTCATTGGAATACCTAATTTTGAAATTCATTAACTATTTCAAGTACAACTTGAAACTTGAAACAACCCTTGATTAACTAATGAAGGTCAAGCAAGGAGCCCTTGAGCTGGTTCAAAAATTCATACAATGATGGAACACTTTACTTAATAAGATTCCAAAAGTAATAGATGAGACTCATCTTCTATCTATATTCAAGGGGGTACTAACTAGATTCATGGTAACTTATTCAAGCTTTTTCTCAAACTAAGAACATAGAGGATGTTGCAAAAGCTAGCCATGACCTCGCCTACGTAGCATACAAGAACCAACATGCATGGAAGAATAAGAAGAGAGGAAGGCAAAATAACATAGTCATGGCCACTGTCACAAAGGAGGGCAAGACGATCACCCAAGGGTCAAGGATGAACCAACCCAAGACCCCTGCCAATAATAATCAACCATCAACATCTAGGACCTCTACATCGACTACTGCTATACCTAACTTCAAATGAAAAGATAGGTCAAAGTACACTATGTTACCTCTAAAACCATCAAAAATTCTTGACCAACTATTAAGGAGTGGAAGAATAAAGTATAAGTAAATGATAGAGAATGCTTGCAAGAGGCATGAAAGATTATGTGAAATATCCAAGGATCCCACTATTGCAAGTAAGGATGATCCACCAATACCTATACAGTTCAAACTTGACCATCTCTATCACTATCATCAACTACTTGGTCATGATACTGACTTTTTCCTTACACTAAATGATGACTTGCAGAAAATGATAGACAAGGATGAACCAGCACTTAATACCTCAAACCCAGTTAGACCTCAAAACCAATCAATGAATGTCTATAAGAACCCATTGAACACTAATAATAGTCCATATACCATAGCAGTGTTCAATGTCAATAACAATTCGTGGTGTGCAAGGGGATCATTTATGATTTGGATGCCTCCTTTTAATGAAAGGCGTCCTTCAACTTCTACTAGTTTAAGAGCCCCCTTTGTTGTAAGGACACCATCATCTATGCCCCTGAAAGAGTCTTTCATGATCATAGTGCCTCCTCCTATGTCCACCAAGTTCACCTAGACAACCAAACAACATCCTCCCATGATAGCAAATGAAACAACTTCTTCTTCTTAACAAACCAATGATAACAAGAAGTTTCCAAGCAAACAACTTAAGAAGATTATACAAAAGTCTAAATTTAAAGAGAATAAGAATGCTAAGGAATGGAAGAAAGTGGGATAGTCAAAACCCACTCCCATCTCATCCATGCCCATGAACTCTACTACACAGGCTGCTTCAACCAATAAACCATGGGAGGATCCCAAGCACCAAGGAGAGGGTAAAGATATCAACACATAAAAACTGAAACATGAAATCTACATTTTGGGATGCATGGAGGAATTTAAGAACAATAAGAATGAAAAACCCATAACTAACAACAAGGACTTCCTCAATGTGATGGAACATGTCAAATAGTCGCTAACCTAGTGATCACCTCCACTGCACATTGTGAAGCATTAGTTAAGATGTTAACTTCTATTCTTGTTATCAAGGATATCCCCACTAATGAGGAGTCCATTCATGTGATGATGGTACCACCCCTACTTAAGGAAGAAATAAAGTTAATATCACTAGTGTTTCACAACAGTGAAATCAAGACCAACCCCCAAGATGGTGAGATAACCAATGCTCCTCTTTTATAACCATAAGGGTAGGATAACATAAAGTGCATAGGGTGCATTTTGATGATGGAGCTACAATGAATGTAATACCCTATACCATCATTAAGCAATTAGGCCTAACAGATCACATGTCAACATCAGCTCTTAAGTCCTTTAATAGATCATGAGTGGTAGTCAAAGGCTCTAGCTCTTTAGACATTATGGCAAGAAAAAAATTCCCCACAATGACCAACTTTTTGGTGGTGGAGGAAATGCTAGGTTCAACCTACTCTTATGGAGGCCTTGGCTAACTCAATTACAAGTTGTTGCCTCACCCATCCATAAATAAATTCACCTACGTTACAAGGAAGGTGAAATAATCATTCATGGCAACAGCATGGCTTCCATAGCAGTTAACAACGTGGACATAGAATAGGGATCCAAAGTGGCATTTCAAGAAGAAACTCTTATTGCTAGTCACAATGTCAAAAGGTCCTATGAAGTGGAAGAGGCCAAAGCCAACAATGATGAACCTAGGAATACACTATGGAAGGAACTCCCCTTCAACATTATTAGTGAAGAAGATGAGGAATACAAGCTTGTGCAAAATAGACCATATACATTTCCTAATCTTTCAAAGATTATAAAACCTTTGCACAAATTATTTGTACCCATGATCTACTTACCCTATGCACTTATAACCATGTTCTCATTGTTACTTGTAGCCTTTTAGGCTACTTTTCATATTACCTATATGTGCCGTTTTGTTTTACTTTATGTTAAATCTTGACTTAGATGTAGCCTAAAGTTTACCCTTGTTTTCATTTTTATTTTTGAGAATTTTTTCTTTTTCAAAATGTTAAATACAAAAAATTCATAAAAACTTCAAAACTAGAAAAATCTATAAATATTTTAAAACATAAAATCAACAAAAAAAATGTATGTCCCTTTGCACATGTCAACTGGCAATATGGCTTGCCATGACCTAAAACTAGCAAACAATGCATGATTTGCTATGGCCTTAAATTGGCAATATGACCTACCATGGCCTAAAACTAGCAAACAATGCATGGATCATCATGACCTAAAACTAGCAATATCCTAAGGTCCACCATGACCTAAAATTAGAAAATCATTATAACTTATCTACAATTTAGTTTACAACCTTATTGCTTAGTTGACTTCACTTCTCCATCACATTATAACCGCATAAGATAACCAACATAGCCTTATAGCCTAAGCGAAAATGTATAATGCATGACACATTTAAATTAAATAGGTTTAAAAACAATAATCAAAATATCATAACACATAATCACAATCACAAGAGTTTAAAAAGTATCTAAAATAATGAACCATCAATAAATAGCCATAAGGCTAACACTAGTCTCAACATCATAAGGTTAATATCACAACATCAATAACAACAAACATAACCAAGAGCATGATCAAAATAGATGCATATAAGGTGCAATTGGAGAAGGAGGAGGAGCATCTCCAATGTGATAATTGTTGAGATGGCTAGCATAATCCATGCCCTATAATAACAAATATAAAACATAAATATATAATCAAAAAGAATAAACTAATTAGCCAACAACATAGTAATAAACTAAATGAAACTAAACTAAAATAGATTAAAATAAAAATAAAATAAGCAAACCTGATAGGGTTCCAAAATAGCATATTCCATGGGAAAATTCTAGAGACCAACCTCTAGATGGTGGCAAAGCTGATCTTCCATCATTTTAGCCCAATCTACATCCCCAAGATTAACACCAATGAGGATGTCACTCTTATTAACATTGCTCCATGTAGGTGGCTCATGTGAGAATGTGGTAGTAATTACCTACCCTAAGGTTGTGGTGATCTAACAAGTAGGAGAGTTAGCTACAACCACGCTATCTACAAAAAACTTGTAGGTGTCCTATGCATTGATCCCCTTCATGAATAACTTCAACCAACACCATTCAGTAGACTCATCCTACAACCGTTTAATGTAGGCATCCTACTCAACATGGTACATTTTCTTATGATCCTTTTGTGCTTGGCCCCACTCAAGGATCCAAGTGCAATAATCTTTCCATTCATCAGCTTGTAAGAAAATAGGTCCATTTGAACTTCCTACTCTATGACCTCTCTAGAAAGGACAACCTTGCCATGAATAGAGTTCCAATATCATGCCTAAGTTATTTCCTTTATGCCCAAGGAGTCCCTATTGGCCACTTGGGCTTCCACAAAATCCTTATGATCCCTAAGATCCTTCACCTCCTTGACAAACATCTTCTTATCCCTTCTTAATACCACAACTTGTTCCCATATAGAGCATTTGCATTCCCATGAAGTTTTTGCATAGGAAAGTGCACATGCAATGGCACTTGCATACAACTTACATGAAACATTTACCACATCAGGAAGTAGGGCATGTAATGCATCGATCTCCATAGCCTGGTTAGGATCCCATCTCAGCTTACATACTATAAATGACACAAAAAGTTCAACACATAAAACTAGTTAACAACTAAAAATGAAAGGTAACAAAAGCTACATAATCATAGAAACCATATGAAAACTAAAGACATGTAAACAACAAAGGAAAATGGGTTAGAACTGTCACCAACTTTGGTAGGTATCTATTGCAACCAGTCGATTATGTTTTCAACCACGCCCCACCTAAACTCAATCTTATCAAGGGTATCTATCCATGGTTTCATGTGAAATGTACAGGTGGAAGCAACCACCTAAGGCCCTAGAACTATAACAAGCATAATAAAAAATTAATATCTATGACCAAGATCAAATGTGAAATAACAAAAAAATAATATCCATAACATTTGAAACTAAAAATCCTAAGTACCTAAAAGATCCTCTGGTGTGATAGCAAGAGGTTCACCTAGGTGTGAAGCCCCAAACATGGCATCAAAGCTATCCAATGAAGAATTCGATAGACCCTCATCCTCCTAATGTTGTAATGCTTCCTCTTCTAATACCTTCATTCCATCTCAACTAATACTGCTACCACTATGGCTATCTGTTCCTATTGCTTACTTGCAAGAATAGCCAACACAAGATACAAAACAACTTAACATACTTTGCCTAAGACAAAACAACAACTTAACTACATTACTTGAAGCATAACTTCAAAAAAATTTTAACATCAAATAATAAAACAAATAAAATGGAGCTTTAAGCTCATGATGCATCCAGTTAAGTTTAACAATTAATCTTTNAATAATAAAACAAATAAAATGTACCTTTAAGCTCATGATGCATCCAATTAAGTTTAACAATTAATCTTCCTTTCAAATGCTCCTTAATAGTTGGCACTATCTCATTATCTATAGGCCTATTTAGCTTCACTCTAGCTAAACTCTTAGCTTCAGCGTGTACCTCCTTGGCCTTTTCCATGTTTCCATCCTCAAAAATAGGCTCTTTCCCCATGATGTCAGGGGATGCACAAGGATTACCACCAATTCCCTTGGTGGTGATAAACAACAATTCACCCACACCCTCTGGTGGGTCCTAAGCCTGCATAGTTGGAATAAGATGCCTTATCCAAGGCCTAGTGAGTTGGGATGGATCTTTAGTTACCCATCATCCATCCTTCCTCACTACGAGGAACTCCACAAATCTCCATAGGTATGCTACATAAAATGTGAAATGCATATGACACTTTATTATGATATTGTTTCAAAGCTTTAGGATTTCTCCATGTAGCACAGAAATCAAATGAGTGGCCTAGTTACTTAAGTTGGATGCCCTTAGTAAGGACCTTCTTCATGATCCATGCTTATTCAATGTGCATTATCATTCCCTACTATAACAACTCAAGAAATGTCCTAGATCAAAATAAGGGATATATCTCTCTAGCCTCCAAAACTTGGAACTAGCTTAGAGAAAATTCCTTATGACCATGGTGAGTGTTTAGCCACTCCTCCACTTCCTCCTAGTGGTCCACCTCCTTCCATGCTTTGGTGACAATCATCATGCCCTCATTCAAGATACTAAAGAGGTCACTGAAGATGGATTTGCTAATGGCCAAGGTAACAGACACACCGTAAATACAAGTGACGAACCTCTTAACTCCTTTGCTAAAGGAGTCAATGATGTTCACCATCTCTATAGTGGGGATGAGTCAGCTTAGGACCATGAAGAGATCAAGTAAGCTTGCATGAATAATCCTTACTTGAACTTCCTCAGATGCTTAGTTGAACAACCAATGTTGTGTAGGTTCCACATCACTAAACTTGAGGATTAATGTCTCTTCAGTGCATCCTAAAGTGACTACTGCAACATTGGATGATGGAACAATCCCTATAATAAAAAAATGACTCGTTAGTCTTTACATAGGTGCATCATGTCAAAAAAAATATAACAAATATAACCAAATTTAAACAAAACTGGTGCAACCATTTAAACAACCAAAACCTAAATAACTCAATGACCATATAACTAGGAAAATGTTGGCATGAGGATAAATAAAATAAATAATAAAAAATACTCACTTCACCTAGATGATGAAGGCAATGTAGGAACACTAGGAGATGGGTCTACTTCTACATCACAAGCTAGGTTGTCCCACCAACTATGTATCATTCCATTGACTAAACACCTTTAGTAGGCCTCAGGATTGTGCTTGATGTAGTTTTCAAAATCTTCCTTCAATTATTCTATTGCCACAAGCCTCACTATTGGGCTTTTGGTAAACACCCCCAATGTTGTTTGGGCTAAGGATAAAAGATTTTCATCCTTGATCATTTACCATATACCCATATGTGGTTGAAATAACAAAAATTATTATAACTTAATTACATGATAAAAGAGAAATATCAATAAACTAAAAATAAATTTTAACAATTACACGTACTCTTCTATACAGTAGACAGTGCCAAGAGGGTTCTGAAATACTATGTACATGTGGTGGCCAACCATCAAAGTGTTGTTGATGTTATATTGACTAAATTCAAGTATCTCCCAAATATTGAATAATTTATGAGTGCCCTTGGTATTCATGTCATTCTATGCTTCGCTCTCTACATGGGTCTCAAGATTGTCAACTATGAACTTGATGATCATACTAGAAGAGCAAGGTAAAAGGGTTTCTGTAATAATGACCACTGTATGGGATGATAAGTGTGACCAAATCATCACATTGAAATTATGCAACAAGTAGGCTAGGAACTCTTTTTCCCCTGGCCTAAACCATAGAGAGTGGTGTTCTAACTCCATGTCTAGAGGTGGAGTGTTGGGCCTTAGTACATGAATGCAACATAGAAGCCCCACTAGCTCAATCACTATTAGGACAGGCTTTAAGAAGGCCCTGCACCACCCAATAAATAACCATCACAACCTTGTGTAAACCAAAATTAAAACTTTGCAATTATTAAATACCAAGAATATTATGATTATCATGTCCATATTTTCACATGAGCATAATAACAAAATTCCAAATTTTCTACCTTTACAACCAAATAACATTTTAGCCAAAAAATATGAAAATGACAATTTACAATTGAAAACATGAAAATAATAGTTTACAACCAAAAATATGAAAATGAAAATTTACAATCAAAAACATGAAAATAAAAATTTACAACCAAAAATATGAAAAATGATAGTTTAGAACTAAGAACTTGGTTTCCACACCAAATGTCCATGCTTAGGAAATATTTAAAACACAACCCAAGGCCATAACCAAAATTCAACAAAATTACACAGCAACACCAAAACTGAGAGAATGGCCATGGAAACTCATCAATTAAAATTACCAAAAAAAATTAAAACTGATGAAACCAACTCTAGACTATCCCTTACACCCCAAGTATCCATAGGAACCTAGGACATTGGTGAAAAGAATCATCCAAGGTGCCAACATTTCCCATTTTCATAGGGGCAAAATTGTAAGCCAAAAAAACCTTATTTCACATGAATTCACCAAAACAATTCATAAAAATTAATTGCAAATTTGAATGTAGTGATTCTAGGACCATTTGAAACCCTAAGAAAAGACCTAGAAACTCACAACTTAAAAACATGAAAATTTTTAGCCATTTTTTCAAAAAAAAACTTCATGAAGTGACATGAAAAATTAAAAAAACAACATCATGGAATCACACATACACTAGCTACTAAAAAATTTTCCTAGGATTAACTGTAAACCAAAATTTGATGATTCCATATCCTTTGGAATCCTTGAACAATAAAAAAAAGTCGACAATTATAAAATTAAAAAATTCCTAATCATTTATTGTAGAAAA
>MNCI01036506.1:101090-136182 GCA_015680685.1 Gnetum montanum | reverse complement strand
TGAGCAAGTGCCCGAGTTACAGAGGGGGACAAGTTACAAAAATGGTGATGTTCAGAGACAAAATTGAATACTTCATTGGTCCTGGAGTCTCTACTGTGTAGGATGATGCACAAAATTGCTGGAGGAGATCACACCTTCCCTAGGGGTGGTGGTTTTGATGGACCTTCTCCAGCCTCTAGCCCATGCGTTGGTGGCGGCATGGATGACGGTTGCCCTACAGCAGCTGCCACTTCTGGAGGTAGCCAGAAAGCCTCCAAGAGAGCCCTCATCTTATCTTCCTTGCTTTGGGGATTGTTCATAGTCCAAGTAGCTTCTCCAATGTGTGCTAAAGCTGGAACCTCCCAAGGGCATGGCAGTGCTGGAAGGAGTCCCTTTAAGTTGACAAACCAGGCTGCGAACTATTTACATTCGATGTCGAATGCTCGGATTGATGCCTGCAGCTGCTAGTAGTCATTCATTCTTTGGGCCAGGTCCTCTGCAACTACATGTTTTCCTTCAAAGCTTGTGCAGAGGACCATGAGTTCTACTTTTGTCGTTGCCAGCTTTTGCTTTGTTTCTTTGTTTGCCTAGAACTCTCCCTCGTATAGAGAATATGAGGTGGCCACTTGTTTTTCCAATTCTAACCACAGTCTCCCGGCTGTGAGCATAGCTTGGTTTGCATATCGAAGGTTGGCCAACTCCATGTATTCCTTCATCTCCTCAATTTGCATCTCCTTCAGGAGGATTTCAGCTTTATTGTAGTCGTTCAACCCATCGAAGATAGGTTGCCATGCATCGTCTCTCTCTCGAAGCTGCTAGAGTGCTTGGTTCATCTTGGCCATTGTGACTTGAATATGCTTTTCGTTCATGTCCATCTACAATCCCACTTAGTTCCTATAATGATTTTTAACCTTTTCAAATTTTAGGACCTTGTTCTTCCAAGTGGCAATTTCAATTGTAGACTTCTACTGCAATGCTCGAACATCCTCCATTGACAAATTCCGATTTTCAGTAGCCAACCTTCTTATGTTAGCGTTCACCCTGGATAGCTCTTTCTGCTGTTGGTGGGTGAATGTCTTCATATGTTCATTTTCCACACCAACATTGTGCAGGCGATGAACCTTCGTGGTCAGCCACACGTTCTCCTAGCGAACCTTTGCAAAGTCCTTCTCCAAGTGATACGCTCGAGCGTCTTACCACGGACTTGTTGAGAATTGTTGTCTCCCACACATCCTCAACAATCTGAAGTCTAAGTTGAAGCTGTTGAAAAGCTTCATCTCTAGTGATATCACAGTCAAGCATGGTTGGATCGGCAAGTTGGGCTCTTAATTGGGATACTTCCATTTCCAAGAGCTAATAAGCATCTTGTGCAGCTTCAAGTTACCCTTCTAAAATGAGGCTCTTTTCCCTTGCAAGAGTAGCTCTGATTGGGTTGTAGTAATGTTGTCTAAAAGGTCAAAGACATCCGTAAGTAGTTGCCCGGTCTCCACCAGTCAGTGCAACAACTCTTCATGTTGGGCTATATCAATCTTACTAAGCGAAGTTTCGACAAACACCTATACATCTTGTAGTCCATGAATGTTCGGTACGGGCGCTGTCGGTGCATTGAGAGTAGTAGCAATTATGTCAGCAACCACTTCGGCTGCAACTTGCTATTCCTAGTGCTACATCACTAGGACCGTCACCCCATCACCATCTTCCAGACATACCAAGAAGGTAGCAGCATTCCCTAGAATTTCAGGGAACAACTATTCGGTTGACACTGTTACCTCTCGGATGCTTGGATCTGTTCTAGTTGGAGCTTGTGCTTAGGTGGTGGAGAATACTAGCCCTGCTCTTTCAAGCAAGCTAACTGATTGAGCCACTTACTCCAGGTGGCTCATGACAGGGTGATAGACTGAAGGGTCTTCCCCTCCACTAGTCCTGCCAGATTGCCCTTACTGGCTCGAGAGCATTTCCCGAATCTTGTAGATGTATTCTACCATGGTTTGCAAGCCCAGCTGCATTGTTTGTGTAGGTGGTGGAGGTGGTTGCTACTCCTCCTCTATCTATGTGGTGGTAGGAGTTTTATCTTTCATCATCTCTCGCCACGAGGCAATTGGGGGGTGCCAGATTACATCATTGGAATACCGTGTTATTCCTAGTTGTTTGCACAACTTTCTAATTAGGCAGGGAAAGGGGAGATCTCGCCTTCCATGTTCGTGGTTAGGGAGCCGAACTCCTTGAACTCTACCCCATAGCACCATTTTGTCCATTGTGCCTTTACCTTTGGATCGGCCTACTTTGGAATTTCCACCACATCTGTCCCAGTTTCAGGTAACCCCAAAGACTGCACTATCGCCTCCGAAGAGTAAGAAACATAAATGTCCTTGATTCTTACTCTAGAACCTAGTTGCCGATTTGTCCAGAAGAGATAAGTTTTCCCTAAGTACAATTCACCACTAGTTGTGATGATTGGCCACATTGGAGAGTTCTGCAATTGGAGCCTCAAGTCTTCTGGTGCGTTCTCAAGGAATAGTCCAAAATTTAGCTCTTGAAGGACCATTTGTTACATCTTGCATAGTGTGATAGCATCAAGGCAAGCTTGGGTTAGGGTGACCTCAAGTCATGGTGCTATATAAGGAGTCTCATCCCTGAGCAATTGCTTGCTGGGAATCTCCTCTTCAGGAATCTGATGAAAAAATTCCACGTCAGGTCTTTCGCAAAAGGGCCCTGTTGCATGTGAGCCCTCCACATGCTCTGGCAGTTGCACACCTCATCCCCTTCTCATGCGTGGGCGCTTGTCCCTTGGTTGTGATGGTGCTTCATCCCTTGGGTGCCTTAGTTTGGGTGCCATTTGCAATCAAACATAACTGCATGTTAGACCAGACATAAGTAGGTTAAGAGGGTCCGTATACACCTTCTCAGTTTGACCAAGTTATGTTATTGGCATAGGCACACCGTTAATTCTTCCAGAGCATTAATTTATGGGTTAGGGCCAAAGTTTTTATAATTAACCAATTAATTAACTAACTAATTAATTACAATTAATTACACAAAGGCACCACCCCCCATCATGACTAAGAGCATACCTCTTATTGCTTAAAAGGACAAGGATCGATTGATGCAGAGTCATGATGGAATGTAGGTGCATTGGGGAAAGTTAGGCAGAAAAAACGGCAAAAAATCCCTCCAATTTAGACTCCATATGATGAAAAATGGCAAAGTGCGGTGGGGTATATATAGGGGTTAGGCACTACGTCGATGGGGCCGTGTATATGCAGCTACATATACGCACGAACTGCATATACAGGGCCCTGTATATGCAGTCCTATACATCCATTACCTCTCATTGACCAATCCATAAAACACCCGAAAGGAATTGGGCTTCAAAGAGAGAAAAAAATAGGAGAACAAGACTCAAAAAGAACTTTGTGGGGAATAAATCAAGCGATGGGATCCGAAAATGAGTTAACCGAAAAATCCAAAGAATGGGAGACTTAACAAGCGGGAGCAAGGAGATGTAGGTGGGTCCTCTCCATAGTAGGCCATAGCCTTAGTAGCCCCTGCATAGCCCTCAACACCGAGGTCCATGGGCCCCAAGGCCAAGAAATGGTGTTCACAAGGTAAGACTCCTACCCAAGAGATCCCGCCAAGGCATGGAAACCCATGGAAATCACAAAGAACCTTCACAACATACGATAGGTAGTGAGGTGAGTTGCGGAGAGAACTAGGTGAAGAGAGAGATGAGAGAATGGTATTACGATCATTGGTCACATGAAACCCCATGTGGAGATGTGTTTAAGTGACCCAGTAGAACCGTTCCTAAGTTTAGACCCAAAACCATCCACATGCAGTGACATTGCAGCAATAGACGAAGCTTAGTCATCTCCCAAGGAAGCAAGAATGACCCCACAGAGAACCACCACTCCAACAAACATGAGAAGAAGGAAGTGAAATGGGATGAATTTAGAGGGGATCAAGGAAGTCCCATAACTAGTGTAGTGGCCTATGAGAGGTGGCCTAAGGGGTGTGCTTTGAATTCCCATACAGTGATTTATGTTTTTCTTTTTCAGGGGAACCACACCATGCAAAGACCCATGCATGTTCACATGCATCTGACCAAGGGGTGTGCTTTGAATCCTCATGTTTATTTCTTTTATTTTTATTGTGCTTTTTTTTATTTTTTCATTTTTTCAATTTTTTAGTGAGGTCCACACCATGCAAGGTCGGACTGCCCAAAAGCTTCCATGGAGAGAAAGACATGGAGTGCTAGGAAATCCGTAAGGACAAACCAACAACCTCAGAGGGCAGAATAGAGAAACAAATATTGCATTCCCCTTAAAGTCACACCCAATTCAAACCATTGGATCATCCCCAAGTCTGGGAACCACACAAGTCACACATTAATCAAAATGTTGTTAGGTAAAGGGGTTACATGTTCATAGTAGAAGGAAAATCATGGAGTGGGTGAATGGGTGGATTCCATGAACTCACTATCAATTTTATGAGTAGAAGGTAGACGTAAAGTCCAAAAAGAACCATGCAAGGGTAGAAACTAGACAACTAGGTGGACAAGTGCACATTACCCATCGCAACGAAAACCATCTGTGCCAGACATCTGAAGACACCAAGATGACCAAGTAGCAATTACACAAAAAAATAAAACATCCATAAAGAAATGAAAAATATGTAAAGAAAGGAAAAAATGTACAAAGAATTTGTAAACATAAAAACAATGGTGAAAAACCAAAAAGTGTAAAACAAAAAATGACAAAACGGTGAGGGGTGTAGCGGAATGGATCAGCAGGGATGACGATCTCCTCCACGACTGGGTGGAAAGGACGAGATGTGAAAAATGGAGCATGGCTGATTTGGCGATGACGAGGTGTTTGCACTAGTTGGGTGAAGTTTGCGAAAAGGTTTCAATTGTTGGTGGTTGAATAACTATGTTCTGATGGAGGCCTCAAGTTTATGGATAAGCAAGGCCCCGGATGGGAAGGTTTCGGAGAAAATGTAAGGTCCCTCCCACAATGTTTGAAACTTGGTTGGTTGAGATACATGTGAGGGGTTCCAATATAGTACTTTATCTCCACATCTAAATGAGACCTTCTGGATCCTAAGATCATGTCATTTTTGGTTGTAGGCCTTGTGGATCTCATTGAAGGATAGGGCCACTAATCGGTTCTCATCTAGCACACTTAAATTGATCAATCGTTCACGTTGTACTAGCGGTAGGTCAAGGCCTAAGTCATTGGCAGTGGATAGTGTGCAGAGTTCAGCCTAAATTGGAAGTGTTGGCAACTTTCCATTCACGAACTCATAAGGAGAGTACCCTATAGGAAGTTTCCAAATGGAGCAATAGGCCCATAGAGCATCATTAAGCTTAGTGCTCCAATCCCTCCTATATTTGTTGATGGTTCAGGTAAGGATCTTGGTGATCTCCCTATTGGTGACTTCAGCCTGCCCATTGGCTTGGGGGTGATAGGGAGTTGTAAATTTATGCATTACCCTTAAGCGTTGAATGAGTTTCCAAAAAGTGACACCCATAAAATGAGTTCCATTATTAGAAATGAGTGCACGTGGCACTCCAAACCTATTAACGATTTGTTGTTGGACAAATCACGCGGCGGTGTTGGAAGAACAATTAACAATGGCTGCCACTTCTACCCACTTTGTATGGTAGTCCACAGCTATAATGATGTACACCTTTCTGTTTGATAGGGGTGTGATGGATCCCATGAAGTCGATGCCCCAAATGTTGAAGGGCTCTAATGGCTGGATCCACTATTGAGGTTCCTCCAATTGTGCTAGCATCCCACTATCCCTTTGGCATTGTTCATAGGAGCAGGCAAACCATTGTGTGTCCCTAAAAATGGTGGGCTAGTAATACCCTACAAGCAGGATCTTAATGGCAGTGCAATGTCCAATGTGGTGGCCCCCACAAGGGCCGTCATGAGCATCCTAGAGGACGCACAACATATCACCATCAGGGACACACCATTGAACCAAGCCATCTATGCACACCTTGTAAAGGTGGCCATTGATCTCCATGAAATGCTTGGCCTTATGGAGAAACTGTTGTTTCCACCAATGGTTCCAATCCTTTGGCAACTCTTAAGTGGTGAGGTAGGTGAGGATGTGGCTAAACCAAGGGGATTCCTTGGGTACTTGTAGATCCATTGCACTTGTGAAGAGGAGTTCATTTAGAAATTGGTCATATAAGGGCTCCTCCTCTTCTGCGTCATCCCATCGTAACCGAGACAAGTGGTCAACAACCACATTCTCGATCCCCTTCCTATCTACCATGGTAAGATCAAACTCGTGAAGAATCAACAATAATTGAATTATGCAGGGGCTCACCGTTGGTTTGTTCATCAGGAACTGGATAGCACTATGGTCAGTATACACAAACACCTCGTATCCGAGCGCATAGTGTCGAAATTTGTCCAAGGTGAACACCACCACCATCAACTCCTTTTTGGTGGTGGTGTAGTTCAACTGAGCACCCAGAATGCTAAGACTTGCACAGTGGATATAATAAGGATGTTTCTGATCATCACACTGTGTAAGCACGGCTCCCAAGGTGTAGTTGGATGCATCTGTCATAATGTGAAAGGGTCTGGACTAATCAGGGGCTTGTAGAACTGGAGTTTCTATGAGTTTCTATTTTAGCACTTGGAATGAAAACTCACATTCCTTGGTCTAGATGAATGAAGTGTCCTTCTTTGTCAGCTCTACCAATGGCTTGGCGATCTTTGAGAAGTTTTCAATGAGTCACAGGTAGTAACCAGTGTGTCCAAGGAATGATCGAACATCTTTGACGGTACTTAGTTGGTGGGTGATTCCTTGGATGACCCTAATCTTTTCAGGGTCTATGCTAATCCCTGTTTGTGAGATGCGATGCCCCAGCATGATGCCCTCTTGGACCATTAAATGGCTCTTCTACCAATTGAGCCATAGATTTGTATCTACACACCTTTTCAGAACCTACTCTAGACGGTCCAAGGCTTGCTCGAACGTGGCCCCATAGGTGGAGAAGTCATCCATGAAGACTTCTACACCATTTCCAATTTGTTGTAAGAAGATGCTTAAGACAAGGTGTTGGAATGTAGCAGGAGCATTGCACAGGCCAAAGGGCATCTTCTTGTATGTGAAAGTTCCCCATGTTCTCGTGAAAGTAGTTTTGGCCTAGTCCTCTGGTGCTATTTGGATTTGGCTATAACCACTATAACCATCCAGAAAACTATAGTAGTGGTGCCCTGCTATGGTGTCCAACACCTGGTCCACAAATGGGAGCAATAAGTGGTCCTTGAAGGTCACCATATTGAGCAACCAGAAATTGATGCAAACCCTCCACTTGCCATCTTTTTGGACATGATAATGAGTGGGCTAACCCATTTTCTATCGACAACAGAATAGATGAATCCCGCCTTTAACAATTGTTCGATTTCATCTTTTACGATCTACTTCAATTTGGGATTCAACCTTCTTTGTGGTTGTCGTCGTGGCTACATGGAAGGGTCAAGATAGATTCGATGCTAGAAGACCCTGAGATCAACTCTAGTCAACTTAGGATATGACCATGCGAATGCAACAACCCATTTTTTTACCACCTCCAGCAACTTCTTCTTCTATTCTATAGCAAGGGTGGCATTAATGATTACCGGCTTTCCATTTTGAAAAAATGCATACTCTAAGTGAGCCGGTAAAGAATTTAACTCAAGGGGCTCTTGTTTGAAGCTCTTAGGGATTTCTAGCTTCCCCCAATAATCTTGGTCATCAACAGTGGAGACCTATTGATGAATCTCTTCCATTTCATCTCTGCTATCAATGTAGGCTTGTACAAGCCCCTCTAATGGTCCCATGCACAATGCGCTATAAGCAAGATCAGATGTCAACCACTGGGTGCCTTCTTGGTTAGTGGATACTATGTACAAGCACTGTTGAACAGGTGATTTCTTGGTATACCAGTTGCATGCTTGAAGGGATATCCGCTTAGCGGACCATAATTACTGCACACAGTTGCACCCTAAGTCACTATATGCGATGCACGAAACTCGTTTCTTCTCGACCTTCCCAAAAGGATTTTTCTTTGAAATTTCAAGGGATAGATTGTGGAGGCCTATTCGTGCATCCACCGTGCTTAGCCAGGCCCTTCCCATGATGATTGGGAAGTTCCCCTTACAGTTCTCTACATAGATAACCAGGAAATCAGCAGGGTAGGACCACCCACTGATGGTGGCCATAATGTCCTCCACCAATCCCAAGGGAACGATGATAGATTGGTTTGCTAACTCGAGTCGGATTTTGCTCTTCTTTAGCGGGGGTAGGTTCTAGTTCTTATACATATCATGAGAGATCAAATTGACCCCTGACCCTGAGTCTAGAAGAGATTTGCATGGATCATTCCCTACCACCTGAAGATAGATGAGGGGGCTTCTTGGATCAATCAATATCTGGGAAAGGTGACCATCTTTGATCCAGTCGATCACCGCATGCGTGAGCATAACCATCTGGATGTTGGAGTGTTGTTGTTGTTGTTGGCTTGGAGGCTGCTTCAATGGTGGAATGGTGGAGGCATCTATAGGTTCAGAGGCATTGGCCATAGGTGTATGCGAGGGTCTGTTCAGATTGTTGGGCTGGAAAAAGGGACATTTTCGTGGCTTGGATTCCAGTCCACTCAGCTAAGGTGTTGGTTGTAAGTTAACAGCCCTCGTAGCAATTCGTTACTGCAGCTATGGCGGTATCTCTTCCCACATTGATGGAGTAGGTGGCAGCTGAGTGGGATATGGTGGAGGAGTGGCACGAGAAGATGATGGAGGATAGAAGAGATGTGGGTTGTCCCCCTAGGTGATGGAGATTGAGGTCGAAAATACTCCAGGCGGTGGTAATAACTTGGAAAGACCGCATGACTGGAAGAGTCACTTGGAGAGACTAGTTGCTGAACATAGTAAACATAGGGATCTGGTTGTTTATAAGGGTAATTCTACCTTGGAGGTGGCATCCCCCATGTTTGCAGGTGCTGCCACTGTTGGAAGTATTCGTACGGTTGCCGCGACACTTCACTTGGATAGTATCCTTGATGCTGCTAGTGGAATCTCCTAGAATTACCTTGTGGATAAGGCAACCTTTGGGGTGTTTGCCATTGTGCTAAGCTAGGGTTCAATGCATACACCCCAGACTCTTGAAGATGTGACATTATAGGAAAACATCCCTTAGGATGTTCATATTGGCATATGCCACATTCATCATACTCCTCGCTGTCAGAGTCTACAACCTACTCTGCTACAGCAACCTTGCCCTTTCCCTTATTTTGGACACGTTTAGCTTTCTTCTTCTTGCATCGATCATGTTCATTACCTCATTCCTTGGACTCCTCCATGATTTTTAACACACTTTGGACCCTTTCAAACAGAGAGTCCCACATCTTATCCACCCTTGTCGATATTTCAGATGTCATCTTCTGTAACAGTAAGGTCTTTCGATTCACTACTTCTTCTAGTGGTGATTCATACTCTTCATCACAAAAATGAACCTCCTTTTTTCTGAGGGAAGAGTCCCTGTTGAATTCGTTTGCACTCTCCTTTTCTCTAAGTTCTCCTTCCTCCTTGGCCACCTGTTCAATGAGGCGTTTCAATTTATGGGCCTGTAACTATGACAGTCACCCCTAGGTGTACACACCAAGGGTCTTTAGCATTTCAAAATGGAGCCCATCAATGATGTGGTGAAGTTGTGCCTGCTGAGAGTAACCATGACCAAGGCACCGATGCAACAATGAGTAGTACTTGCTCATGGCAGCAGTCAAGGGTTCATGATTCCCTTGTTTCCAGCCTTGGATTTGCCATCTCAGATTTGCCACTTTGGAGTATGTTTGATACTTGTCATTAAAAATTTCAAGCATTGCACTCCATCTTCTGATTGATTCCAGCTCCAATGACCAATACCAACTTTTAGCTTCTTTGATGAGCGTGTGAGGGAACAGCTTTAGCTTCTGCCAATCATTGTCAATGTTTTGCAGGGTGTAAGCATCATGGAATGCCTACAGGTGAGTTTGCGGATCACAGTTGTATCCCCCTTCAAATCTGGGGATGTTGTTCATATCAACACACTTGATCTGGCTATCCTTCATGTGCCTACTAGGAATTTGGACTACCTCATATATTTGGAGCATACTTTGGGTAGCCAACAATGGCTCATTTGAATCATAGTCCTGCTAGGGACCATGATGTCTATGATGATTTTAGCTATCCTTCCTTTCATGCTGGTGAGCATCACGTGATTATTCTTGCGCTTCCTCATGTTGTCCCTTCTAAACCTTTTTTCCACTATCCTTTCGCTCCCTCCTACCTCGGTTATGATCAGAGCCTAAGTTGGATGAAGGAGAAGGAGAGTGAGAGGATGGAGAAGAAGGAGAGGGATCTCTCCCTCTTCCCTGATGACAGTCCCGATCATCCCATTCATCTTTGCTATGTGACCCTCCATCCCATTTGGGATCTTGGCCACCTAGATGCCTGGACTGAATCATGGATTGGAGGACCTGTTGTCCTAGGGAAATTTTGGTTGAATGGGTTTCATGAAAGATGGGATGTCCATCGTCTACAGCCCTTGCAAAAATAAGGGATTACTAAATTATTTCCCCTTGATCTGTTCATATCTATCCACCTACTGCTGATCTCTTGAGCCTCAATGGGATGATAGTCTTGGTAGTCATGGTCCTCCATGACATACTCTGCTCCAAGGTCCTAGATGCCCAATCTGCCAAGATTGTGAAATAGCATCACAAGGGCCGATTGGTCAGGAGGGTGTACAATATTACCCTCCATGTCCCACCATCGTAGATGCTCATCCTGATGTAGGATGAATGTGAAATCATGGATGTACTCATCGGGATGCTTGTACACCACCCAAAAATCCTATGGCACTGGTGGGGTGGATATCTCCCTCCTATGAGAAGACATATTAGACATTAGATGGTCCATGTAATCAATGTACCATACCATTTACTTTAATCTTCCTAGCGTGCATAAATATTTCTATCCTAGGTCTGTTTCAACGAATTGAATGATAATTTCACTAAGGTTAGATGATGCATGCAAGACTTAATAGTCTCCGGCAATGGCACCAATGATGAGTAGCTAGGTACCCCTATGCCCAACCATGCGAATCATGAGTGTTCACATGTGACTCGGTCGAATTTCATAGACTGTAAGCACTTGACATACACCAAACTCTAATCGGTGAAACCTTGGGTTAGAATAGTCACTGTCTTCCTATTCTCACTTGTGATGTCCTCTTTATGATGGTTAAGTGAGATTAAGGCTAATGATTTTTATATCTTTTGGAGGCTAGTTTAAGGTATGAAAAGTAAGGAATAAATTATTATCTAATCTATAATTACCCTAGCTTGTACTTTAATTATTCCTACCATAAGTATCTGATCCCATCTTCTGAGCACGTTTTGAGCATCTCTTAACACTTTTGGGTTCCTAGACATTAAGCGTCACTGGGTTTACCAAGTGTTTGATTTACGTTCGAGATGGTTGTACTTATGGCCTTTACAAACTACGAATAAGCGATAATGATTAAGATAAAAATAATAGAACTTAAGTAATTAACATGTAACTAACAAAGCATAAACATCTTAAACTACTAAATGCATAAAATAGCTAAGTCCAAATGCTGCAAGGAATGCTTGAATAGTTCGTCTTTATTGTTGTTATGTCAATGGGCTCCAATACATCAACGCTAGAATAAAAAGCCGATCACTTTTCTTACACCTATAGTGGACACTTGAAAAATATTCTATCTCCTGTGGGAACAAACTGTAAGAGCTTCGCTACAACTAACTGAAAGATGCCTAAATGAGGCAGAAGGCCCTCTTATTTATAGGTCTAGATAGGTGGCTACATAAACGGGGCCACGTTGACGCAGGGAAGCTATGTCGACAGGCTTGCATCGATGCAGCCACGTATACATGGCCTAGTCGACGCATTCACTTAATGACACTTCATCATACCCCCACGACTAAGTAGAAACTCATCCTCGAGTTACTTTACAATTGGGAAGGTATGGATTCTTATTTACAACACACATAACTTAAAAACATACATGACACAACATGAATTTGACTAAGTGCCCAAGTTACAAAGGGGGACAAGTTACAAAAATGGTGGTGTTCAGAGATAAAATTGAACACTTCGCCGTTCTTGAAGCCTCTGCTATGTAGGATGATGCACAAAATTACTGGAGGACATCACACCATCCTTGGGGGTAGTGGTTCTGATGGAGCTTCTCCAGCCTCTGGCACATGCGTTGGTGGTGGCATGGATGACAATTTCCCTGTAGCAGTTTCCACTTCTGGAGGTAGCTGGAAAGCCTCCAAGAGAGCCCTCATCTTATCTTCCTTACTTCGAGGATCGTTCACAGTCCGAAAAATTCTCCAATGTGTGCTGGAGCTAGAACCTCCCAAGGGCATGGCAGTGCTAGAAGGAGTTCCTTTAAGTTGACAAACGAGGTTACGAACTATTTTTGTTCGATGTCGAACACTCGGATTGATGCCTATAGCTACTGGTAGTCATTCATTCTTCAGGCCAGTTCCTCCGCAACTGCATGTTGTTCTTCAAACCTTGTGCGGAGGACTGCGAGTCTCGCATTTTCCATTGCCAACTTTTGCTTTGTTACCTTCTGCGCCTGGAACTCTCCCTCGTATAGAGAATACAAGGCAACCACTTATTTTTCCAATTCTAACCATGGTCTCCTGACTGTGAGCATAGCCAAGTTTGCATATCAAAGGTTGGCCAACTCCATGTATTCCATCATCTCCTCAATCTGTAGCTCCTTTAAGTGGATTTCAGCTTTATTGTAGTTGTTCAACCCATCAAAGATAGGTTGCCATGCATCACCTCTCTCTCAGAGCTGCTGGAGTGCTTGGTTCATCTTGGCCTTTGTAACTTGAATATTCTTTTCATTCACTTCCTTCTGCAATCCCACTTGGTCCCTGTAATGATTTTTAACTTTTTCAAATTTTAGAGCCTCATTCTTCCAAGTAGCAATTTCAATTGCAGACTTCTGTCGTAATGCCCGAACCTCCTCCATTGATAGATTCCAACTTTCAATAGCCAACATTCTTATGTTAGCATTCACCTTTGCTAGCTCTTCCTGCTGTTGGTGGATGAATGTCTTCATGTGTTCATTTTCCGCACCAACATTGCGTAGGCGATGAACCTCCATGGTTAGCCGCACCATTTTTCAATCATTTTTAGGTCGCTCCTATATGAAAACTTTTCAAAAGAAATTCATGTAACTAGGTTGTTTTTTGAACACTTTTTCATGCTTTACTCGATTCTGATCATTGATTAATTACAAAGGAAAAAAGGATCACCCAATTTTGTAGGTCATAATTTTTGAATAATTTTGTAATGCTATTTTGTTGACATTATTTTGCAAAGCCAAAGCTATTTTCTTCACATTAGTTCTAAAGCCAATGCTTGTTCCAATCAGATACCAAAGGAGAAGGAAAGATGTGTAAAAAATTAGAGAGAAATGAAAAAAAATATAATTAGGCAGAAACAAATGTTGTAGACCTGCATTTTCAAGTTTAAGTAGTACCTATATTTATACAGTTCTTGAGTAAAGGTTGAATGAAAACTATCCAAAAAATGTATAGGGATAAGAAACTTTACAATGGCAGAACACTCAACAAAGAAAATTTACAATGCCAAAACACTCAACATAAGAAATTTATACAGTAGGATTGTTAATATTTGATCAGCAGCATGTAGGTGCTACGGCCAACCATATGAATCACAAGTGTTGTACTAGTGATCCAGTCAATTTCCATGGACTTTAGCTTCTAAATGCACAATAGGCAAATGTAGTGACTTAAAGATGTGATCATTGTCTTCTTGGCTAAACTTGTGTGAATGCAAGCTAATAGTTAAATGTAAGCCAAGGTATATGATTTTTATCCATTTTATATTTTATTTTATTTTATGTACACTAAGTGTGGAACAAAGAGAGAATTGATTAATGATTAACTATTTAACTATCTAGTGTCCTAACTATTGATCTGGCTAACTGCATGATTTCCAGTCACATTTTGTTGATTGGCCCATTTCTAACTGTAGACCAATCCGTATGCTCCATGTCGTTCCACATACACGAAAAAGAAAAATCTAAATTTCCCATGTATTTTTCTACCGGGATGCCAAGTTTTGTAATCCTAGTAGGGTATGTGCTGGGAAGCATGGATGGCATAAGCTCAACACCATTGTGTAGGCATCGAAAATCCGCGAGTGAGAGCGCAACCGAAGAGAAGCTTTTGATTGTCGTCAATGTGGAGTTTTGTTTACAGTGTTTGGGTACGTCAAGGTTCAAGAATGTGATTTGGCGCAAGGGTACTCATCTTTAATATATATTTTCCTATTTCTTACAATTTACTAGTAGTTGACTAGCACTTATATTTTCTAGTTTTTAAGATTTGATGAGTCACTTTTTGGTAGGGCTCCAATATCAGAGCAGCTTTCGATAGTAGGGCATAACCTTGGATGTCAAGGATCTCATATTGCCTCATTTGTGCTACCCTACAAATACAACACTTGGGTGCATTATTTGCATATATAGATTTTAGATGTAGATATAGAGAATATTTGTTAGTTTGTTTTTAGTGCATGCCTGCAATGTGATGTTAAGTAATTGTATAACATCCTTATTTAAGTGTGACATACTTAGACACATTACATGTTTAGCAATAAATATCGAGATTATTTCCATCATTGCAACATTTACTTATCTTTATTATTGTTAATTGCTTAAATATTTACTATTTTTGTTAGTTTATAATTATCTTTTATTATTCTTTATTATTTCTATCATTAAGTGGAATGAGTACAAATAATTATGTGTAATTACTTGGTAACCTAACATTGTCATAATTTGGTATGCTTAGTAACAATATGCTTGGTAATCCTAGCAGCAGTTGCACAAGGTCCAAGGTATGTATAAAAGGTTAAGAATGGATACTCATCACACATAGGCTAGTTTAGACCTTACCTTTCATCGTTAATTAGTTAAATAAATTTCCTTATTATCGTTAGGGAGTAGCACAAGGCTGAAATAACATCAAGAATCCTATGCCTTACTCTAAACTAAATCATACATGACAAAGCTACCATTAGTCCAAGTGGGAAGATAACGAACTATGATCAACATATAAGGATGTAGATGCACAACTAGTCCCATCCATGGAATTCAACTAGATCACGTGTGAACATTTGTGATTCATATGGTTGAGCATAGAGGTACTCACCACTCATTGTTAGCACCATTTCCAGGGGTGATGCTAGTTATGTAGATTAGCTATATTATACACGATCGTTGTAAATGAATTAATAATTTATCTTTAAAAAAATATTAAGTTATACACATCCTAAAATAATGATAATGTTTCTTTCACATGGAAACGATAATGCATCATATCAAGAGAACATTCATTAAAGAACTAATGAGATATATATTGAAGAAATTGGAGTGACCAACCTCATGCAGGGGTTTCATATGTTCATGACCACCCTAACTACACTCAAGGACTACTTTCACCTAAGGTACACAATCCTAGAGGAGATGGAGTAAGTCCTAGATCAGGGAGGGCCTTAAAGCCTAGGACCTCCTCAAAACCTAGAAAAGATAAATCAAAAGATGATGAGGACAACTATAGAGTCCATGGTGATTCTCCTAGTTCCTCATCTTCCTCTTCCTATTCAATGTCTAGTTCTGACAAAGATTAACATAGGTACAAAGATAAAGCTTCACTATGGGGTCAACATAAGGATAGAAATCAAAACCAAAGGAAAAATCAAAGACATCAAAATGAACATAGGCAATATTTTCACAATCAAATAAATAGAAATAGAAATTTTCACTACGACATGTCTAATGATGGTGAATCCTTATTAGCCACTAAGAGCATGTCATAGATTATAGAGGTAGTTAAAATACCCCATAAACATCAAAATGAAAGTCAAATAAAAAGGCTTAATTGAATAACATTTCTAAAGGCATGATGCCTATGTCTTACAAAACATTGAAAGTGGATGGCAAAAGCTTAAGCTCTTCCCTAGGACACTAGTAGGTAAAGCTGAAGTGTGGAATAGATCGTTGAAACCAAATTCAATCCATTGATGGTCCACAATGCTCGAATTCTTCAATGAAAAATACCAAACTTCTGTGAGGGTGTCCAACCTAAGGAAATAAATCTAAGGATGGAAATAGGAACAACATGAGCCCTTGGACATGGCCCTATATTAGGATCATCCAAGGAATTTTTTGTCAACCAAAAATCATTAAAGATGTCTAATCATTCCTTAGACACACTAGCTACTACTAGCATTTCATAGAGAAATTTCTCTAAGATCACTAAATCATTGGTCAAGTTGACAAAGAAAGATGCTGCATTTGTATGAACCAATGAATGTAAAAAGGCATTCCAACAACTCAAAGAGAATCTTGTAGAAACTCCAATTCTATGAGCACTTGGCTGGTCTTGACCATTTCACATCATGATAGATGCATCAAACTATACCTTAGGAGTCATGCTTACTTACTTAGATGATCAAGAACATCCATATTACATCCACTACACAACCCGAAGCATTGTGAATGCACAACTAAACTACATCACAACAGAGAAAGAGCTAATTTTGGTGGTGTATGCCTTGGATAAGTTTAGGTACTATGTACTTGGATACAAGGTGTTTGTACACATGAACCATTATATCATTCAGTTCCTAATGAATAAAACAATGTTAAGTCCCCATGTAATACAGTGACTTGTGATCTTGCACAAATTTGATCTTACAATGATAGATTGAAAGGGGATGAAGAATGTGATCGTCGATTACTTATCTCGATTACAATGGAACAACAAAGAAGAGGAGAGTTCACTTCCTAATTAGTTCCCTAATGAACAAGTGCCAAATGAACCTAAGTGGTATGATGACATCTTCACTTATCTTCACACTCAAGAGATCCCACAAGAGTTAGACCACAAGAAGAAACAATAATTTCTTCATGAGGCCAAATGCTTCATAGATATCAATGGGCATCTTTACAAGTTGTGCACTAATGGCCTAGTTTGTTGGTGTGTTTCTAATGCTAGTCAACTACATGTTCTTTAAGACACTACATGAGGGTCCTTGTGGAGGCCACTATGCTAGGAGATGCATGGCCATTAAGATCTTGATGATAGGGTATTATTGGCCAACAATCTTTAATGATGCCCATCACTCCATCCACTCTTGTGAATGCTATCAATGTGATGGTGGGATGACTGCTTGAATGAAGCATCCTCAATAGTGGATTCAATTACTAGAATCCTTTGACATATGGGGCATAAACTCCATGGGTCCCATCACATCCATGTGGAATGAAAAGACATATATTGTATTCACTATTGACTATTTTACAAAATGGATAGAAGCAGCAACCGTCATCAACTATACATCTTTAGCATTGCTCAGTTTGTATAATAAAATATTATAAATAGGTTTGGGATGCCATGTGCACTGATTTATAACAATGAAACTCATTTTACAAGCACCACCTTTCAAAAATTCATGCAATGCTTGGGGGAAGAACATAGATTAACAACATCCTACCACCCCCAAGCTAATAGTCAAGTAGAGGTTACCAATAGGAAGATCTCAAAAATGCTAAGGAGAAAAATTAAAAAAATGTAGGAGAGACTAGAGTACCAAATTTAATGATTCCCTCTAGGCATACTTGTTAACATGGAAACTCCCTATTGACTACTCTCCCTATCAGCTAGTGTATCAAAAATTACCAACACTTTCATTCCAATCCGAGCTTCGTATACTTTCAATAGCCTATGACATTGATGTTGACCTAAGACTAGCATGGAAAAAAATTAATTAATCTTAATGTGCTAGATGAGAATAGATTGGTGGCTCTATCTTTCTATGAGTTGTATAAAACATTCAACAAAAAGTGCCATAACCTTAGAATAAGAAAAGTAAAATTTCAACCTAGAGACAAGGTTCTCTACAAGAACCCCACACATGTTCTTCAAAAGACTAAGTTTCAAACATCGTGGAAAGAACATTATATCATTTATGAAACCTTTCCTTCTAGGACCATGTTGATTTATAAACTTGAAAACCCACACAAAAAGCAACTAGTCAACATGCAACAACTTAAACCTTTCCATGAGCAAAGGCAAGCTAGTGCAAGCAACACCTCATTGAATTGATAACCTCACTCAATCTTTTAGATCTCTTACTTTCAACTCAATCATGGGGAAGATGGCCATATGTGCTAATTATATAAGTAGCTTCTCAATTTTTATAATTTTTTTACGCTTTCTTTGTTTTATATATTTTGTTTTACACCTTGTTGATTTACACTTTATTGATTTTTATAATTTTTTACAACATCGTTATTATGTTTAATATTTCTTGAATATTTTATAACTTCTTTTATATCTTAATTTATTTTGATAAGTTTCTCTTATTGTGTTCTAATAAATTACTTTATTGCTAATAGGACACAACAATGCTGTAGTTGTTTGCTAATGGTGGTTTGTACTTAATGTTTTTGATTGCCAACATCTAATTTCTATTTTTTAATTTTAATATTGATAACTAAGATAAAGTTTCTTTTGTATGGAATAGTTAGTGATCTACATCATTCACCCATCCACAACAATCTATGATATTCCTGATTGTGGAAATATGAGGTCTCTTTCATTAATGAAACTTTAATGAACTTGTGACCTTGGTAGTTTTCAAACTTGGAAAAGATTGAATGGATTGATAGGGATCTGACTTCAATGGGACTTGATGCTCTTTGTACTTTTCTACTTACTTGAGGGCATGAGTGTTTTTTTATGGATTTCTTACCATTCCATTGTCGACCAATAATAGGAAGTTAATAAGTCTTTGCATGGTATGGTTCCCATCCAAAAATCCATAAAAATATAAAACATTAAAAAAATGATGAGAGTTTAAAGAACATTCCTTAGAGAAAATAATGGTCTACTAGCACTAGTTATGGAACTAGAAAGACATTTTTCCCATGCCTAAAGGTCCCCTCTAACTAAGGCCACTTAATGCTTCTCTTTTCTTCTCTAATAAGGAATGATGTTTGATTTGTGGGAGCATTCTTATGTCTCAATGGGATGGACTGGTCTTAGAGTATCGATGCAAAGTCACTAAAAGTGAATGGTTTTGGTTTGGATTAAGGATGGACTGTATCGAATCATTTAACCATGAAATCCATAATGGCACATCATGTGATCATAATTTGGAACTCTATTCCACCTTCTCTCTCATCCACCAATACTTTCATGATTCACCTCGCTACTAGTTTTCCATGTCTTGTTCAATGTCTTAGTTTGTTATATTAAAATTTTGAGGTAGATTCTTCCAAATTCAATCCTTAACTTTTAATAACCATTAATTAACTATGGGGCCCATGAAATCCCTAGTTTGAACATATGCAAAGGAAAAAAGGGGCATGAACCTACTATGGGAAGGATCCACTTCCATATCTCTTAATTGGGCTTATTAATTACCTTATCCTTAGCCATTTTAGCAATTAAATCTTTCATGCACTCCATCAGTTGCATCTAACTATGCTCTCCTTTAGGCATTGCTCCATCACAATTTTATTCTCCCATTAAATTATCCAATTTTATGAATTAATAAATCCTCTTCAAGCATTTTATCATGTTCATGGCTTTTTTAGCTCTTCATAGATCCCAAATTCATGCTTAAACTCCTTGTATTTTTACAAAATATTTAAAATGAAATTTTTTTTACATCAACTCTATCAACAAGACCCTCATATATGCATTACATCTGTTGATGAGATCTTGTTAATGGGGTTGAAAATTTTTCACATTTGTAATCAAACAAGGATGAAGTTTTTCAACCTTTCAAATTCCACAAACTTGCAAGAGTCATATCTTCCTAACCATTTAGCTAGTTCACTCCATTCTTTAATCTTGTAGCTACTAGAGGTAAGCTCTTTGTCATGGAGACCAAAAATCTTAAGTTTTCAATAGAAAAATTTTAAAAAATTTTCTAACTCCCATAAAGGTTTAACTAGGAAACCAACATTGAAACATCAAATAATGAAAGTTAAACCCTTCCAACAAGCTCTTGTAAAATTAAAAATCAAATAACAATATAATAATAAATCTACCATGGTAAACACTTAGCCTAAGTATAACTACCCAACAAGATAAGGTACTTAAAGGTAATAAGTTATACATTATATGCTAATCCTTGGTTATGTTTTGATGATAGATGGAAGCTAAAGGAAAGCACAAGTAGGAAGGAGGACCATCCAAACTAAGGGATAAATTTCCATAAACTAAAAGGAACCAAGAATAGCCCCATGAAAAAACAAAAGTCCATGCAACAAGACCTCTTCAGAAGGATCCTGAAGTGGGATCTATTTGACATATTCCTGAAGAAGTGACCACAACAAAATAGTCTTGCTAAGATGAGGCACTAGAGACTAGACCAAACCTTGAGGTCATCTTCATGGAGGCCTGCCTTAAGTAGATCATGAACAAGGAGGTCTAGAAATCTATGCTCCAAGAGTAAAACTTTGGACCTTTGTTGGAGTTCACACCTCCAAAAGTTAAAAGCTCAACTAGATAACTCTCCCATGTGGCCCATAATCACTTCTAGTGGGGAGTGGTACATGAGAGAGAAATATTTATTCTTAGATAATCAGAAGGTCAGTTTAATGGTCAAGGTCAAGAACATTTCAATGTCTTACTTGGTCAAAGCCAGTGTTGAGGCCCTTGGGTTACTAGAAACTAGGGAAAATCTTGCTAAAATCTCACTACAGGTAGATCTTGGCATTAAAAAGGAATGGACATAGCAATGTTGGATGGATCCCAAGGATTTTGGTGTACTTACCATGGTAGAACATGCATACTTCAAGATTGAATCCTTTTACCTCAATCTAACAATTAGACCAAGCAAAATCAAAACCTTCTTCACTCATGCGTGTGCCCCTCTATGTGGTAAATTCCCTATCAACCTTCGACAACTAATCTTTCTGGAGATAGAGAAGCACTTTAAATAATATGAACATGAAATCTTTTCCATCCCTCTTTAGAAAGTCACACAGATGGGGAGGCATAACAAACTACATGAATGACACTATCCAACATGCTTCAACCATTTCTTAGGTGGAGATGATGAAGGACAAAGTGCCTACCAAAGTTATTCAAGAAGAGGAGTAGCAACAACCAACTCCAGCACTCATTCATGAAACAACATCGAATGCCTGTGTTGTTATTTAGTGCATACATGAACTCTAAGAGCAACTCTTCTGGAAGTAGCAATAGCAAGCAGAAATGAGAGGTGGTGATCCATCTATGTATTGCTTAGTAATGAGCCTTCATAATGCAGTGGCCCAAAAAATAAATTAGATAGAAGGTGGTGGGCCAATTTTCTCAGCCCAACAAACGTAGCTTCCCATGAGGTCAAATCCAAGATCCTAAGAGCTAATACCATCTCACTCACAATAATAGTAGTTTCTAGAAATCTTTGGGAATGCCACTATCTTCTTAGTGCATTTGGAGGAGGGTGAGGGGACAACTGTCTTGGTGATGTAGCACCATGGGTAGGAGATAGTAGCTAAGGTAGTTGTTAACAAAATTTCTAAAGCATTTAATGCACCTTTAACATCTATACCAAACATCTCTGCACTGAGACATATGCAGATGTCTACAAGAACTATTAGTAGCAAATTGAGTGTAGCCCAACATGAGGAATTGCTAGATCAACTAGTAAAAACTAGGACATCAATTTCCAATGTCTTTGATCTTTCGAATACCATTGCTACAACCTAGTTGGAGCTACTAGAAGCGAGGGGTAAATGCATCATAATAGAGGGATAAGTAGAAATAGCTAGAGCATAAAACCAATGCTTGGCTATGGAGGTTGCTGAATTAAAGGCCCACCTTGCTAATCTCACTTTTCTTAACCTAGCACTAACATGAGATGAAATTTTCAAACATCTTTAGGACAAGCTAAAAAAAGGTTGTGAATGTAAATGAGACAGTTGCCTTTGATCAATCCTTGGCCAATGCTATAATGCACAACATCTAGAAGGACTTGGCACAAATGTGCTGAGAGAATAAGATTCTGATTGCATAGAATCATCACCTACAGAATGTTGATGCATAGAAGCAACAGATCAAAGATTTTATCCATCAACAACAGAAGTAGCTAGCTAGGGTAAATAATAAATTAATAAGATTAGCAGCAAAAAATAGAAACCTCTTCATGAAGAAAGTCCATGTCATATGCCAAAACTCTAAAATTGAGATTATTTCCTAGAAGAATAAGACCCTGAGGTTTGAAAGAGTGAAGAATAGCTACAAGGACCAAGTGAGATTGTAGAAAAAAATCAATGAAAGGGAAATCTAATTGGCAAAGGAAAAAGCAAATGAAGCCCTCCACCAACTCCAACAAGGAGGCAATGTGTGGTAGCCTATCTTTGATGGGCTAAACACATATAAGAAAGTTGAAACATGCCTAAAAGGGCTACATATTGAGGAGATGATAGAGTACATAGAGCTTTCCAATCTCTAATATGCAAACTTGGCAATGCTACTCACTAGAAGTCCATGATTAGAATTCAAGAAAAAGTGGTCAACTTGTACTTCTTATATGAGGCAAAGTTCAAGAACCATAAAGAGACCAAGAAAAAGCTTAAAATTGTAAATGCCAAACTCGAGGCTCTCAAGGTGAAGTTCACTAATTAATGATCAACTAAGAGCCTAACCAAAAGGATGAACAATTACCAAGAGCTATAGAATACAATTAAATCATTCAACATTAAACTTAAATTTTTCATTTCTTGGTTCATAAATGTGAAGGAGCTATTCCTTATAATGTCCTTTCTGTGGGATGTTCCAATTTTGATCCACATTGGCCATGCTACATCAACTAGGAATGATCCTCGGTGTAAGGAGGAGAAGATGAAGGTACTATTGAATTCCTTTTTGTCTTCCATTAGACATTGCAACTATCACAAGACAACCACAATTTCCTCAAACGCCATGTGCATCCTAAGCAAGAGAAGGTCCTTCATAGCCTCAAGAGCCTACATTACCTAGGACCATTTGATATTCTTCATCATCTTCATGGTGTCAAAGGAATTGTGTTTGGCAATTTTATCTTTGTGTTCAATTTTGTTGTCATGAACACTAAAATATTATAATCATTGTTAATCATAAACTTGAGCACTTAGTTTTTGTTATGTTTTTTGTGTGTTTTGATTTTTTAGTCAATAATTCCATACCTTTCTAATTTTGTAAAGAATTCAAGGACGAATTTTCATTTAGTCGTGGGGTTATGATGAGTTGTGTTGTTTGGCAGTGTTAACAGGATGTCGTTGATGTGACCTTGTTGATGGGATCTCATTAACATGATCCCATCGATGCAAGGTTTAATCCATTGATGTTTACTAATTGAGGAGGCATCCTATTTTGCCTATAAATGTGTGCCTATCTATAGCATTTACGGCATCACTTTCATAGTTGTAACAAAGTTCTTGTAGTTTTTCCTCTCAAAAGTTAGAGTATTTTCTAGGTGCCCATACTAGGAGTCAAAGGATGTACAAATCTTTATTTGAGCACTATTGTGCCTAAGCAATTTAGTGTGTGTGGTAATAAAGTCAAGCTTTCTGATCAGACCTTACAACACTTGGACTAGTTTAATTGTTTCCTTTATGCATTTAATATTTCAACAATTTTCTTTAATGTTTAACCAATTAAGTAATTAATTTTTTAATAGCAATTAAATAGAAGACATAAGTATAACCACTTTGAGCATGCATCTAACACTTGGTAATCCCAGTAACGCTTAATTTTTGGTAACTTAGTAGCACTATATGTGTTTAGGATGTGTATGGCAAGTAGGAACTGATGCTTATGCTAGGAATAGTTAAATATTATATAGGTGTTAAATTATTATAGTAGTTAAACACTTTATTATTTATTCTTTATTCTTAGCTAACTTAGAACATAAAAGACAAACTGATAAAAATCACGTACCTTAGGTACACTTAACCATACCTTTGAACTTCATAAGTGAAATTGAAAAGACAATGATTACAATGGTTAGTTTCACCTCCTAGAACCTAAAGTCTTTGGAATTTGACTAGATTACCAAGTGAACACTAGTGATTCATATGGTTGGACATAGGGTATGCTCACTGCTCATCAACAACCTATCTTATTGATGTTTCATTATACCCCCACAATTGACTAAAAACTCATCCTTGAGTAAAAAAAAATTAGGATCGAGTTCCTTACAAGGTTTAGGGAAGTATAGAATTTATTGATAGAAAGACTGATTGACTAACTCTAGTTGACTTTGAGTGTGAGACTATATAATGTTAGAAAAATGAGTGTCCATTACATTAAAATTAAACACTTAAACAAAACTTTCAGTCAGTACATGTAGGAAAGCCAAAGATGTGATGAATTCTCATATAGTTCTTGGAGGTGGAGGCTCTTGTGGCTTCAATGATTATTTATCTTGTCTCAATATTGGTTGAGGCTTAGGTCAATCTACTACTGCCACTACTACTATTAAAAGTCTTAAAGCATCTAAGAGTGCTTTCATTTTTCCTTTCTTGCTTCATGAATCATAGATAATTCAACTGGCTTTATTGATGTGGAACGATGTAGTTCATGGGCATGACATTGAAGAAAATAACTCCATGTCAACAAATGAGGCTACAAAGGTTTTATGTTCCATGTCGAACATCTTAACAAGGCTCTACAACTTATGGTAATCATTCATTCCTTTTATCATATTCTCAACAATAGATTGTTGGTTGATGAATTTGCTCCTAAGAACTTCAATCTTTATGTTGCCTATCTCTAACTTTTTTTTGGACACTTTCTAGAGCTTGAATTCTCCCTCATAGAGGAGGTAGGAACTAGTAACCTACTTCTCCAATTCTTTTCTTGGCCTTTCTATTGTCAACATCATTAAGTTTGCATAATAGATATTAGCAAGCTTCATGTATTTAATCATCACTTTGATCTACAACTATTTTAGGTAAATTTTGGCCTTATTGTATGCATTTAGTCCATCAAAGATGGGCTACCATACATCACCTCATTGTTGAAGTTGCTAAAGGGTATTGTTCATCTTCACCTTTTCTAGTTGAATCTCTTTTTTGTTGATCTATTTGAGGAGCCCAACCTAGTCCCTATAACGNTAGTTGAATCTCTTTTTTGTTGATCTATTTGAGGAGCCCAACCTAGTCCCTATAACAATATTTTACTCATTCAAACTTTAGGATCTCATTTTCCTAGGAGGCTACCTCAATTATCATTTTTTGGTAAAGAGCATAAACTTCCTCAATTGAGATATTGTGATTTTCTACTACTAACCTCCTCATACTGAGGTTTACCTTTGTGAGTTACTCCTATTGCTAGCATATGAATTTGACCATTTGCTCTTTTTGTTGCTTACCTTTCTATAGGTGATGGTTATTCTTATTAAGTACCAAGTTCTCCTTGTAAATCTTTGATAAGTCCTTGTCAGTGTTGTTGGCCATGGCCTCTTACATGAATGCATCATGGATCATCATTACTTTTGCATTCTCAGCCATCTAAAGTTTTTATTGAAGCTATTGGTAAGATTCATTTCTTATAGGTTTTGGCCTAAGAATTATGGGGTTGGAGAGATAGCCTTGCAACTAAGCAACTTTGATGTCCAAAAACTAATTAGCTTTGGTGGTCTTCTTAAGTTATGTGTTACCAATCAGCAACTTACCTTTTTTATTAAGAAACTATAACTAGTTTACTATAATCTCATCTATGAGATTAAAGATCTTTAGAAGTAGTTACCTAGCTCCAACCTATTTTTCTAGAACTTCCTTGTATTGGGAATCTCCTACAAATGCATGGATGTTTATAATAGTGGCAATGCTAGGTATAGTTTTCATAAGAGCATTTAGGGCTTTAGCAACCCTATTATCCACTACCTCTATTTATATCTCTTGCCCCTTTTTGACGTGATTAGGATGGTTTCCCCCTCACTTGCCTTCAACATGATAACGATGACCACAACATTTTCTAAGATCTTATGAAACTTTCTTCTCAGAATGGACACTATGACCTCCCTGGCACATGGATTGGATCTAGTTAGCACATGATTCCTTTATGTAGAGAATAATGAATCATTTTATTATCCAACCAACTTATGATCCTAGTGATCTCATTAAGATGGCTCATGCTTGAATGGTAAATAGAGGACTTCCATTCACCTATAGAGCCCTACTATTGTCACATCTATTACTCCTAAATTCTTCTAAGTATTTCAACAATTATGAGCACCTCTAGTATAGTCTTTAGGGCTATAGGTGGTGGTGGTTGCTACTGCTCTTCTAAGTGTTGCTTTGTCTTTCATCATCTCCTACTAGGATGTGGCATAAGTGTGGTGGATCACATTAGTGAAATAACAAGCTATTCCTTCCATTTTTCATAATTTGTAGATCAGACATGAAAAGTGAAGTGTCTTTCTTCTCTTTTCATTTTTTTGAAATAGTTTTGAATCTCTAGAAACATGAGTTGGAGAATGTTTACTGGGAATTTCTTGCTTAGAGCAATGCATACATTGGAAGAGAAAGCCATCACTTTATTAGGCCTCATCGTTGGGTTTAAGTAATAGATCACAAGTTTAAAATACATTCTTTCTTCCTTGGTGAGGGCACTAGACTCTTTTTCATCCATCCTAAGGCATCACTAAACCTACCTTGTTTTAGCTTCTATGTCAGCCTGTGTTAAGATTTTAGCGAACTTTGCCCCAATGTTTGAAAAATTGAGGATATCTACAATAGTCTCAATTGAGTAAGAGATGGTAATGTATTTAATCTACACTAATTCATCTCCTTGTTGATTTGTCTAGAACAAATAAGTCTCCCCCATGTACCATTCTTCCTTGTTAGAAAGAACTAGCCACATGGGAGACCCTTGTAGTTGTATTTAGATCTCTTATAGTGTTGACTCTAAGAAGACTCCAAAGTTCATCTCCTAGAGAATAGAACTTTGGACCTCCTTAGTCTTGATTTTCTATAAATAGGTCTCTATGAGAGTGATCTCTATGTTAGAACATGGCCTAGAATCTTCATCCTATTTAAATTAGCTTGTTTCTATGGTAAAAATCTATTAGATAGACTTTACTTTGAGCTCCTCTTGAAGGGATCTTGTGGCATGAGTTGCCTTAGCTGCTACTCTTGGACTATTGTGGTTATGGCTACTATTGATCCCTTCCTCCTTTAGGTTTTTTTTTCCTTAGGCTACAAAGGCCCTCTCACTTGTGATCTTCATTTTGCTAACCTATGGCCTATGATCTTCCTTTTGGTGCCATATGTGATCACAAACATAATTCATGATTAGCTTTTTAGTTTACAATCATTAGTTATTTAGATATCTTTCTTATTTATATTGGGTTATGTTTAATTATTGGGTATCAACAATTGATCATTTAAATGATTATTTGTGATCTTGGCTAGGTGTATTATTTTAATATTAGTTTAATCACTATTGGAGTGTTTTTATTAGGTTGAGTCCTTTATAATAAGTAATTTAATATTATCCAAATGGATTGACATTAGGCAGTTAGAAAAATTTCAAAAACGTTTCTAGAAGAAACCACAAGTTTGTATCATCCACAATGTAATGCTTACCTCTGATAGCATGAGGATCAAAAACTGAGTGAAAATTAGGTAGTGGTTTGAGAGCTAGGGCATATGGAACGTTCCTCAACTCTGAAAAATGATAAAAAAATCCTTTTGCTCTTTGGAAAAATTATGCAAAATGAGCTAAGTATTAAGCATATACATAGAATTTTTGTGTTACATTAATGAGGCTACATTAACTCATCTTACTACATCAATGGTGTTATATCAATGTAGCTATACTTAACTATTTTTCATTTTATGAAATGGAGGACTTTTGGATGAGTCTTGGGATGAAACAATAGCCTAATGGAGGCTAGAAAGATGAAGAATAATGGAAAAAACATAGAACAAGGTTAGTTGGGCTTGAGAGAAGTGATTGAAGTTGAGTTTGAATATAATTTGGATGCAAAATTAAATGTTTTGGATGCTATCGAAATGAAGGATCAAACTAATGATCCATGGTAGGGAACTTAACTATAGGAAAACTAAAGGAATGTAAGTGGATAGGAAAAGACCTCATATGCCCTTTCATACCTTCATCATAGAGAGTTCATGGGCCCCAAGGTTGATGAATGGTTAGGGTTAAGTTAAATCCCACACTTGAAAATAATTTTTTGAGGGTTCTATGATCTAGCAACACAACTAAATAATTTCTTATTATATAAGACAATGAGGTGGTAAACCATAAATGATATAAAGAGAATGTAGAAGAGGTAACCAACATCCTAGGTACATAAGATTCTTAGTGAAATTCATGATTAAGATGATCTAATCCCAATTTGTTTCAAGACCAAGTCCATTCCACTTTTAGTGATCTCACATTCACATAAACCCTTTGTACATTAATTGAAGGTCTAGGATAACTTCAAATGACAACCATTACTCCAAGAGAAGAAGAAAAGATAAGAAAGAAGTAGAGAGGGCCTCAGTTATAAGGGTGCCTTCAAGCATAGGTAACATGTCTTTTTTAGCCCCATAACTAGTGCTTGTAGTCCATTATTTATTCTAAAAGGTGTAGTTTAAATTCTCATTCTTGTTGTAATTTTTTCATGGGAACCACACCATGCAAAGATGCTCTTTCCTTTATGGTAGATTTTTGGAGTGATGATATACCAATGGAGTATCATAGAACATTTAGAATGATGTTGAGAGAAACTATGTCAAATCTCCTTAAGGTTTCACCTTGTTCCATTTCCACTTGTTCCTTTTCTCAACTAATTAAGTATTAAGATCATTAATTAATCATTAAAATTTTCATGTGAAATAACCTTGTGCTTCTAGGATACTGATATCCCATGGAAGAGATTGAATGGGTGGATGCCACGATCTCACTAACTGATATCACTAGAAATATTGAAAAAGTTTTAGTACATTACATAGTTTAAAAATAAAAATGATCATTTGGTTAATTAATCACAAGGTTGATAGATTTCCCTTCTAATATCCAAAGTTGTAGTAGTAATAATCAAAATTAAAATCTAATATTCCCAATAAACTAAAATAAATTAATTAAAAATAAGAATAAATATTAAAAGTTATATAAATAATTAAAAAATATACAAGAAAGTGGAAAACATATAAAGAATAGTGTAAAACAAAAAGGTGAAAAATTGGGAACCTTATCATGGTGTCATGTTTAGATGGCTATCTTTCCCATGACTAAGTTAAGAGAAGGAGATCCAAAAAATAGAGTGTGCTTGTTTTAGTTCTAAGGTTTTAGTATTGTGGATTACTTTTAGTTCTAGGAATGGCTAAATTTATTGGATGTTGATCAAGAAACATTTTTCTAGGTGTGATTGATAGTAAATAGTTTTGGCATCAGAAAAAAAATTTACATGAATGAGGTAAGATCCTTCTCATAGAGTGTGGAATTTAGTTTATTGTAGCACATGCATGGGATTCCAATAAAGAACCTTGTTGCCTAGTTGAAATTTAACTCTTCTTGTCTTTGCATCATGACATTGTTTGAAATGTGCCTTGTGCACTTCATTCATCATCAGGGCTACTTGTCAATTTTTCTCTAGCACATTTACTATCATTAATCATTCTCATTATGCTAGATTAATGTTGAGGCTAAGCTCACAGATTGTTGCAAGTGTACAAAGTTTGTCTTAGATTGAATGTTTGGATAACTTTTTATACACTAACTCATAGGAAGAGTAGCCTATAAGAAGTTTCCAAATAGATGGATATGCTGAAAGAACATCATTAAGTTTTATATTCCAATCTTTCCTATATTTGTTAATCATTTATGTTAGGATCCTAGTGATCTCCTTATTGGTAAATTCGGCTTGACTATTAGCTTGGAGATGATAAGGGATTGTAAGTTTATGTTGCACCCCCAAGAATTACATAAGCTTTTGAAAAGTAGTTTCTATAAAGTGAGTTTCATTATCTAAAATAAGTGCCCTTGGCACACTAAACCTATTTACCACATTTTGTTGAATAAACCATTCTCTAGTGGAAGATAAACAATCATCAATATTTTTGGCCCATTTCATGAGTAGTCAATAAAAATGATGATGTAAGCATTCTTATTTGACATGGAAGTGATGGATCCTATGAAGTCAATGCCCTAGAGGTCAAAAGGATATAGTGGTTGGATTGACTACTAAGACCCTTATATTCATATAAACATTCCTCAATCTCTTTAGTAGCATTTGAATAAATAGGAAAAATGGTGTGCATCTCTAAAGATGGTTGGCCAAAAGTACCCTATTATCAAGATCTTCATGGTTGTCCTCCTACTTGCATAATGGCCCTTGTAATGATCTTTTTTGGCATCCTGGAGGATCTACAGTTAATCAGTAGTGGACAAACACCATCGCACCAAGCCATCTACACAAATGTTGTAAAGTTACCTTGGATTTTCATGTAGTGTTTGACTTGGTAAATAAATTGTTATTTCTTCCTATTATTCCATTATGTTAGAGTCTCTTGAGTAAGTAGGTAGGAGAGGAAATCATCGGACCAGTTGATATTCTTATGTGTTATAAATTAATGGATTTGATAAAGAATATTTCATTTAGGAATTAATCAAATAAAGGCTCCTCATCCTCTTTTCTATTCCATCATAATTAAGATAAGAGGTTAGTAGCCAAATTCCTAGATACCTTCTTGTCTATCATTGTAATATCAAAATTTTTTAAAATCACCAACTATCATATGACATAGAGGCTTATCATTGGCTTGTTCAGTAGGAAATGGATAACTTTGTGATCTATGTGCACAAAGATTTAATATCCAAACACATAGTGCCTAAATTCTTTCAAGTTATACACCACATCTTAAGCTCCTTATCAATGATGATGTAATTTAGTTGTGTATTCACAATACTTTTTCTCATACAATGAATGTAATAAGGACATTTCTGATCATCCAATTATGTTAGAACTACCTCCAATGCATAATTGGATGTATTTGTCATGATGTGAATGTGTCCAAACCAATCTAGAGCACGTATAATGGGAGTTTCTATGAGTTTCTACTTTAGTTGTAGGAATGCTTATTTGCATTCCTTAGTGTATTTGAAAGATGCATCCTTCTTTGTTAACTCTACTAGCAATTTGATAAATTTTCAGAAGTTCTCAATGAAATGCTTATAGTAACCAATGTATCCAGGGATTAATTGCATATCCTTTATAGTCTGAGGTTGTTTGGTGATTCCTTGGATAAATCATACTTTTTCTAGATCCACCTTTATCCCTTTTCTCAAGATTCAATGCCCCAAGACAATGTGCCCTCTTGGATCATTAGATGAATTTTCTATCAATTAAGCCTTAGGTTGATCTCCACATAGCATTTTTGCACTTGCTCCAAATGGTCTATGGCTTATTCAAAGTTGGTACCATAGGTGTTGAATTCATTCATGAAGATCTTCACACCACTATTGATTTGCTGCTAAAAAATGTTGAGCACTAAGTGTTGAAAAGTTATAGGAATATTACAAAGGCCTCGAGGCATCTTTTTATATGAAAAATTTTGCTTGGGACTTATGAAGGTTATTTTAGCTTGATCTTCTAATACTATTTAGATTTGGTTATAGCCACTATAACTATCTAGAAAACTATAGTAGTTATGCACTGTAATAATATCCAATACTTAGTCCACAAATAGGAATGGAAAATGATCCTTGAACATTGTCATATTTAATAGCTTGAAGTCTATGGAAATTCTCTATTTTCCTCTTTTCTTTGGCATAATGACAAGTGGGCTTATCCACTTACTATTGACAATAAGGTAAATGAATCTAGCCTTAAGAAGTTGTTCAATCTTATCATTAATAACTTGCTTAAGTTTTAGCTTCAAACTCCTTTGTGGTTGTCTTCCTGGCTTATTGGAGGGACTTGTGTAGATTCAATGCTAGCATATTCTTGGATCTCTTCTTGTTAGCTCATGATATGATCATGCAAAATCTCTTAGCTATTTGTTTACTACTTTCAGTAGATTCTTTTTCTAGTCTTGGACAAGATTGACATTGATTATTACTAGTTTACCATTATTAAGAAAGACATATTCTAATGTTGCTAGTAAAGCCTTATGCTCAATGGGTTCTTCCTTGAATTCATCTGGAATTTTCAACTTTCCCAATCCGTCTCTTTATTTTTGTGGGGGAGTTAGCATTGAATCTACTCTAGTCCATCCAAATTATCTTTGTAGGTACTTGGAATGAGTTCTATTGCTTCCATGGACATTATTTATCTAGCACTATTATCTATGGTTAGCCACTGGGTACCTTCTTGTTTTTTTGTTACTACACATAAGTACATGCTTAGATAGATGTACTTTTGGCACATTAATTACATGATTAGATAGATGTACTTTTCATAGCACATAGTCTATACACATCATAACACATGTAATTCATGGAAACCGCTTCTTCTCATGCTTTTCAAATTTGTTTTCCTTATATATTTACAAGGAAAGATCTTAAATCCCCATCTTGGCATTAATAGTGCTAAGCCAAGCCCTTCCCATGATAATGGAACATTTCCCTTTGTAGTTGTCCATGTGGATCACCAAGAAATTTGCTAGGTATGATAAATCATAGACAGTGATCACAATGTCCTTTACCAATCCCAAAGAGATAGTGATGGATTGATCTAGAACCTCCAATATAATGTTACATTTCTTAAATGAAGGTAGATTCTAGGTCTTGTACATTTCCTAAGAAATTCAATTCACTCCTAAACTTAAGTCCAGTAGACCTCTGCATGGTTTATTTCCTACAATTTGTAAATATATTAAGGGACTTCTAGGATTAGATCATTTTCTAGAAAGATGACCTACTTTGATCCAATCCATGATTGCATGGGTCAACATGAAAATGTGGACATTAGAGGATTTTTCATTTGAAAAAGGCTTAAGGATTTTTTTAGAAGTAGTGAATGTAGGGTTAGTAGCTAAGGATGTTTGTGAGAATTTTTATGGACTATATGACCAAGAAAAGTCCTATTTCAAGGCTATGAGTGAATTACCCTCATGGTAATTTATGGCTATGGAGGAATTTATCCTTTCATAGGTGGAGTTGGTGGCAAGAGTGTGGTGTTAGATGGTGTAGGATGTGTTGGTGGATATGAAGGAGGATTAGTGGAAAAAGACTTAGCTTTTGGAGTAGGCATTTTGTAGTATTTAAGAGAATAGTAATGATGTGAGAAAGGAGTCTGGCTAGTAGAGCCACAAGAAGATACATTTTATTGGATATAATACCCATAAGGGTCTAGTTGCCAATATAGATACTATTGTCACAATGATGGCATCCCCCATGACTATGTGTTTTGCCACTACTGATACCACTTCTAGGGTTGAGGAGGTGTTCCACATGGATAATAAAGTGTTTGCTAAAACTACTACTTGTAATTACCTATGTCTAAGGTGATCTTCTGGGTGGCTACCATTTTGCAAATTTTGAATTTAAGGCATATACCCTAGACTCTTGTAGATATGACAACAACGAACAACATTCTTTGGGATGGTTGTATGATCAAATATTGCATCTATCATCATCCATTTCTAAAGTTGCAACCTCATCAACTATCTCAACCTTAGCTTTCTATTAATGATAATCCTTTTATGTATCATTCCTTATCATTCTATCTCACTCACTACTTCACTTCTCTACCTTCTCTTCCATAATTTTAAGAGCTATTTGGAACTTCACATCTAAAGAGTCCCATACTTTATCTACCTTAGCTAATATTTCAATACTAGAATTTTGTATTAGCAAAGTCTTTCTATGCACCACTTCATGTAGTGATGCTTCCTCCTTTGAATAATAGAAATGTACCTCCCTTTTTCAAATGGAGGTATTTTTGCTATATTCTTCTATACTTTCATGTTTTTCAACTTCTGTTATTTGCTTTATCACCTTTTTAATCAACCTTTGAATCTGATGGACTTGAATTTTCAAAAGTCTCCATTGGGTATAGACCCTAAGAGTTTCCTATGTTTTGTTTTAGAGTCAATCCATGATGTGGTGAAGTTGCTTCCTTTGAGAGAATCCATGGCCTAAGCATTAGTGCAAGAGAGAGTAGTACCTAACCAGAGCGACATCCAAGGACTTATGATTTTCTTATTTTCATCTTTGGATTTACTTCCTTAGATTGGAAACTTTAGAGTACATTCAATACTTATCATTGAATTACTCTAACATAGTACTCCATCTGCAAATGGATTCTAGCTCTAAAGATCAATACCAACTTTTTGCTTCTTTGATAATTGCCCTTTAAATTAATTTCAGCTTCTACCACTTTTTTTCCAATGTTTTGTTATGTACAAGCATCATAGAAAGCTTGTAAATGATGGTATGGATCAACATTATGTCCCTCTTTAAATTTTAGGATATTGTTCATGTCCAACCTTTTGATCATGTTATCCCTTTGATGCTTGGTGGGGATTCTAACTACTTATAAATAATACAACATGTTTTTAGTGACTAATAATAGTTCATCATCATCATCATATCCACAATAGCCCCTATCATGGGCATGCCTAATATGGTGAGTTATGTTGTGCCTCCTTTCTCAGTGATGCTCTTTTTCCTTTCAGTGTTGCCTTTCATCCTAATTTTTATCATCACAATGGAACCTCCTATCATCTCCATCTTGATCTAAGAACCCTTTCTTCTATCTTTGCAACATCTCCTCCTATCAGAATTTGATGATGATGAAGTTGAAGGACTAGGAGAACAATGTCATCTAGTCCTTCTCTTATGATTCTTAGCCTTATCCTTCTCCTTATCTTTGTCCTTCTCCTTATTGTTCTCTTTCTCCTGGGATGAATGACTAGGAGACTTATCTTTTGAAGTTCTTTGAGCCTTGGACTCTATCCTTCCCTCACCAAAGTTCTCCAAGGTTGGCTACAACATTTGGTGAAGGATGTCCTC